>JAKOGI010000266.1:317818-737818 GCA_029747015.1 Carnegiea gigantea | reverse complement strand
AAACCCTTAATCACCAGCCTAGCCTTGCATCTTTCTAAGCTACCATCTGCTTTGTACTTCACCTTGTATACCCATTTACAGCTTATAGGCTTCTTACTAGCAGGTAAGTCTACCAGGTCCCAAGTGTTGTTAGCTTGTAAAGCATCGAACTCTTTTTGTATAGCTACTTGCCACTCCGGTTTGGTTATGGCTTCTGCATAGGAAGGTGGCTCACTATATGAGTCCAAACTGTTTAGCAATAGTGAAGAATTAGGAGAAACATCAGAAGAACTGATGGTTGCTGCATTGCAGCAAATGGCAGTAATAGTATGAGAGCAGATGGGAGGGACTGCTAAATCTAGCTGTTGTGTCATGACACTGTGACATACATAGTCTGATAAGTAAGATGGAGGCTTGTGTCCTTGAGTAGATCTCCTTGTTTCCAACTGAGAAGAGGGAACTGAAGGTTAGTCTTCTGTTGACATATGTAGTTGAGAATGCCCTGGAATGTTTGAGGAAGGACTGTTAGGGAATGCAGCATCTGTGGCTGTGGTGTTTAAAACATCATGACTGTCATGAAAAGCAAATGATTTGTAATGAGGAAAAATTTGAGGTTTATTGGAATTGTGCTACATATGATAAGGGAGAATATATTCATGAAAGACTACATCCCGGGATGTAAAGACTTGAGATGTTTCAAGATTCAAAAGCTTATATGCCTTTTGTCCAAAAGGATATCCTAAAAAGACACAAGGAACTGCCCTGGCCTGAAATTTGTCTCTCCCTGCCTTGAGGGTGGATGCATAGCAAAGACTCCCAAAAACCTTAAGATACTCATAATTTGGAGATTGACCAAACAAGAATTGATGTGGACTTAAACCCTTAAGAACCTTGGAAGGGAATCTATTTATGAGGTATGTAGCTGTTAACACACTCTCCCCAATACTTCATTGGTAATCCAGAATGAAATAACAAGGCTCTTGAGGTTTTAAGAAGATGTTTATGTTTGCGTTCTACTACTCCATTCTGTTGTGGTGTCCCTACACAACTTGTTTGATGAATAATACCCTTGGACAAGAAAAACTCCGAGTTTTCTTTGTTGAGTCCCAATTCTAACGCATTGTCAGATCTTACTGTCTTTACTTTGGCACCAAATTGAGTAAGAGCCATTTCAACAAATGCCTTAATCAAATGCATGGCATTGCTCTTTGTAGCCAAAAAATTTGTCCATGTTGTTCTGCTGTAGTCATCTACTATGGTAATAAAGTACCTGTAACCATTATAGGTTTGAACTCTGTATGGTCCCCAAAGATGAATATGTATGAGCTCAAATATGTGAGTAGAGTATATTTGACTGTGAGGAAATGGAAGCCTATGCTGTCTTGCTTTAGAACAAATCAAGCACTGTTTCATTGAATCAACACAATCATGACTGAATGACAAACCCAACTTTTGCAGTTTTGAGAATGGTAAATGACCCAGTCTAGCATGCCAAAGATTTCCATCAGACATACTAGTATTACAAACAGATCTAGATTGAATGATATCTAAGGATCTTGTAGATGCTGCAATATTTGTCTTAAGTAGATAGAGCCCTGCATATAGCTCACCAAGAACCTGTGGCCTCTTCATGGAAGGGGCCTGCATAAGACAATACCGAGGTGTAAAGGTCATATAGCAATTGTAGTAATTGGATAACTTGCTTACTGACAAAAGATTGTACTTGAAATTAGGTATGTATAAGACTCCATGTAAAGCCAATGTATGATTGATCAAAACAGTTCCTACATAAGTAACTGAGACACATTTTCCATTAGGTAGTGTCACTGTACTGGGCCTAACAAGAGCCCTAAGATCAGAGAATAATTCCTTGTGGTGACACATGTGGTCACTAGCTCCAATATCCACAATCCATGTGCCTTCCCAATCGAATACAGAGGATAATAAGCACAAGTTCTGTATATGATTAATAGTACTTGTACTTACAAAACTTGTAAAGGCTGTTGAATTGGTATTGTGGTTAAGGTTTGAGTGGTCTGTTTTGTTCAATTGAACATTTTGCAGCAGGGCAACTAACTGAGAAGACTGTTCTGGGGTTAACCTGGAACTGAAGTTTGAAGGTGCTAGGAATTGGGATTTTGACAATCATTCTCTTGGTCACCAGTTTGGACTAGAGCAGCTGTTCCCCTTCCCCCTTTAGACCTATTATTGGGTGGAAAGCCATGAAGTTTATAGCACTTCTCAATTGAATGCCCAGCTTTCTTACAATAATTGCAGAACAGATTGATCTTCTTTCCTTCACCCTTCTGAAACCTGTTATAAGAACTCTCAGTTCTTACTTCATCCCTGCCAGGTTTTCCTTTGTAAAATGATTGAGGTTTATGTGCTTCAACAGCTAAAGAGGCAGAATCAGCCAAAAAATGTCCAGCAGTCTTGATCTCCCTTTGTTTTTCCTCTTGAATTAGCATAGAGTAAACTTGGCTTATTGATGGCAGAGGTTGCATCATAAGGATACTACCCCTAACTGAATTATAGTCATCATTCAATCCCATCAAGAATTGCAAGAGCTTCTTCTTTTGCTCTCTTTTAACCACCTTTTCAGCTGATGAACAAGTGCAAGCAGGAAATGCATCAAGATCATCTAGCTCATCCCAAAGACTCTTCACCTTGGTAAAATATGTTGAAATGTCATTATTACCTTGACTTACATTACACATATCCTTTTGAACCTGATACAACTTTACACCATTAACTTGTCCAAACCTTTCTTCCAACTCGATCCACATTTGCCTAGTAGTTTTAGCATAAATGATGCTATCTGTAATGTTTCTGCTTACAACATTCAGGATCCAAGACATAACCATATCATTACACTTGGTCCATTTTTTCAAATCAGATGAAGTAGATTGAGGTCTTGCTAGACTACCATCAATGAAGTATAGCTTGCTTTTAGTGGATAGAGCTATAGTCATAGCACGCTTCCATGAACCAAAATCATTGCCATCAAAAACTGTAGATACAAGAAGCAAACTTGGATGATCACTCGGGTGAAGAAAATATGCCTCAGTCAGATCTTCTGCAGAAAGTTCAACTTCTGGTGTTGCCATTCAGAATACTGAAGATTCTTGAAAAAGAAGGAATCAAGAATAAACCTCTAAATTTCTTGATGTAAGGACTAGATTCGATTGAAAATCAGGTCAATCGATCTAGAAAGAACAAGATCTTGTGAAAATTTATGTAGGTTTGATCAACCCAATAAACCAAGACAAATCGATCAAATAGTATGAAGAAGAATAGATTCATGAAACTGAATTCAGATATTCCTGCTCTGATACCATGTGGAAATCAATGACTTCTTGAATGAGATACTAGCAAGAAGAGGAAGGACAGCCATTGACAGAAAAGAAGGAAAACGAAATCTCTCTCCAGACTCTCATTATTGGAATTGATCAGAATGAATACAAAATGAGAATCCAAGGCTTGCTTATATAGCTCCTAGCAAAAGGAAAAAGATGCTAACAGAATAACAAAATGTTGAGCTGGAAAAAGAAAGAAAGGGGCTAACAAACTAACTAATTTCTTCTAACAAACTAACTAACTTCTTTTATTCCAACACAGGGATGAGGATGGAGATTTTTTTCTCCCGGGGGGTAAGCAGGGATAGGGATGGGGTAAAATTTCACTTG
The DNA here is from genome assembly GCA_029747015.1 of Carnegiea gigantea. Lineage (NCBI taxonomy): Eukaryota > Viridiplantae > Streptophyta > Magnoliopsida > Caryophyllales > Cactaceae > Carnegiea > Carnegiea gigantea. The sequence goes on along the minus strand of JAKOGI010000266.1, from coordinate 734,153 downwards.
TCCCCACCTCCATCCCTGTCCCTGTTGGAAACGAAGATTTTTCCCCAATGCGGGGTGGGCCCTTGGCAATGCTACCCCACTAGATCCCCAATTAGGATTGCTTATGGACTAAAAAAACAGTCAATAGTCTTTGAATAACAAATTTCTTTGGTAATCAAAACTAAAAGGTTTGAGCTTTGAGTTGTAGCTTGGAGTGTGGAAATTTCCTTTGGATGATCAAAACTGAGAAGGTCAGACTTGGCCACTAGCTGGACTTGATCTGATTCTGATTCGGTCTTGCCTGCTTTTGTCCAATTATTTTTTTCAGCTTTTCTCCGGTCGTGTTGTGCTTGATCGATATTTGTTAGCATTAGATCCTATAGATTCTAGTAATGGTTAATCTATGGGAAGTTACATCCTTCACGCCCAAAATCTGTGGCACCCTACTAATGGTCTAGTGCACTGAAAGAGCCCTTATTATTATTACGAAATCCTATGAAGTCCTTTAATAAACCAAAGCACTAATAAGCGAGAAATATTGGTTCAATATGAATTTAGTTTATTCATTTTTTAATTTCAAATTAGTTTTATGAGATCTAATTTCCTCTCTTTCTCATGGTTGTAATAACTAGTGAGAAGGATATACACTTAATGCATATCATATATGTGTAGTCACAAATTGATGGAAATTTCTAACAATACTCTCGCTCAATTTGGTACTTTTTAAACCCTTTTATATCCAAGAATTTTACGCGTTTGTCCAAACAGTTACATTTTTTTTTTAAAAGATGTTCCTGGTAGCTACATCTGTAAAGTCAACTCAAGAAAAAATAATTCTTCCCATCAAAATTTAAAAAAAGAAAAAAAATTCTTTGCCGTGCAGGTGTGATCTGGGGAGGGGGGATCATATCTAATATAATCAGCGGCATCTGTTCCATTCAATAAGTTGAACGGCTAAGATTGAATGCTTAATGTTATGCAAAAGTATAATTTAATACATTTTATCTTTGATCTGCTCCTCCTTTATATAAACCAGGTTCATATGTATAAACCAAGCACCATTTAAGAGATAGAGAAATTAAAAGAAGGGAAAGCAAAGGAAGAGAGAGATGAGAGAGAGCACGACTGCATCAAAGATTAAACAACTTTGGAACCATCCTGCAGGCCTCAAAACGAGTAAGTATGCATTTTTATTGCAAAAATACAAGATCTTGACGTAACGTTTGGCTGGATGTAAGTAATTTAGCAATGTAAATAAGTTTATAATGGTATTTTTATTATTTTCTTTGTAGTAATAATAATAATAATAATAATAATAATAATAATAATAATGATGATGATGATGATGATAATAATAATAATAATAATAATAATAATATTACTATTATTATTATTATTATTATTATTATTATTATGATGATGATGATCATGATCATCATAATCATCATCATCAAGACTAAGAAAAATACAATGATAACAACAATAGAAATATGTTGCTGAAATCATTAAGACCAAGCACAAATTTGCATATGAAAATTAATTTAACTGATAAATTTCTAGAAGAAATAGCGTCAAAAACTTGAGTTTCAATTCTTATCTCAGCTAGGGGGAAAAAAAAAGGAAGAAAACTTGTAATCTTTTTTGAAACTGAATTGAAACAGTTCAAATACGAAAATTACTTTCATAAAGAAAGAAACCATTAGCCATTCAGAAAATATTGTCGAAAACATTAGGCAAGAAAAAATATTATAAAGGTAAGTTCTAAAAGTTAATTAAAAGATTTCCAGATATGAATTCCAATGGCCATTATTAGAAAGAGAAGCTTTATTCTTTTAACAAGGCCATTCATTCCTCCTTACCGAGCAACACTTGGCGGTATGGTCAATTGTTGTCTCTCCCACGCTCTTTACCGGGATTCGACTTGAGAGAGATGCATATGTTGTGCTTTGTGCACGGCTGTACAGTTGGGCTTGGTTTTTGGGCTTGTTGGCCTGGGCTTTGGTATCCAAAATGCTTCCCCCCTTCCCAACCCATTGTGATCCATTAGAGTGACCTTGAGATAGGGTCTAATGGGTTGGATATGTTTACCCTTGTTTAAAAAAAAAAAAAAACACCATTCCCCCTTGTCAAGGATAATCATTTGACAACCCCCCATTTACCTCCATTTATTTATTTATTTATGTTGATCTGAGTGGCAGTTCATTTTTGGGCTCCAACATTTAAATGGGGCATCAATATTGCAAACATTGCTGATCTGAAGAAGCCAGCTGATGAGATTGCTTATCCACTCCAAGCAGGTTTGTAATCATTTTCACCTTCAAAGTTTGCTAGTTTGCTCGGTTGTTTAAAGACCCAATTCATATAAAATTTAACAACTATCCCTAAAAATAAATGTTTAATGGAGTAGTTCATTAATGTAAAATAAATAAGTAAAATGTCAATGCGTCAAAGTATGTGACCTTTTTTCGATTTTGGATTCTCCATTTTACTTGAGTCTAACTATTGCTGTCCCAATAGGAGGTAGAACTCTCCCATTATAGATTTTTTTCATTTATAAGACTCGAACACGAGATTTTGGTTAGCGGGAACAAGTGCCAAACCACTTGAACCAACCTATATTGATAAAGTCAAAGTATGTGACCTCAGTTACAAGCTGCATTGGCCCAGTTAACATCGATTAATTTGTTATGAATATAAGTATGATAAGACTTGAGCTATTTCCCCCATGAACCGCATTTTCTAACATTGATTGAAAAGTTGTGCTTCAATGTATTTTCTTAAAAATTGATTAGTTGGATATATTGCCTATCTTATGTACTGTTTGGTTAAGGGAAAATGATTTTCCCAAAAAATGATTTCTCACTTTTTTATCGTGTGGCACAAAAAAGGATGGGAAACTATTTTTGAAGGAAAATAATTTTTCCCCCAATGGAGGAAAATGATTTCCTTTCTGAGAAGATAAGAAGTTGATTTTCTTCCTTCAACTCTTTGATAATATGGTCTACTGAAATTTAGGTGCAAAATTCGATTTCAACAGTTTGGATTAAAACATGACTATGTGACGTGAAAGATTAAAATAAACACAAAAATCTAAATTTTTAGCTTAAATTACTTTCATTTGATTGACATTTATTTCCACCATGATAATTTAATCGATATTTTTTGCTACTAAAACAATTCTGTCAGCTAGCCAATAAAATAATTTCAATGGTTTGGATCGAAATTTATTTATCAGATAGAAAATATTAAAATAGGCTCAAATTCAAATTTTGAGCTTGATATTCTTTTACTTGGTCAACATTTTTTTCCACAACGACAATTCAATTGATATTTTTCGCTTCTTAAATAGTGCAGTTAATATTTTTCACCACTAGAACAATTTCAATAGTTTGGATCAAAACTTGATCATCGGATAGGAAAGATTAAAATAGGCTGAAATTCAGATTTTGAGCACGATATTTCTTCATTTGATCAACATTTTTCTTCGCCACGACAATTCAATCAATTATTTTCGCCACTTAAACAATTCAATTGATATTTTTTGTTACTAAAAATAGTTTTAAGGGTTCGGATTGAAACTTGATTATGCGAGAGAAGTATTGAAAAAAAGTCAAATATAAATTTTAAGCTCAAATTCCTTCATTTGGTCAATATTTATCTCAACTACGATCATTCAATCAATATTTTTTGCCATTTAAATAGTTCAGTTGATGTTTTCCTCTTTCTTATGAAAAATTATTTATCTTGTATCAAACAATGAAAAATGTGACATGAAAATCAATTTTTCACGGAAAATCATTTTCCTTCCAACCAAATACTACCTTAGTTTTAAAGTCTTACAATAATATGCTAATTCACTATTTCACCAAATTATTAATGCCATTCTGATCATCATGTTGATTTTTTTCCCCGCATGAATAAGATGTTTCAAATTTGTAATTCATTCCATGGGATTCAAGTCATTTTTAGATTAAAAATGAAAAGATTTTAAAATTAAAATTCTTTTATTTAGTGACAAAAGATCGTAGACCAAGATAATTTAATTTTAAGTAATAACAAGCAGCCAAACTAGTAACTAGTATAAAATCAAATGATATTCTATTTTGATCTTTTCATCTAGAACAATATATATTGACAAATACTGATTGATATGGTATGGTATTCGCCAGCATATAGCTTAAGATATTAGTTATCCAAATACACCTGTAAATTTGGAAGCCGCGCGTGTAATATTATATGTATTAAATTATTTAAAAATATTGCAGAGTTGGGGATTTGTTTCTTGTCCCCTAGGTCCTAATTCAAATCCCATCAAAGGCAATTTTTTAATGTCATTTGTTTATACCTTTGTGAATTCAACCATTTTATGTGCTTTTTGCCCCTCACATACGCCTCTTTTCATTTGGCTTTTTTTTAAATCTTCTTACATTATAAGTATTAAATTGAATTCTATTTTAGTTGACTTAGTTTTTTCGTACTTCATCTCACTCCTTTCAATCATTCTAATTAGTCTAACCTGTTTACGTCTCTTTCAAGCTTAGATTAATTCAACCGTTTGCTCTAATAATGTCAACGCAATTAGAACATATTTTATTATTTTATTTATATTTGACTGGAGTTTTAAATTTGTTCTTTCCAATTCATTAGAATTTTCGCATATGTTTCTAGGACATAAGAATACAAAAACTTAGTATCAAAATAGTACTTTTTAGTGGTTCTTTAGTTGCAAATGCTAAACCTTTAATTTTTTTCAAGGATGAACTTTTTAGTTATAAATGATCAATATGACCTTTTCTTTTAAATTATGAACGTTTTTAGGGAGCCTTTTGATTCTTGACTGATAAAAGTATTAATTTTAGTGACTAGTCTTTTCAAATTGAAGGAATTATAAATTTTGGGTTGTAAATTTTTAGGTCTAAATGATGAACTTATAACCTATATTTAATGAATCTTTAGATATAATTGATGAACTTTTGATATTTCGGTTCATGAATCTTTCCTATTATATGATGAATTTTTTTTTTTCAGGGAGGGTGCTTAGCACCACATTAGTGTGTGTATGGTGGAATTATTGATTTCGCATAGCATTCTCTTTCCTCACTTCCCACCCTTCTTTGAATCCAGAGGGAACTTTCTTTGCTGATTTTAATGGAAGCGAAGGGAGTATAGGCCTTGGGCCTTGAGCCTAAACCTTGTGTTTCCCCTTCCCTTGGGTGTACTGAAGATTTTCTTCTAAAATAGAAGTCTAATAGATAACCCATACTTATTAATTTAACAAGAAAAGTAAAACTCAATAACTTCGTAAATTGCAAATCTCCATGCAATTAAGCTTCTCATATAATTGTTTCTTGGGATTAATTGTTCTTATTCCTTATGAAGGATAATATGACCCAATCCACCCCTTTTCAACTTATTACCCAATTGATACCGTTGTTCTAGGTGTATCGTGGCATGGTACACCCAGCCTTTATCACGCTTAATGAGGTACGGTTCTAGACATTGACAACAAAAATACGTTTAATAATTCTGACCTGGGCAAGCGGAAAGTGACAACAGGTGGAGTGGCAATAACAATATTAATTATACTAGTTGTTAGATGGTCGACCCTAAGGAGCAACAATTAATAGACGTGGACGTTCTAATTTTGTCTAATTAGTCATTCACCATCATTATCTTTTTTTTTCTTTTTTCCTTTTTTTTTAATGATGAAATATTAGTTAAGTGGTTAAAATTGAGGTTATGAGTACATTAAATTTTAGGTTTGATTTACCCTCCCCCTTATATTGTACTACTTTTGTGGCTCTTTTGAACCAAAAAAAAAGAATCTTCTTTTTTTTTAAAAAAAGTATGTTTCTTTTCACTGTGGCGTTTTATTTTGTTATGATCTTTCTTCTTTATTTTCTTTTAACATGTTTCTTTTATGGGTTTTTGGAATCTAATAATCTAAACTTTGGGGGGTCTGGAAGGCAATAATCCAAACTTAAGAAATCCTTATTAGTGAACTGAACTTTTGATGTATTTGTTTCTAGTATTCCACCACCGAGTCGAACTCATCGGAGATATGATGTGGCAGTGGTGGAATCATACGTGTAATTTTGGAGCAATAAAAAAAAAAAGAAAAGGCCTATATTGACCACAATTCAAACACATAAGCTACTTTGACCTTGTTTCTTTTAACACATTAGCTACATTCCCTCCCAATTCTCTCTCCTCCCCTATATATATATATATATATATAATATATATTATATATATATATATATATATATATATATATATATATATATATATATATATATATATATATATATATATATATATACAGAGAGAGAGAAGAGGGTGATAGGGTAAGAGTGTGAGGATTGAGTTATAAACCTAGGATTAAAATTAAATGGTCAAGATTTAATTTTCTAAAAATAATCCCATATCCTTCCCCAACCCCAATCAGTCTGATCTTATCTCACTCACCCTCATTTTCATGTCCCTGCTGTCATTGCTTCTTCTTCTTTGTCTTCTTCAATCTTCACCCTCTCCATCCTCCCACCCTCCTCCCGCACCCCCCCTCTCTCTCTCTCTCTCTCTCTCTCTCTCTCTCTCTCTTCCCATTTAATCACATCTCCATCCCATATAAAGTATAAACAATACACCCCCTCATCACCAAACCCAAAAAAGTAGAGAGAGATCGAGAAGGAAACAAATAGAGGCGAAAGTGGTGGCGCCGTCGCCTCCTTCGCCACTGGACGTAAGCAGAAACGGGAACAACAGCAACTGCTCGATGCCGTACATTAGCACACCGTCCACCCCTCAACGCCCTGTCAACTTGTTCTTTTGCAGGCGAAAGGGGTTTTCAGATATGAAATTTTAGGGGTGGAGGCTTGGGTGGGGTGAATTTTGATTTTTTTTGGGGTTTTATTTATTTCTTTGAAAGATTACGCAGTTGAAAATTATTAATTATAATAACATTATAAATGAATTTCATAATTTAAAATGGTGATTTTTATTTTTCTTAATTTTCACAAAGAAAGAGACGGGGAAAGGAGGCATGTTAAAGCATTGCAGATCTGTTAAAAAATTTCTTAAAATGTCCTTTTCCTTATAAAAAAATGTTGCAATAATACATGTGGACTCAGCCACCGCCACGTCATCCCTCCGGTGAGTCAAACTCGGTTGTGGTATATTGAAAATAATTATATCGAAAGTTCAGTTCACTGGCAAGAATTTTTTAAGTTCGGATTATTGTCTTGCAGACCTCCTAAAGTTTGGACTATTAGATTCCAAAAACCCTTCTTTTATTGTTCAAACTATATTTAATTTGCCTCTTTTATTTTATTATGATCTTTCTTTTTATTTTCTTTCAACACGTTTCTTTTATTTTTCAAATCATATCCAACATTCCCTTTTTGCGAATAATGAGTTAAGTTTTGTGAACAAGAGGTCGATTTTTTGTGGACAATAAAGCTTTTTTGATTAATAACATTATTTGACTTGTTTTTGACAATTCTAACCAATAATTTTTAGGCCTTAGTATTTGGTTCAATTTTGTGAACAATAGGTGTCTATTTTTTTTAAATGTCAGGTCAACTTTTTGTGAATAATTGAAAATTTTTTTATCGGTAATTAGTTTTAATTTGATGAATAATATATCACTACTTAGTGAATATTTTCGATGGAGAAATTTGATTTGAAACAAAACCTTTGCTAATAGAGTAGCTGCAAATGAAAAAACTAAGAATTGTCTTTGAACAAAATAGAAGATTAATTTGTGACATTAGGTTATTTGAACAATAAGTTAACTTTTTCTGAAAAAATATAATATTTTTTTAATTGGTAGTTAGTTTTTATTTGATGAACCTAACTTTTTGATGGAAAAATTGGATTTAAAACAAAACTTTCACTAATAGAATATTTACCAAAAAACTAATAGCTTTTTTGTGAACAAAATAGAACATTACTTTTATAAACAGCAAGCTAACTTTTGGTGAATAACAGACTTGCCCATTATGAGCAATAGAACATTTTCAAATTAAAATCAAACTTTGACGATAGAATATACTTAAAAAAATAGATGAATGTTACAACAAAAAATAATAATAAAGAAAGATAGAAAAGTAATTTTCATAGGGTGCGAACAATAGGTTTACATTGTGTGAGCTATATCTTAACATTTTGTGAAGAATTGGTTAACCTTTTGAGAACAATAGATTTTTTTTGAAACCTAAAAAAAAAAAAAAAAAATCAGAACTTTGACTAACAAAAAATATTTTTTAAAAGTAAAAGTTTTAGGTAATCAAGAGAAAGTTGCTGGCACAAAATTCTACTTTGTGAAGAATTGCTTTATATTGAGGACTATAGGTTGGTGATTTATGAACAATAGGGAATATTTTTGTAAACAAGAGAACTTTTTGTTTGGTTGGAAATTTGATGAATATAATAGATTTTTTTAAAAATGAAAAATATTAGAATTTATTGTGAACAATAGAGCATTGGTATTATCAAATTCCATCTTATGAAGAATAGCTAGGTTCATGTTTTGTGAACAATAGAGCATCTTATAATTGGTGCTATATTAAGTAAATAGTTTTTAACAGACACATTTTGATTGAAAATTAAACTTTGACTAGCAGAATATATTTTTTATACAAAAAAAGTGAATACTATTGCCCCAAAAGAAAAAGAAAAAGGATAGGAAATCAAAAAATTTCTTTTAAAAGAATCAAAATCTTGTTGCTATCACACTTTAAACCTCAAATAATGAAAAACAGAGCTAGAGCTGTGTCTAGAGAAACGAATCAGGTTTGGTTGACTCATTTAATAAATAGGCCAATTTTGTGTTGACTTTAAAAATAGCTTGGATTTATCTTAAATTGAAAAATAACATTTTTTCACACTAAATGGTCAAATCATGCCGACTTCAGGTCGAAATCGGTACGGTTTGGGTCGGGTTCGTATTTCTCTCAGTAACTTTGAGTCGGGTTCGTATCGTGTTATCATATGGAGTCAGACTTTCGTAGCTCTGGTGCTTACCCAATGTGCCACATAACTATGTTGTCAAGATTAGCGCAGACAAATATCTGTATAAACCAGGCTTGTGTTATCATGCAGCACCTGTCTATTTTGCATTTAATTTTGGGCTTGGATTGGGCGGGTATACAAATATTTTTGCGCACCTAAGTTTAATGGTATAAGAACTAAACTTATTACAAAGTTTCCTCATCTGTTTTTTCCTTGCCTCCTCTGGTTCTGACGTTTATTTTCATGACGAACAGCGTTGGCAATCAGCGGAGGAATTTGGGCAAGGTACAGCTTTGTGATCAAACCAGTAAGCATACCCCTTAGCCACAAATTTTGTACGAATGATTTGATTGTCCAATGATCTTTTCCATTCAGTTATATATGTCTTTTTATATTGTTTTTTTTTTTTTTAAAAAAACAAATCACTTAACCTTGCCCTAAAGTGTCTAAAAATCGTCAAACTTTTAGTAGCAACTGTAGAAGGCAAAAAATTCTACAACAAATTGGATGATGCCACGTGTAAAAAAAAATGGACCAACCATAAAGTGCCACGTGTCACGTTGACTTTGGTGGACCCGCTTGGTCAAAATTAAGTGCAGCCAATCAAAAGCCGCCACGTGTCATCGATGATGCAGAAATTAGTAATTATTGTCTTTATTTAAAAATAAGAAAATAATTACTGGGCCTAGACCCAAAACCCGGCTCTAACCCTAACTGGCAGAGCCTATAAATAGGGGTTCTCCCCCCTCATTTTAAAGGGGGAACTCAACATTCAACATCCTACAGGCTCCAGAGCTCATACTGCAGACAACATCCAGCTATCAAGCAACAAGGATCAAAGTCAGCTAGCTCAACATCTTCTGCAACCTCAAATTGAAATCTACTTCAGAGTTCTTCATCCAGTTTATCAATCGAGATCAAGCAACCTCGCCCTCGCATCGATTAATCTATCCAACAACATTCAGCACTCAGATTTTGCAGAATTCAGAGCTCGGACAGCAAGGAGCATCCAGCTACCAAGCGAGAAGGATCAAGACTTGCAGAGCTTCGGAAATCACAATCAGTCACTGGCATATCAGAACCAAGAAACGTCTTCAGAGTTCTTCAGCTGATTGCATCAACCGAGATCAAGCATCAAGCCCTCGAAGTACTCAAGTCATTAGGAGATCGAATCAGAGGATCAATTTTATTGTATCAAATTCAGAGATTGTACCCATATACAAAATCAATACAAAAATTCAATTTGTTGCAGAATTTCTTGTCTAATTTATTTTAGCCTCGAAATTTGCGTTTACAAATTTGGCACGCCCGGTGGGACCTCTCTGCCTCTCATCTCTTTCTCCAAAATACAAAATTTGCACTCCTTTGAAGATATCATGGCCCCCAAGAATGCTTTGAAGAAGAAGACTATCGAATCTACATCTGAAGGATCTGCAAAGGCTAGTATTGCATCTAACAATCGAAGCACCAGGGCGATGACTAGGAGCATGACCAAAGCTGCTGCCTCCATCACCTTAAAGCAACAAGCAGTGGCTCCAACTTTGCAGTCACGCAAAACTCAAAACTTTGGCTTCAACTTGCCTGCTGATGGAGTCAATCAAACTGCTTGTCTTCCTAATTTGAAGTTAAAGACTCTTGCTATCTTCAATATAAAGAAGGCTCTACCATGTGGACTGGAAAAATTCCAAACCTACATCAATCCTGTCTTCCAACCTATCAGGGAGGAGAATGATGATTATGGTAGCAGCAATTCTTCACCAACATCTTCAAGAGATTCAGTTTTCTCACAGGTTGAAGTCGAATCCTCTGACACTGTTATCATGCCAGTCATGGTGACAGAGATGGTCAACTTGGAGGAACAGCTAGCATATATGAAGGCCACCCTCGATAGACTCTCAAAGGAAAATGCGAAAAAGAATGCTCAAATCAAGCGTCAAAGCAAACAGATTGCTGATTTGACAAAGAAGCTGGGGAAGCGGACGTCTAAAGCTTTCAACAAATGCTCAAGCAATGAAGATTCTGACAAAGAGTCTAATCACAGTGAGGAGTCTGACGATGTACGCAAACCAAAGAACGATTCATCCTTCAGCTTAATGTCAGTTGAGCAAATTCAAAATTTGATAGTTAAAGCAATCAAGGCTCAGTTGGGAGAGTCTCACAAGAGTTACTTATATACAAAGCCTTATACAAAGAGGATCGATGCACTTCGTATGCCTCATGGCTATCAACCTCCCAAATTCAACCAATTTGATGGTAAGGGTAATCCCAAGCAGCACATCGCTCACTTCGTCGAAACCTGCAGTAATGCTGGCACTGAAGGAGATAGGTTGGTGAAATAGTTTGTACGGTCCCTTAAAGGAATTGCATTCGACTGGTATACAAACCTTGCCTCTGAGTCCATTGATAGCTGGGGGTAAATGGAAAGTGAGTTCTTGAATCACTTCTATAGCACGCGCCGCGTAGTTAGCATAACAGAGTTGGCTAATACAAGGCAATGGAACGACGAGCCAGTTATCGATTATATTAATCGTTGGCGTACTCTCTTTCTAAAGTGTAAAGACCATTTATCTGAATCTTCAGTTGTTGAGATGTGTGCCCGAGAGATGGATTGGGATATACTTTATGCCTTGCAAGTAAACAAGCCCAAAACATTCCAAGAATTGGCAACACGAGCTCATGAAATGGAGCTTACAATTGCCTACTATGATAGACGGCTCAATGATGATGAATCAGTCGCATCGTCAAGAAATGAAAACTCTATGCTTGGAGACTCCGAAGAGGAAGAATGTCCTTATTCTGAGTCTGATGCACCAGAAAATGTTGAAGAATCTGATTGATCGTCAATTAAACATCTGTAGACTCTTAAGTCATCAAAGAATTTACAGACTTTCAAGTCACTTCTTGTAAAGACTCGAAAACTCTCAAGTCACTCATGTTATACTGTCAAGTCATCCAAACTCTAAGACTTCTAAGTCAGCCTTTATGGACTTTTGAGTTGAGAAGCACTAAGACTTGCAGGTAAGCTTCTACAAACACCTCAGCCATCAAATTCTGAGAACTCGAAGTCGATCCTGCCGAACTTCAAAGTCCGGCTAGACAGACTCTAAAGTCATCAAGACTCTTACAAACAAAATTCTTGACTCTCAAGTTATCAAAGAATTTTAAGTCAACTTTATAGGCTTTCAAGTCATTGATGCCACAGACTACCAAGTCGTCAAAGTTTTAGAGTCCTAAGTCAGCAAAGCAAAAGACTATCAAGTCATTCAAATTCAAAGACTCCTAAATCATCAAATTTCGTAAACCCCCAAGTTATCACATTTGAAGATTTTTAAGTAACTTATATTAGACTCTCAAGTCAACGGACTCCAAGTCAATGTAATTGTACGTTTGATGAAAACTCTCAAGTCACTCCTAAAGACTGTCAAGTTATAAGAAACTTTGACTCTCAAGTCACCCTTAAGACTTCCAAGTCTAAATTTCTAAACTCTCAAGTCAGCACAGACTATCAAGTCACCCACATGATACTCAAGTCATCAAAATCAAGGACTTCCGAGTCGCCTAAAGATTATCAAGTTGAGAAAATTGTAAGCGTTGAAGTGAATTCAACGACTCTCAAGTCATCAATAGCTTTGACTCTCGAGTCATCCTTAAGACTTTCAAATCCAAACTTCTAGATTTTCAAGTCAGCACAGACTATCAAGTCAACCACGGGATACTCAAGCCGTCAAAATCAAAGACTTCCAAATCACCCAAAGTCCATAAAGTCAACAAAATTACAAACTTTGAAGTGAATTCGATGACTCTCAAGTCATCAACATGATAGACTCTCAAGTCATCAACGACATAAGCTCTTAAATAAATAAAGTTTAAAAATTCTCAAGTCATCTAAGTTGTAGACTCACAAGTCAAACAGAATTGTTGACTCTTAAGTTATCGAAGACTTTCAAGTGAATCTTACGGGCCTTCAAGTCCTGGATGTAGTAGATTTCTAAGTCATCAAATCGCTAAGACTCCAAGTCATAAAACTCTCTGACTTCCAAGTCAATCCTTGCAGGCTCCCAAGTCATCAAATCTCGTAGATTTCAAAGCCGATTTTTTTTTAAGCTTCAAAGTGTTTTTTCAGGACTTCTAAGTCAACGAAATTATTGACTCCCAAGTCACGAAGTTGACTCTCAAGTCATCAAAGTTCAAGTCTCTCAAGACATCAAAATTAAAAGACTACCAAGTCATCAAAGCTCCAGACTCTAAAGTCAAGAAAGTTCTAAACTCCGAGTTATCAAACTTGATGACTCTCAAGTCTCTGAAGTTTAAGACTCCTAAGTCAACAAATTTATTGACTCCCAAGTCACTAAACGAACTCCCGAGTCATCGAGTTCAAGACTCTTAGTCATCAAAGTAAAAGACTGTCAAGTCATTTTATCGAAGGTGTTGACTTGTAAATCACTCAACACATTCTCAAACCATATACACAGACTTCAAATGGCTACCAAATTGTTGCAAACTTTTAGAAGCCTTCAAGTTGGGGGCAAAAGTAAGATCGCATCCTCCTTCGCATTAGCGATACAGGCGTCTTCCTTTAAAATCGGTCGTCTTTTCCTTCAAGTCGGGTACTAGCAATTTGCAAAGTCAAGCTTCGGTGTCTGATTGGAAGGATCATGTCTTTCCCATCTGACCGAAAGAGTCGAGCTTCTGTGTTTTTGAAAGGGTCAAGTCTGCACTGTCTGATCGGATAAGTCATCTCTGTTGTCTGATCAGATGAGCCAAGCCTTCTCTTTCTGATCAGAAGAGTTGCCTTCGCTGTTTGATAGAAGAGGCTAAGTCTGCACTGTTTGATCAGATGAGTCACCTATGTTGTCTGATTGGATAAGTCATGTCTCATCTGTCTGATCGAATGAGTCAAGCTGTTACTTTCTGATCGGGATAGTTGCATTTCGTGCCTGATCGAATGAGCCAAGCCTTCTCTTTCTGATCAGAAGAGTTGCCTTCGCTATTTGATAGAAGAGGCCAAGTCTGCACTGTCTAATCGGATGAGTCACCTTTATTGTCTGATCGGATGAGCCAAGCATTTACTTTCTGATCGGGAGAGTCATCTTCACTACCTGATAGAAGAGGCCACGTCTGTACTGTCTGATCGAATGAGTCACCTATGCTGTCTGATTGGATAAGTCATGCCTCATCCGTCTTATTGAAGGAATCAAGCTGTTACTTTCTGATCGGGATAGTTACGTTTACTGTCTGATTGGATGAGCCAAGACTTCTCTTTCTGATCGAAAGAGCTGCCTCTGCTGTCTGGTGGAAGAAGTTAACTCTCTGCTGCATGATGGGAGGAGTCTAAATTCCTTCGCACTATGATCGTAGGAGTCAAACCTTTGTTGTTTGGAGGAGGAGTCAAATCTTCACTTTCTGATTGGAATAACATGTCTTGACTATCTGATTGGAGGGGACACACTGTCATTGTCTGAATGTCTTTACTGTCTGATCGGATGAGTAATGTCCTCACTATCTGACCGGAGAAGTTCTTTCTTCATTATCTGAGTGGAGAAAGTCATGCCTTCGCAAATCTGATGAAAGAAATTCAAGTCGACCCCAATTAGATTAAGTGAGGGAGTCGCCTGCGAAGAATCGAATCTACGGGGAGAAACGATTCCTCGTCTTAAAAGTCGACCTCACTTCGCGATCTAATCGGAGGAGTCGTGGCTGAAGGAAGAAATTCAAGTCGACCCCAATTAGATTAAGTGAGGGAGTCGCCTGCGAAGAATCGAATCTACGGGGAGAAACGATTCCTCGTCTTAAAAGTCGACCTCACTTCGCGATCTAATCGGAGGAGTCGTGGCTGGAAGGAAGAAATTCAAGTCGACCCCAATTAGATTAAGTGAGGGAGTCGCCTGCGAAGAATCGAATCTACGGGGAGAAACGATTCCTCGTCTTAGAAGTCGACCTCACTTCGCGATCTAATCGGAGGAGTCGTGGCTGAAAGGAAGAAATTCAAGTCGACCCCAATTAGATTAAGTGAGGGAGTCGCCTGCGAAGAATCGAATCTACGGGGAGAAACGATTCCTCGTCTTAGAAGTCGACCTCACTTCGCGATCTAATCGGAGGAGTCGTGGCTGAAAGGAAGAAATTCAAGTCGACCCCAATTAGATTAAGTGAGGGAGTCGCCTGCGAAGAATCGAATCTACGGGGAGAAACGATTCCTCGTCTTAGAAGTCGACCTCACTTCGCGATCTAATCGGAGGAGTCGTGGCTGGAAGGAAGAAATTCAAGTCGACCCCAATTAGATTAAGTGAGGGAGTCGCCTGCGAAGAATCGAATCTACGGGGAGAAACGATTCCTCGTCTTAGAAGTCGACCTCACTTCGCGATCTAATCAAGGGAGTCGTGGCTGGCAGAAAGAAATTTAAGTTGATTCAGCAGGTTCCTGGAAAAAAAAAAACAAAATATAAATTAGTTTGATTAGATAATCAATTCTTGGTTTAATTACACCAAAAAAAAAAAACCAAATAAAAAGGGAGATTCCACAAAAAAAAAACCAAAAAAAAAAGAAAATAGCAGGTCTGTTCCCTGGCAGAAGCAAAACAAAGAAAAAGCAAAACAAAAAGGGGGAACCAGGGAGTGGTTCTCGGTCAACACCAACAGGAAGAAGACAGAATCAGGGCGAAATTACGATGAGATGTTGGTTTCATCGGGATCAACACTCTAAGGCAATGAGACACTAATTTGCAAAATACGAACTGCACAGAGTCACAGACACTGCTCTTCGTTCTCCCTGTTCTTTCTCTCTCTCCTCCATCTGCCATGGCTGCCAAGCCACCAAAAAAAGGGGGGGTTCATGGAGATTGGACAATAGAAGCATTGCAAGGCTGAAGAGTTAGTGAGTCCCAGATCCCAAGCTTCAAAAAAAAAACAAAAATCCACCAAAAAAAAAAAAAATACCAGAGCCTCCAGAACAAGAATCAGAAGAGAAAATGCGCGAAGAACAAGTGGTGGAGAAGGATAACGCATCGTGCAAGGTAGCGAACATTGGATTGGACTCAGGGTTGGATGCTTTGGTTCGCTACACATCATGTGAAGATGCACAGGACATAGCGGAGAGACAGGCTTTTGGTTTTGAAGCTGGGAAATTCACTAGCTTGACTTCGAGGACAGGCCAAAAGGTGTTCTGAAGGCAGATTTGAGTGAAAAAAGGAAGGGCGAAGAAGAGACGATGAATTGACAGCAATGCGAAAGGCGAATTTATAGTAGTTGTCAGAAAAATTGTTGATAGAATATTATCCAAATTTGTTGATAAAATTTTATCCTTTTGGCTTGTTGATAGAATTTTATTATTCAAATTACTGATAAAATTTACCACAAGTTGTTGATAAAATTCTATCCCTAAAATTGTTGATAGATTTTATTAGAAGGTGTTGATAAAATTTTATTATAAAGCATCATTATCTTCAAAAAAAAATCAGCATGGATTATCTACCAAGTCGGCAAATTATTTGTCATAAAAAAGGGGGGTGGCCCACAAAAAAAAAGGCTCCAATTTTCAACATCTTTCAAGTTTTCGAGACTCAGCTGCTTTAAACACTCAAAAATTCGTGTACGCGGCCGACTCTCGAGGGGGCATTTGTAGAAGGCAAAAAATTCTACAACAAATTGGATGATGCCACGTGTAAAAAAAAATGGACCAACCATAAAGTGCCACGTGTCACGTTGACTTTGGTGGACCCGCTTGGTCAAAATTAAGTGTAGCCAATCAAAAGCCGCCACGTGTCATCGATGATGCAGAAATTAGTAATTATTGTCTTTATTTAAAAATAAGAAAATAATTACTGGGCCTAGACCCAAAACCCGGCTCTAACCCTAACCGGCAGAGCCTATAAATAGGGGTTCTCCCCCCCTCATTTTAAAGGGGGAACTCAATATTCAACATCCTACAGGCTCCAGAGCTCAGACTGTAGACAACATCCAGCTATCAAGCAACAAGGATCAAAGTCAGCTAACTCAACATCTTCTACAACCTCAAATTGAAGTCTACTTCAGAGTTCTTCATCCAGTTTATCGATCGAGATCAAGCAACCTCGCCCTCGCATCGATTAATCTATCCAACAACATTCAGCACTCAGATTTTGCAGAATTCAGAGCTCGGACAGCAAGGAGCATCCAGCTACCAAGCGAGAAGGATCAAGACTTGCAGAGCTTCGGAAATCACAATCAGTCACTGGCATATCAGAACCAAGAAACGTCTTCAGAGTTCTTCAGCTGATTGTATCAACCGAGATCAAGCATCAAGCCCTCGAAGTACTCAAGTCATTAGGAGATCAAATCAGAGGATCAATTTTATTGTATCAAATTCAGAGATTGTACCCATATATAAAATCAATACAAAAATTCAATTTGTTGCAGAATTTCTTGTCTAATTTATTTTAGCCTCGAAATTTTGCGTTTACAGCAACACAACAAAAGTTATATAAACCGTTGATGCAGTAATTTTTGGCTATGAAAGACCTTGACATTGAAAATTAGTAACATAAGCACCTAATGTTTTGATTTTGGGGTCATATAAGATGCTGTATCACCAAAAACTAAGGGCGTGTTCGGCAATAGCATTTTGGATAGCATTTGGCGTTTTGACTAAATCAATACACTTGTTAGGTAATTTTTAGTGTTCGGTAATATAGCGTTTTGACTAACATTTCAAGTAACGTTTAGCGTTTTAAACAGCGTTTTTGAAAAGCTAATAGTATTACTGTTTTGCATTCAAAAGTAGCATTTTATTTTTTTTGCCAAAAAAATATCATTTGGAAATTTTATCTTTGGAAATTATCTATATCCTTTTATGTCAATTTACATTAATCAGCTAACCCAACAGATAAATTTATCCAACACATTTATTTTAACTACTCATCCAAACAGCTATCCACTAACAGCTAAATTAGAAACGCTATCCGCTACCTAAACAGCTATCCGCTACATGAACCGCTATCTGCTACTTGAACTGCTAATTTTACCGAACAGAACCTAAGAGTGCCTTCTAAACACTCCAGCAGCTCAAGTGGAGAAAAGGAAGAAAAATAAAAGTTATTACAAAACAATTCCAATCTCGCACTTTTCTCTTTTTTTCCAAAGAGAATAAACATTTTATATAATTAATATGTTTTTTGTTATAAATCTTTTCTACTACAAATTTGCAACAAAATTAAAAGATTTGTAGATAAGTCCAAGAGTAACGTTTTTTGAATACACACATACATAGATATGTGTGTGTAAACAAAGATGGATTTCTCCTCAGCAACTTCAATCCGTGCCTCTCCAATTCTTTCTAGTTCTGACTCTACCTCTTCTACACTCTGAAAGAACAATCCTTCACAGCTCCTCACTGGTACATACATACTCCTCTTTATATGACCAAATTATCTAAGTCAAATGTCTCTCATCTTATCCTCAATATGAGCCATTCTTATAGTCTTACTTTGTCTCTAATCACTATATTTCTAATCTCATCCAATCTCATGTGGTCATATATATATATATATATATATATATATATATATATATAGAGTTGGGGAATAAGGGCATACATTAGTGCGGAAGTGTAGGATCTCGTTTCTTGGTGATTGCCCACGAATTGTTGAACTAGGACTGACGGTGGCTACTAAAGTCACCGTAGTTGTCACGCACCAAACCCGAACCCAAATGACGGCAAGGGTAGCATAAGAGGATGGGAGAGAGAGTTGGGGCTGCTGTTTTTGGTTTTTGCGATCGATACAGAATTAAATCCCTGAACCCCTTATAAATAACAACCCACAGCTTGTAACTAACAATGAGTAGTTAATAGGAATGATTAATACGTAATTAACTATTCTGTAACTGCCCACTTAATGTGGATTATCAATGTGACCGTTATACTCGGTCAACAGCTTCCCCTTGGCTGCATAAATTATAAGTTACACTTTTCTCTCCCAACTAACCTCTTCACACCTCATACTGGGAATAGGACGTACAACTAGAAAATAACCAATAGTGTTATATTAAGTCCCCATCTAACTGACATAACACTTTCACGAAATACGGTACCCCACATCATCGTCAACATCACCAGTGCATACATAGTCCCTTTATGCCATATGATATATCATATAATTATATAATCAATATAATTATCTGGTCTAATATGGTGATCCTGGGTAGATTTTTCCTTAAACACTCATGAAATTTTATCTCAGTTTAACTACTTTCCTAACATATTCTTACTAAACCGTATACATCATGGCCCTTAAGAACACTTTAAGGTAGCATCATCAAACTTCAACTTCATATCATAACTTTAAGTCACAGGGTCATCGTCCATAGGGTTATACAATGACAAGAGATAGGGAAGTCAATTGTTATTCCATGTATGAGTTGTCTTATAAGCACATACAGTATGAGATGTGTGTCATGGCATGGCTCCCACTGAGCTGGGTACGTCATTCCTTATGTCATGCGAATCATCAGGATAGAACTTCATCCAAAAATCTAACATAAGCCCGTAGATCAACACTCTAAATGTTAATTTTGACACTTAAGGTTAAGCTTTTAAGGCTTCAGTATGAAAACTCTTTTCATATTCGACTCCTTCAAGTCTCATCTTAGACTCTCTAAGGCAACTATCTTATTTTATTTATACACTTATAGTATGAATAATTAATATTGCATACCTATAATTAGTCTCATCCTGCCTGCCACTCAAGTATCAGGGCAATTGCCTGTATGACTAGTCCAACCAGAAGTCCGTGACATTTCAATATGCCTAACATACAAAAATAAATCATAAGCGTTTTGCTCATTTACAAAGGCACATGTCCATCACATAACAAGATACATCCAAGCACTAAACCTTATGAATTGCTAGACTCAACAAATGAGTTTTGGGCGCATCACTATGAATAGGTTTAGTTAAGGGAACATAATCACCTTATTAGTGTATATATACCTAATGACATTGCCTTTTGTTTATATGGTAACAAGATGCACAATTTGCCTTCATAGCTGACATTGTTATACAGTTTTACTTCTTACTGTACCATGACATAGCTCTCCCACCTAGGGTGAATGCATGTCCTGAGGTTAATCTAAACTCATCTGGGTCACCACCCTAGTCAACATTTGAGTATCCTCTTGACTTGAGGTCTCCACCTTGATAGCAAAAGACTAAGTTAGCAATACAACAAAGGTAGCGCTTGACTCTCTTGATAGCTTGCCAATCAGCAAGTCTTGGGTTACTTTGAGCACGAGTTGCCAAATCAACTGCAAAGCAAATGTCATATTGTGTACATACCATGACTTACATTAAGCTTCCTATGACACTAGTGTAACAGACATTGTTCATTATCTCCATTTCATCATCTGTTTTAGGGCATTTATTAAGAATCGAGGTTGGATCCTTCTCAGTTGGAGTATCTACGGGTTTGGAATCATACATCCGAAATCATTCGAAAATATTTTTAATGTATGCATCATGGGAGGGTTTCGGGTTATTCCAATCCTAGGACATACTTAACTTCACCCATGTCCTTCATCTTAGAGACATAGGATAACAACTTTTTAGTGGCTCTGATCATCTCCAAGTTGTTCCTGCCAGTAATATGTCATCAACGTACGGGGTAAGAAACATAATCCCTCATGTTGATCTTTTGAGATACACATGATAGTCTTCTGAAACCATAGATAAACCAAACTAAGTTATGGTTTCATGAAATCTAAAGTTATGATGATACATTAAACTCAAAAGATTGATCTATAGTGCTTGCTAATTATATTTTAGTCAAAATGTTAAACATGTAAACGGGTAATCGGATAAGTTAAGCCTAATTCGTTTATGTTAAATGGGTCAATGGGTAAATTTTAAGTCAACCCATTTAATAACTAAACGGGTATAGGTCAAAGCTGGCTTTCAATGGGTTAGATTCAAGTCAAGGATTTCTCAACCCGTTTAAATTTGACACGAATGCGAACTCAACCCAACCTAACCTATTTGATTATCCTAACTATTAGCTTATGTTTCTCTTTTGGTCACGTATAATCCTCTGTCATGGCTATGGATAAGAAAATTGTCACAGAAAGGGTTGGGTACGTATGGATGAGAAGGAAGGAGACTAGTGATAAATCATTATAATGTGTTATTGTATTGTTATAGTTAGACACAACTTGATTACATTATTATATCAACCAAAAAAAGTAAACATAAGCTAATATACAATAGATCAAATTGGCTAAAGAATCGTACTATAGATTTGTGATTAGGATTGAATTGCTTAATTTGTAAATGTAAATTTATGAGATCCATTATTTTTTATTACACATTGAAATTTGATCAAATTAGGATCCCATCAATTGGGTTAACCTTGACACTACAATTATGTACTCAAAATTTTTCTCTCTCCAGTGGCAACTGTATTTGTTTCATTATTAATTGGTAGATATATCTATTTTAACTGTGCTCTTTTATATGAATTATCTAGCGCATTATTCTATTTCCTTCACCCATGTCACCCATGTCAATATAATGCTTTCTTTTGTTTTTAACTTTTTCCCCCCTCAAATCAAAAGAAATGATAGAAATACAATGGTAATAAGTGTATCTCATCTCTCAAGCCAAATCTCAATTACTTGACCTATTATTACATATTATTTCCACATCTTTCACAATTTGGTTAATGAACTTTCTTTTTAAAATGTATTCCAGCTCATTGGTTGTTATTAAATTTGGTTATTAAAATCTCCTACTACTGCATGTCATCTAACATTTGATGTGAAAAGTCATTTACTTAAGGTGAAGACATATCTATGTTTTGCTACACTTCCTATTGAATGTCTCTTGCTTATTTGTGCACCATCATGACCACAAAAGTCTACATATTTATCGTTCAAGTTCCCAACACATGCATATGATGAGTTAAAAATTTGCTTTAAATGTCATGTTACAGGCTATTGTTTGACTAATTGTCCTAAATATAACAATGAAAATGAGACATATCTTGCTATTTCATATTCGTAGTTTAGTGATACATGTTACAAGTTTCAATGATGAAATTAATAAGTTTTGGTGTTGTATTTACTTGAATCAGTTTCATATTTTATTTTGAATTAAGTAATAATGAGAACATTTATAATATTAACTTCATGGTTTTATTGTAGGATTAAATTTTATTGATTTTTACCATCTACACAATCCATACAAGAGTACGGGCACAAACTAGTATCAAATAAATAGTGACAGCATCTACAAAAAAGATATATGAAGCAAGAATTCAACTACCTTATATTATCAAATTTTCAATTTTATATATTATCTATTACCCAACATAATGTTAACTTCCTTTGGTCCAATCAATAAACTTTTGTGATTAAAAATACTATCTTTTCCGTTGATCCTATTTGTATTGGATCACCTAATTGCATTTAATAAACTCTATTTTCCTTTTTTTTGGCTATTACTCTCACTGTACATTAAAAATTCTTCTATTTCAATGATAAATTAACCAGAAGTAATTTAAATGTCACACTAACTATAATTCTAAATTAAAATTTTTCCTTAATTTCTTTCTTTGTCTTCCCAAAAAAATTAGGAATTCTTTTTTTTCTTTCACCTAAAATAAAAATAATTAGATATTTCTGCAGTTAGTAAGGTATGGAAGCAACATAAGGTTTGGTGATTATTTGTGCACAATATTAAAGTTTAGCAATCTCTTAAACCCTTTTAAAATTTAGTTATTTTTTAAAACTTTGAAGAACATTTTTTTTTCCTTTAATATTTACATAAATCTTTTTTTATCATGAATATTTATATGAATCAACTAAATATTATCAATTAAAAACCACATTTTTGCCTATGCTCACCTGGTGGTCGACGCGATGATCTCATCAGCGGCTCCTTTGTTTCTTTTGGGACTTTTGTGGGCGGAAAGGTATTCCGCTGGGTTTGTCGAGCCACAGGTTTGTTTCTTCAACCATGCTTGAACATAGTCATCGGTGGGTTTTGAAAGATTTGTTTTTTTTTTTTTTGGGGGGGGGGGGGGGGGGGGGGTGGCTCCTTTCAAGTGTATCTAATTGAAGTAGCCTATCCCTTGAGATTTTTCGTTTTCCCCTTATTAATATTCACCAATCAATTACGTCATGGTACTACACGAAGACTACCAATGAATTTAGATGACTTATAAATAAGGTTGAGCCATTTTATTTTAACTTCAAATATTTTGTTAGTAGGTTCAACAGATTTGACTCGTAAATATGAGATCATATCAAGAAGAAAGTTCATTCATATCTACGTAAAGATTAAGTTAACCTATTTCGAATCTTAAGGGGTATCTTGTCATGGGCGGATCTAATACAAGGGCAAGGGTGTCCATGGACACTCCTCTCCTTCCAAAAAAATTTCTTATAACTTATTTTAAATATAATTAAATTGATATACATGGACACCCCTTAATTAATGTTCAAAAAATTAATGATACTCTTTAAAAATATCCACCTCACATATTGATATTTTTAAAATTTTTTCAATTATCAAAAGTGCATTTATAAAGTTGGAATTTAATAGAAAAGTAAAATTAAATTAAATACACCCAAACCCAAATTTCTCTCTCTCCCAACCTCTCTTGTCTGGAGTTTAAACTTTAAATTTATTCTAATTCTAATATCTTTAACTTTTTTTTTATTGTTATTATTTATTTTTTTGGCTGTTTACTTACAACGTATTCTTGACGTAGATTTTTTTTAATTTGGCACTAATAATTGATTTAAACTTGATGGTATTTGCTTTTCCTTCTTTTGGTACGATTAACTAGTGCAAAAATTGCTTATTTGTACTCGTATTTTATGTTTGACCGGTTTATTTCATGTCTCAATTTTTTTTGGTTTTATTGCTTGGTGCTGATAATTTGTCCTCTGGAATTAACGGTTTTAGTAAATGTTACATAATCGTAACATTTTGCGATTTTGCACAATTTATATATCAAATTAAAAATATGAAAAGCAGTAGAGAACAAATGTAGTAGTAAAGATGCCATAATGTTTTTCTGGAGTAAAAAAGTAGGTATATTATTGTTGTTAGGATTAATATCAAAGTAACAGTATAGCGGAAGCAATAGGATGAATTAGAAATTCAGAAATCAAGTGAATAACAGAAAACAGAAATAAGAAGACAAGAGATTTAACGTGGAAAACCCAAATCGGGAAAAAACCACGGACGGCGACAGCACCAGAACAATTCACTATGAGCAGGAAGAATACAACACGATCACAATCACCATAGTGATTTGATCTAAGAGCAGAATTACAACCTCTCTATTATAATCTCTCACAAAGTACTTCTACCTCTCAATGCATGTATGAGTACTGGAGATATTTTAGATCCTAGGCCTGACCCCCTTTATATAGGGTCCAAACAGTAGGGTTTTCCCGTTAAAGTAGAACCCTAGCCGCCAGGAGGAATCCCCCTCGGAGACAGAAACCCTAGCCGCCATCCGAAAGAGGCGGCGAAAAGACATGTGGCACGACCGTGCCACGCGGCACGGTCACCCCGTGCCACATGGCACGGTCTTGCCACATGGCACGGCACACCCGTGCCGATTTTCTGCCCCCTCTCGGCTTGGTACTCCTTCGTCGTGGCACGCCCGTGTTTGCATAGCGTCGTCCCACCGTGCCGGTACTCGAATTTTGGGCCATAAAACCCAACAATCTCCACCTTGGACCAAAATCTCCAATCACTGCTTTCTGACTCCGTCATCGCACCCCGAAGGGTGATGCCCCCATCCCTAGGGGCACTGCCCCGATGGGCACTTAGTGGCTGTGAATACCCACTAAGTCCAAGCAATGCTCGAACTTAGTCAATGGTAGAGGCTTGGTTAACATGTCTGCAGGATTTTCTGACGTGTGAATCTTCTTCACTATTATTTCACCTGCAGCAACTGTGTCTCTAATGTAGTGGTATTTCACACTAATATGCTTGGTCTTCGAGTGGTAGGCATCGTTCTTAGTCAGGTGGATGGCACTCTGACTATCAGAAAACACAACAGTCGGAGTTTGTGGGACTCCGAGCTCGATCACAAGGCCCCTTAGCCAGGTAGCTTCCTTCACCCCTTCAGTAGCAGCAATGTACTCAGCTTCAGTAGTAGATAAGGCTGCAATAGACTGCAATGATGCTTTCCAGGAGATAGCACTTGCACACATGATGAAGATATACCCAGATATGGACCTCCTCCTATCCAAGTCACCAGCATAATCAGCATCAACAAAGCCTACAACATCTGATGTATCAGCTTTGTTTCTATTAAACACCAACCTCTTCCCTATAGTACCCTTCACATATCGAAGGATCCATTTCACAGCTTCCCAGTGATCCTTCCCAGGATTGTGCATATATCTACTTACCACACTTACAGCATATGATAAGTCTGGTCTAGTGCAAACCATAGCATACATCAAACTACCAACAGCACTAGAATAAGGTACATTAGACATTCTTCTGATGTCTTCCTGTGTTTGCGGGCAGCATCCCGCAGACAGCCTGAAGTGTGCAGCAAGTGGAGTGTAAACTGCCTTGCAGTTGTCCATGTTGTATTTACTTAGTACTTTCTCAAGGTAACGTTCTTGAGACAAGTACAGTTTACCTGCTTTCCGATCCCTGTGGATCTCCATGCCTAGTATCTTCTTTGCTGCACCCAAGTCTTTCATCTCAAACTCCTTACTGAGTTGAGATTTCAGCATGCCAATTAAGGTCTTGTCTTTAGAAGCAATCAACATATCATCGACATACAGCAGTAGATAAATAAAAGTACTATCAGAATACTGTCTAAAGTACACACAATTGTCATATCTACTACGTGTATACCCTTTATTAGTCATAAACGTATCAAAACGTTTATACCACTACCTTGGAGCTTGCTTGAGTCCATACAAGGACTTTTGCAATTTACATACCAGTTGTTCCTTTCCAGGAACTGCAAACCCTTCAGGTTGTCTCATGTAAATTTCCTCCTCCAGCTCTCCATGTAAGAATGCGGTTTTCACATCAAGTTGCTCCAACTCCAAGTCAAACAATGTGACAAATGCAAGAAGGGCTCGAATAGAGGTATGTCTAACAATAGGGGAGAAGACCTCATTGTAGTCAATACCTTCCCTTTGGTTGCAACCACGAACAACCAACCGTGCCTTCCATCTTGCATCTTCAACTCCAGGAATTCCTTCTTTCTTCTTGTAGATCCACTTGGAAGTTAAGGCTCTTCGGCCTTTAGGCAGTTCACAGAGTTCCCATGTTCGGTTCTTTTGCAGACTTTCCATCTCTTCTTGCATAGCTAGGATCCAGTTAGGTGAACTTGGGCAAGTGATTGCTTCAGTGTAATTTGAAGGTTCAGCACCTTCAGGCACTTCCTCTGCAACTGAAAGTGCGTATGCTATCAGCCCCTCATCATCGTTGTAACGGGTAGGTTTCCTGATCTCCCTTCGAGGACGATCACGAGCTATAGAATGGGCAACCTCCTCCTGAGGTTGATTGGGACTGATAGTTCCAGGTTCAGTAACCTGGGCCTCCCTATTGGGTTGATTAGTAGCTCCACCTTGAGCTGTTACGGTCTCCATCTCTACCTCCACATTGGCATCTTCCTGATTACCTGCATTAGTAGAAGGAACAACAGTATTCTTCCCAGAAGATAGCATAGCAGTCTCATTGAAAGTAACATCCCTGCTTTGAATTACTTTCTTAGACTCAGGACACCACATGCGGTATCCCTTAGACTCAGATGCATATCCAAGTAACATGCATTTGACAGCCCTGGGGGCTAATTTCCCATTATTCACATGGGCAAACACAGGACATCCAAATATTCTTAAATTAGAATAATCAACAGGATTACCTGACCATACTTCTTCTGGAATTTTGAAGTCAATGGAGGTGTGTGGTGAACGATTTGCCAGGTAGCAGGCTGTAGAAATAGCCTCTGCCCAAAAAGGCCTTGCGATCCCAAAGCCCAGCATGTGAAAGCATACATCTAGCTTTCTCCAGTAGAGTCCTGTTGATTCGTTCTGCAACCCCATTTTGCTGTGGTTTACCAACCAACGTCTTGTGCCTAGCTATGTCATTTTTCGTGCAGAACTCTTCAAACTCTGACTCAACGAACTCAAGACCATTGTCAGTCCTAAGTTTCTTGATCTTTCTCCCAGTCTGGTTTTCAACCAGAGCCTTGAATTTCTTGAACATGGAGAATGTCTCATTTTTCTGTCTCAATAAGTAAACCCAAATCTTTCGTGAGAAATCGTCAACAAAAGTTAACATGTAACGCTTACCTCCACAAGAAGGAACCTTTGAAGGACCCCACAAATCAGAATGAATGTAGTCAAGGATCCCCTGAGTACGGTGTGTTGCTTTCGAGAAACTTACCCTCTTTTGTTTCCCAAAGACGCAGTGATCACAAAAATCGAGCTTACCCGTACTGGCGTTACCAAGATAACCTTTCTTACCCAGAATGGTCATCCCTTTCTCACTCATATGGCCCAACCTCATGTGCCATAACTTTGTATCATCTGTTGTACCAACTGCAGCTACACCTGTAACTGTAGTTCCTTGTAGAATGTAGAGATTGCCTTGCCTCAATCCCTTCATTATCACCATGGCTCCCTTAGTTACCTTTAGGACACCATTTTCCATCGAAATCCTGCAACCATTAGTCTCAAGAGTACCCAAGGATATTAAACAACGAGTCATGTCAGGTATGTGGCGCACTTTAGACAATGTCCTAATTGTCCCATCATGGGTTTTTATCTGAACAGTACCTATCCCTCTAACTTTGCATTTAGCATTGTTACCCACAAGTACCACCCCAGTGTCAACTGCCTCATAGGTGACAAACCAGTCCTTATGAGGGCACATGTGAAACGTACAACCAGAATCTAAAACCCAATCAACATCCACGCCCCTTTCGGAGGTGGTAGCCAAAGAAGTAGCAAGTAACACATCACCATCAGACTCCGACTCTACTACACAATCAGCTGTAGCAGTTTTCTCCTTATCCTCCTTTTCATTCTTTTTCTTTAATTTCCAGCAGTTAGCCTTGATATGACCCAATTTGTTACAGTAGTGGCAGGTTTTGTTAGAATGAGGATTTCTTGACTTAGAACGGTTCTTTTTCTTATTACCGTTCCCCCCTTTCTCAGTGGTTCTACCCCTGACAACTAATCCCTCAGACTGATCAGCATGGATGTCTTGGTCAAACTTTTCTTTAGACAGTAGGTTAGACTTCACATCCTCAAACGATATAGTATCCGAATTACTATATAACATGATTTCCTTAAAGTGTTTGTAGGAAGGGGGTAGAGACACAACAAGCAGAATGGCCTTATCCTCATCCTCAATTTTAACATCCAAACTCTCCAAATCTACTAGAATAGAATTAAATTCATTCAAGTGTTTTTGGACAGGAGTACCTTCAGCCATACGAAAGGTGTACAACCTTTCCTTCAAACGGATCTTGTTGGCGAGACTCTTCGTCATGTAGAGTTCCTCCAGCCGAGTCCAAAGATCCACCGCAGTTGTCTTATCAAGCACCTCTCGCAGGACATGTGGTGCCAAGCACAACTGTATGGCTGAAACCGCTTTCAGCTCCAGTTCCTCCCATTCGTCCTCCGTCAACGACCCACGTCTCTTCTTTACATCTTCAGCCCACTGTTCTTCTGTCATCTTCTCAGGTTTTACGTGAGGTCCCTTCAGAACCTTCCACAACCCGTGCTGAATGAGAACTGCTCTCATCTGCACCTTCCAGAGATTAAAACTAATCTCCCCATCGAATTTCTGAATATCTACCTTCATGATAGAAGACATCTTATAACCAAAGCTCTGATACCACTTGTTAGGATTAATATCAAAGTAACAGTATAGCGGAAGCAATAGGATGAATTAGAAATTCAGAAATCAAGTGAATAACAGAAAACAGAAATAAGAAGACAAGAGATTTAACGTGGAAAACCCAAATCGGGAAAAAACCACGGACGGCGACAGCACCAGAACAATTCACTATGAGCAGGAAGAATACAACACGATCACAATCACCACAGTGATTTGATCTAAGAGCAGAATTACAACCTCTCTATTGTAATCTCTCACAAAGTACTTCTACCTCTCAATGTATGTATGAGTACTGGAGATATTTTAGATCCTAGGCCTGACCCCCTTTATATAGGGTCCAAACAGTAGGGTTTTCCCGTTAAAGTAGAACCCTAGCCGCCAGGAGGAATCCCCCTCCGAGACAGAAACCCTAGCCGCCATTCGAAAGAGGCGGCGAAAAGACATGTGGCACGACCGTGCCATGCGGCACGGTCACCCCGTGCCACATGGCACGGCACACCCGTGCCGATTTTCTGCCCCCTCTCGGCTTGGTACTCCTTCGTCGTGGCACGCCCGTGTTCGCATAGCGTCGTCCCACCGTGCCGGTACTCGAATTTTGGGCCATAAAACCCAACAATTGTTACTTGTACAAAATAAACTATCATAATATGTATCATATAATTTCTTTTTTTAATTGGTATTGTATATTAATGATGATGTTAATAAATGAATACCCATATTCTAAACATCTAGATTCGTCACTGCATCTTGCTGATTATTTGGGTCAAATTATTAGATACCCGTATCATAATTGTTGTAACTTTTGGCATTTTAAACATGGATAAACATTACAGTGATAGTGCATAGGATTATGTTGACATCATTCTTTTGAAGCCCTTTGGCCTTCCATGAAGTTAGCTTCTTCTCAATTCCCCAAAACAGGGGACGGGTCCCATTCCTATAGCACGTTTGAAATATTTGATGAATCCTTCAAAATTTGCAGAAAAACTGGCCTCTTTTTAGCGTGAGTGCAGCAATGGTAGCAACGTCAACAATTCAAATTGCTCGCAAGTATAAGTGAGTTGCCAAAACCTTAATTATCATTTTCCTTTGATTGACATAACTCTCAATGTTGTTTTATAAGGTTTTGGTTTCTGATGTTTATTTTGCTAATTTTTGTCAGTCACGACTATCTGTTGAAGAGACAAGCACTACCTGAAAAGGAAGTTTGAAGAAGATTGCTGCTACACCTTCACCGAGGCAGTGATACCTTTTTTTTTTTTTTTTGGTTTTTGGTTAAGGTATTATGACTTCATCTATCTATTTGTGTGTACTACCTTTTTTAACAGATAGTATACTTTCTAGATGTTGTGATTTCCGCAAATTTACGGTTTATGGCCGTAGTATTTACGGATGTCGTCCTGGATTTCCAAAATTAGATTGCTAACTCTCTATGCTATTACAACAAACGCCAATAAACAAAACCAAAATTAATCATGAACTCATTACAATAGTAATAACTACTAAACTCACCCACTATTACTGAAAATAAAATATTAAGGTAATCAGAGAAGGAAACAAGGGGAGAAAACCCGGCTGGAAAAAAAAGTCACGCATCCAGAACCCAGACCAGGTTGCAGAGCTCAAGAACACCAGAACGAGGGAAGAAACAGGGCTAACATTCAACTCAAAAATTTAGTTAATTCGTGCCAGATTGTGCACTTCAATCCCAAATCGAACTCTATTCGAAGCCAAATGTCAAATGTTGAACTCGAATTCAATCAATCCCAAATCGATAACATCAAACCCGTGAAGCAAGGAATAGGACTTGCAGCTAAAAACACGAAAATAAGAATGAAAACAAAAACGGAAAATGAAACTGGACTCCTCGATCTGAAACTGGAAAAACCAAAAATTGAAAATTCCGGAAACAATCTGCTCCTCCCCTACTCTCTGTCTGCGATTCGACTTTTGTAGCCACCCCCCAAAACTGAGCCTCCTCCTCCTTGATTAATGACGTTAACCTTTCACTTAATGTCCAACCCACAACCGTAACTGATAATTGATGATGACAAGTAACGTATGGTGGAGTTAATCTAATAAAATGATGAAGGAGATAGAAGGGAGAGCAGCGATTATCGTGGAGGAAGATGAAGGGACACGACCTCTGTTATGTTTCCTCTGTTTCGGTTTGCTGGGTTGTACGAAAGAGGAGGAGGGAAGGAGAACGGATGGGGAAACTCAGCTCACGTGCCCAGCTCGTGATTGCCTAAGTGAATAGAAGAGAGAGAAGCAGACTGGGCTGTGAAATAGGACAGGGAACTGGGCCGTTGAGCTTCGGTCTGGCCCGAGAGGGAAAGAAAGAGAGAAAAAGAAAAGAGGGCGGGCAGACCGGGTAGAGAAACGCCTGGGCCAAGCCCAGCGAAGGAAAGGAAGAGAGGAGACCGGTCCAGGGGAGAAAAGAAGAAAGGAAGGTGACCAGGTCGCGGACTGGGCCGAGGAGTTGGGTTGGGTCTGTCTTTCCCCTTTTTTTTTTTTTTTTTTTTTTGCTTCATTCTTCCTTCTTCATTTCCCAATTGAACCAAGCTTAGTTTGGAGCTAACCATTTATTTCTTTTCCAATTTCATCTCCAATTCCTGCAATATAAACAAAACAACATTAAGATCATAATTTAAAAATTTATTTTGAGCAATTATTAGATAATAAAAGGATATAAAATATTATACTTTCTAGTTTAAGACTAGATAAATTGGTCCAATAAAGTGGGACATGATGCGGTAATCATACAGTGGTTATCAAGAACAGTTGCATATTTTATGTATATTTTGTCACTTAAAGTACTAGAGAGCAACATGCTATTTTAATGAACAGAATATGGCCAAACCAACAAATATTTCGAATTGGTGATAGAAAAAAGCGGCACCACGACATGGATGTCATTACTCATATAAAGTAGTATCTAAAAGAGGCTGAACAAAAGAAGATTTCAAATAAGTAGAGACCTATATATTGAAAATCACGGCACCATTGTGCATTTAATTTATCACCATCAAAAGAGGTCGTACCCCCACCGTTAGTCCCCACAGTAATTTACCGCCGATTTTTTGAGAAATTTCCTCAACCCTATTTTATAGGGAATTTAGTAGTAGATTTGTAAAATTTGAGGTATAGTTTGATAATTATGTGAGACTTAAGTAGTAATTAAATGTATATGTTTAATAATTTGTGGTAATATGTGATGTTGGATATGTTGGAGGATATATCAAAGTGGTGGTTGTGAAAAATGTGTAGTGTGAGATACGTTATTAGTTAGTTAGCTTGTAGCTAATTAATTATTTAGTAAGTTATTTGTTGACTATAATTTGTAAATTCATAGTTTGTATGTAATTTTGTAATTCATTGTTAGACATTAAAAATGTGTTGATGACATTAATTTGTAAAGTTGGTAGTTTGTATAGCTAGTTAGTTTGCTATGTTGATGTTAGCTTGTTATGTTGATAATTTATTCTTAAGTTTCTATTTTAATTTGTTGTTAAAGAATGCAATTTTTAATTCATATTATATATCAACTAAATTTCAATGAACAATAATGCTTTAGTCAAATGAGAGTTTGAAAATGTCAGAATAATGTTTAGATCTAATCATATTAAATTTGTATTATAATTGAGCAATTGATTAAGAATGATACAAGCAATTGTATATGATATTGTAAATGTTGTAGAAATGATAAAAGATTTCGATTAGTTGTTAGTTATTAAAATTAAATATTGAGTTATATATAATGTTGTTCGGTTAGGTGGTGATTAAATAATGAATTCTTGGATTATGAGATTTATTAATATGTTTAAATGTTGTAATTAAGTGTTATTACATAAAAATATTAGAATGTTTATATCATACATTAGATATAATTAAATATGAATTAATATGAAGGAAGTTGGTCATAAGAGAAAACATATAGCAAAAGGAAAAAAACATGTTATTGTTGTTGCTAATGTCGTTATTGATGTTGAGAATGTCACAAGTTTCAACTGCAATTTCACCCATTCAAATAGGTTTAAATCTTGACTTAATTGTCATAATCTATTATCTTTGTGCATTGTACATTAAGCAAAGTGTACGATAAAATAGTATGATTATAAATAAGCTGTTTAGCTATTAAGTGAAATCTAATAATTATGTAAGTGATTAAAATAAACCATTTACTTATAATTACAGTTTTAATGGTAAATAGTGGACAATGTAGATGCACTATTCCATTGAATGTAGATGTATAAAAAATTTTTGGCAGGTAGAAAAGGATATAGACAAGAGTTTTAGGAGTTGAATTATTTGATCAATTTGCAAGAAGTCAAATAGCCTTCATAAATAATGGGCAATATAGATGTCCTTGTGTTAATTGCAAACTAGAGCTTATAAAGAGCCTGATGATGTGAAATTACGCTTACATTGCAACGATTTTGTTAAAGACTATTGGTACTGAATATCTCACGATAAGATAGATCCTCCTGAATATGGCGGTGTTCATAGTAGCACCCCAAATAACATGTATCAACACATGAGTTCAAGTCCTATGAACTTTGATAATACTGGATCATTTGTGGATCATGCTAGAAGCAATGGTGAACCATGCTATGATTGCTAATGAAGTTAATGCAATGAGTAACCAAATGCACAAGCTAGCTCAAGCATTCTATGATATGCTTAAAGCGGCTTAGAGACCTTCATGGGATGGGTTATAATAACCCAATTGAATTATCAAATGCTGTCAAACTGATGAGTATCTAGTCTGACTATAACATGACTCAAATTTATTTCAAGGAGGTTATGCAATTAATGCATGAAAGTTGTGCAGCAGAATCATGTGCCAAAAAGTTACTCAGAGTTGAAAATGAAAGTTTGAAGTTTGGGATTAGATGTACAAGCGATTGATTATTGCTGCAATAGTTGTATGTTTTACTTTAAGGAGAATTCAGAACTGGAGAAATGCAAGTTCTGTGATGTAGCGAGATAGAAGCCAAAGAAGTCAGCGACAATAGAAAGAAGCCAAAACCACATGTGAAAATATTCTACTTCCCTTGACGCTTAGACTATAACACCTTTATGTCTCAAGAAACACAACTAAGCATATGAGGCGGCATGATAACAATAGGCATGAGAATGGTGTTCTTTGTCACCCTTTAGATGGGAAAACCTAGAAACATTTTAATCGCATACATTCTAATTTCACCATTGAGCTTTGCAATGTTAGATTTGGTTTGTATGCAAATTGGTTTAGCCCATTTTCAAAATTTCCAAGGCCTTTATTTAATTTGGCCCTTGGTTGTGACGCCTTACAACCTTTCTCCTGATATATGTATGATAGCACTATACATGTTCTTAACTTGCATAATTATACCTAGTATAGCAAATCCTAAAAACAAAATAGATATGTACTTGCAATCATTGGTTGATCAGTTCAACAGTCTATAGGATGGTATTTAAACTTATGACATTTCAATGAAATAAAACTCCCAAATGAGAGCTACACTAATTTGGACAATAAATGACTTCCTAACTCTTAGAATATTTTCTAGATGGAGTATTCATGGCGAGTTGAGTTATTCTATTTGCATGCATAAATTGAAGGTCACACAGTTTAAATAAGGGGGTAAACCATCCTAGTTTGATTACCACCGTTGATTCTTGCCTAGATATCATGCATTCCTAAAAAATCAAACTGTATTTTGTATAAAAAAGTTAAAAAAATGGTTCACCGCATTGAAAACATGGAGAGGAACTACCCCTTGGGGTTGAGAATCTTCTACTTGCTATGTCACAACTTCGACGTGATGCACATAGTAATGACATCATTAACAATGTCATGGATGTCCCTGGTAAAACAAAATATGATGTTAAAGTAAGGATGAATATGCCAAATATGTGTGATTGGAATGAGATTAATCTAAAACATGGTATGCATCGAAGAACACTAGAACCAAAAGCGTCATTTGCACTTTCACTGGACAAAAGAAAGGGGGCATGTGAGTGGCCGCAAGAGCTAACGATGCCTAATACTTATTGCTTTAAGATTAGAATTATGTAGATATGAAGTCCGTAAAGTTTCAAAACATTAATAGTCATGATTGTCATGTGTTAATGTAGACACTTATGTCAATAGCATTCTATGTCTTACCATATAATGTATTGGAACCACTTGTTAAGTGAATATTCAATAGTCTTTACTCAATAGAAATGGCAACAAATCAGAAACACCTAATCTTCAATAGATCATGGCTCCAATCCATCTGATCCCACAAGAGATAGAGCTTTGTGTTTAAGAGAATTTAGACAAAAAGGGACATGTCTATGGGATAGGTTTAAAAGACTGAAATTAGGGGCTTGTGTTTAGGTCCACAACAGCCTCCAAGAACATTAAAATCAGGAGGATGTGTGAGACACGGTTACTTAATTGAACAATGAACTAACTTTAATGGCGGAGAAAAACCACAAAGTTATGATGTTGAACGAACAACTTAGCAAGTTGCAAACCACACTAAATGAATTTATCAGAACCCTACAAGCATCTGACCGTAGATCTTGTCCACCCCCTCTTTTACGCCCTCAACGTCACCATTTTTATTCTCATTATGCCCCTCCTCCACCTTCTCTTCAGACCAAATGTCGTGACAATGATGATGATGATAAGATGATGATGATGGGTCTAATTCAAATGTCGAGAATCTTGGGTACAATCAAGATCCTAACTATAATTATTTCAACTACTAGAGTTCATGAGATTTCGTTATGTTGAACAAGGGAGTTTATTGGTTTGCTATGTTGCTGGATTGCTATGGTTTTGTTAAACTTGTTACTTGTTTTCTTGTTTAGTTGAACTTGAGGTTCGGGCTGAGTATGTTGAGCTTGAGCTTCTGTTGTGGTCATAATGAAATTGGAGACCTGTGGTGGTCATGTTAAACTTGGTAGTTTTAGATTATGTTACATTGTAAACTGTTTGTATAATTGGTAATTTAGTTTCATTTTTAAAAAAAAAAAAATTGCCAACGAATTTTAGACAAAATTCCAACAAATTCCAATAGATTTCTAAATGGAACTCCATTGGTATTCCATCGGAGATTCCAACAGATTTTCATGCATAATTTTTCAACAACATTTGAAAAAACTAAAATTCTGATAGACAAGAAGATTTCATCAAAGGTTTTCCCGACAAAACCCCATCCGACTTCTTCGGTAGAAATGTTCTGTCGGACTTTCGGTTTTTCGATTGAATGTGCCAGTTCGTTGGAAAAGGTTCCCGATGGGGTTTATATTGATGGAACAAAGCTGCCAAAAACTTTTTCAGTCGATAGTTCCATCGGAATTGGGATGTTTTAGTAGTGCACGAATCGTGTTCCAAAACACAGTTTGCTCGTGTTCCTCTCTGCCTGGATGACATCACCTGATTCCTATTGTTTCCTTGCACGTCCAATTAATGCTAAATGAATTTGCGTGTCATATGAACCGTGATCTTCCAATATGTGGGACCTATGTTTTCAACATGTGGGACCCATGTTTCTTGCTTTCAATTCCAAGCCAAATAGACATTGAATTTAGAGGACCAAATTTTCAAATTTCATCCCATAAATAAGATTTTCTTTTTCTCTTTTATTCTATATTGTATAAACTATTTAACAATCCTCCACTAGTTTGTATTTGTAGGACGTACACTTCATTTGATAATGCATACAAAAAGGTATCTTTCGATTTAATCCTTAATTCTTTGTAAATATTTCAAAATCTCAATAAAGTGTTAGGTGACTACATTGTTTAAACTAATACTTCAAACATGAGACTGGAAATATCACACACACTACCAAGACAAATCTCTAAGGAGACGTCAATTGCTTTAGCACTATTATGGCCATGTTCTCATCCTAGATTCATTTGAATAAATACAAGAGTAACCCTTTGAATCTTGCTAATGGCAACACCACCTCTTGATTCATGTAGTTGACATCCTTTAAACGTCCTTGCTACTTAGGATTCATTCACTTACCCTGAAATTCAGTAGCATTATTACACCAAATCTTGATCTTTGTGCTACAAGTCACAAACGATAACTTGTTTTTACCCTTTAGACCTTATCTTTAGTTTTGCTAGAGAAAGGTTAAGTTACTATTATTGCAAATGCTTTTAGCTTTTAGCTAGAGAAAGAGATCTTCTAGATTGTTGCTTGACCTAACATAAAGGATGGATATGATTCCATCCAGGAGAGGTTGTCTCATATGCTCATGTCTTTAACTAATATGTCTAGACTTGCCATTATAGACTTTACCATACGTTTTAGACATAGGAGCTTCACTTTGACAGTGCAAGGAGATTGGCACCATTAGTTATGGCCATAACTTTATGTCTAGTAATAAATTCCTTAGCCATTATGCTTCCTTGCCGGCGACAACCAATGCTGTAAACTTAGCCTTTATGATTGAGTATGATATGCAAGTTTGTTTCTTCAAGGCCCAGCTAATGGCTACTGCACCAAGAGTAAAATCCAACATGAAGTGGATTTATTATCACTTGCACTAATGATTCAACTTGCATGTGAGTACCCTTCAAGGACAGTTGGAAAAATTCCCATAAAAAGTTCCTTAAAATCTTTAGTTCTCTTCAAGTGCACAAGTACTCTTGTAATTGCCTTCCAATGCATTGTCCTTAGTTTATTCATGAATCTTGACAATTTGCACATAACATAAGCAATTTTTGCCTTTGTACGATGCATTACCATCAACCTTCTTATGGCACCAACATACTCAAGTTGTGCCATTGCTCAATCTAGATTTCCAACTAGTTTCAAATTAGTATCATACAGAGTGTTATTCTCTATAACCCAAGATATTTAAACTTTTCTACCATTTTGGACACAAAATAAGTTTGATTGAGAGCATAACCCCCACAATGCCTTTTCACCTTAATACATAAGATAGTATCTACTTTATTCATATCCTTCATTTTAAATTGTGAATTTAGATAATTCTTGGTCTCCTGAATACCTTTCAGGTTAGTCCCAAAAATTAGCAACTCATCTACATAGGGATAAATTATCATTCCATACTTGTGAATTTGGAATAAGTACATGTTTCTGCATTGTTATGGATGAATCCATTAGCAAGAATCTTCCCCTTGAACTTTTCAAGCCATTATTTGGGTGCCTTCATCAATTCCTATAGTCACCTAAGTAAATGCACTTTCTCTCATTTCCCTGAAGTACAAAACCTTCAAGTTGTTCTATGTAGATCTCTTTAATGAGATCTCCATCCAGGAAAGTTGCTCTAACATCCATTTGATGAAGGTATAATCCATATATTGATGCCAAAATAATCAATCTCCTAATCTAGGAGATTCTTTGCATTGAAGCATAAGTGTCAAAGTAATCTATTCTTCCCTTTTGTGTAAACCCTCTAGCTACTAATCTAGCTTTCAAGGTACATATAACTCCATCTATATTCCTTGTTCCTCTAAACACCAATTTACATTTAATGGTTTTGCATCCCAAAGCAAATCCTATGGAACCCAAGTATTATCCACTACAAGAAATGTTGCATCTACCCATGTTTAAATTTACCTCCTTCCACACTTATATCCATGGCAGGATCTATTCGCCATGCTTAAGGTAAGCATGCATAGGGTATCAGTAGGGAAAAATTCGTCACACTTAATAAGCATGACCGATAGTATAGTACCCACACTTATATCCGTAGAAGACTGCACCATCTACCACGCTTATAGACGTAGGCAGATTCGCCTCGCTTGTATCCATTGCCATAGTAACTTTTGAGAAAAAATTCATTCTCACCATTCCCTCACTTATAAGTGTGGCGTTATGCATTTGATAACTAATTTTCAAATGATTTAGGCAGAAAACTAATTTTAGCGGGAAAATTTTTACATAAAAGAAATTAAAAGTCATTGTATTTAAAAATGCAAATAATTTATATAGGCTAATGTATTGTGTATATATATATATATATATATATATATATATATATATATATATATATATATATATAAATGTATATATATATATATATATATAGAGAGAGAGAGAGAGAGGGGGGGAGAAAGAGTATATATTTGATCATAACTTAAATGATATAAAAAATATGGCAACTTTATAACTATGAACAAATTATCATCAATTAAGTTCAAAAATAACGAATGTTCAACCACAATGAAAATTACGAAAACTGAATTCAATATGGCTATAAAGTATATACCCACTACCTAAAAGTTGAAATTTGCTTGCAATACACATATGTAAGACTGAAGCTAAATAGAACAAATGGGTTGGTGTAGAACTCCATAGTTCCGAGTGAACACTTCACGAACCCAACTTTGTATCCGATTTTGTTGCATGCTACCCCTGGCTTCAACCTGGAATCACCAAATTCATGCATTGAAATTAAGTAGAACAAACGCTATTAAGAGAAAAAAAATTTCTAAAAAAATTACAAGATGTAATATCTATTAGCCTTCACAACTAGGTACTCTCGCTCGACAGACATTATGTAATATCCTTACACTTAGGTTAGTCTTTTTAGTAAATTCCCTAATTTTGAAAAAAATTCGGCAGAACTCCACCTAAAACTTGGCTAATTTCCTTTTACGACATGTCAAAAATGTAATAATAAAAAAAAGAAACTCTTCACAACCTCAACGGCTACATGCCAGAGCAAATAAACTCAACAGGCCACACACCTGGAGTATCCAACACA
Source organism: Carnegiea gigantea (assembly GCA_029747015.1). Taxonomy (NCBI): domain Eukaryota; kingdom Viridiplantae; phylum Streptophyta; class Magnoliopsida; order Caryophyllales; family Cactaceae; genus Carnegiea; species Carnegiea gigantea. The sequence goes on along the minus strand of JAKOGI010000266.1, from coordinate 694,569 downwards.
AATCCAACCCATTACCACAAACAAGCCACGATAGGGCAATGCACAACCCAAATCAAACAACTCATTACCATAAAAACATGTAACTTACAGTTTGTTCACATTGCCCTTGGATATAATCTAAAAGCACTGGTGGCAACATTAGAAGTTTAAGTAAGAATGAACAATAATATAGGTATTTAAGCAAAACTCCTAAATAAAATCAAAATGAGGCCAAACATAAAAGGGGAGAAAGATTTTCAACTTACAGTTCCAAGAGGTAAGAAATTGAGCCATTCAAAATAGCAAACCATGAGTGAGTTGGAGAAGAAAGTAACCGAGGTTCTTGATAGTTGCTTTAAGAAGTTAATGATGAGAAATGTAAGGACTACAGCTTGCTGGATGAAGCTAGTTCAATGCAACCAAAAAGAGAAAAACAACCACCACTACAACTTGTATTACTTCATTAGTTCTAAAATGCGAGCCAGAGAGCACCACGCTTAGGGAGCATCCTTGGCACCACTGTGCCAACAAAGTGACAAAAAGCAAAGACATAAGCTAGTCAGGGAAGAAGCCCCTTTAAGTAAGTGACAGATGCAGAAGTAAATGGCATGGGTAACACACAAGAACATCAGACTTTCTCTAAATCAAATCTTTCATGCAACAGAAAGAATTTCATTCCAAAGAAAACCTACCAGTGCAACATGCATTTGTGAGATATAAAAGTAAGCTTGAGAAGACCTAAACACCACATCTGTCAGAGTCCGACCTCAAACAGGCATAGGCTTAGCAACATCTATAAAGTGACACAAACTACACATAATTCACTACACCTCACCCAGTCATGGGGCACTCGCAAGAGGTGCTGCTTGAGAAGTGGGGCACATTAAAAAAAAGGTAACAAAGCTTAGAAGATTAAAATATCTCCAAATTGAATCTATTCTAGAGCCCAAAAAGAAAGGGAAAAAATACTTAATCAATCTCATAGAATTCTGTCAACTCAAACTAGTGCGGCATATATTCATGCGCTATAAAAAGCAAGCGTGGGACCACCTAAACACCATGTCAGCTAGAGTACAGCCTTGGGCACATATGGCTCAAACACCTAAAGAAATAAATCACCCCATAGAAAAGCACAATAGCCAACCAATAGAACATTAAGAACATGGATTGTACACACAATATAGATTAGAGAAAATAAGGCATCCCAATCATCATGCAATCACTACCCACAAACCTCATTGATGGTTTTTTTTGGGGGGGTTATTGATCACTGTTTATGACTAAAGTCATATCATTTTGATATCAAAGTTCTTCACATGAAGATAACAGTCTCCAACATACTCCTTTACGGTGAACACCCTCTTCCCGTCTCCAACACAAAAACAATCCCCCCTCTCCTCCCCCCCAAAAAAAGACATTTGGGGAAAAAACACAGATATCATTTACTATTGAAAATTTGACTATATTTGATTATAGTGATACAATACATAAGATATCTTTTTTTTTTGATAAGGCATAATACATAAGATATCAACGACATTGTTGATACAAATCAGGAAACCAATGCATATCACATGTATCCATAGATTTGGATCATTTTTATCTTCATCTACTCAAATTCATTGGGAATTTCCTATATTTCCAAAAGGAAATTGAACTCTGACTTTTTTTTTTTAAGTGCAAAATTAAACTTGGAGAGCTAAATAATTTGCTTCGACTAATGAGCCAAGCAGTAAATTGCAAGCAAGACAAATGACCAGCTGTAAATGTGCATATACAAAAATTTTTAACAAATTTTCACTCTTTAAATTGCATGTCACTTCAGTACTGCCCATACTTTTTGGAGGGAGGGGTTTACATATGAAGAACTAATAATTTTATTTGAATACCAGAGGAAGGAAAGTAGCTGACCTTGACAACTTGAGTCATGGTGGTAAACACCTCTTCACAACCATCTAAACTCAAACACTCTTTCATCCTCTCCTTCAAATCATCAAAACTGCAGACATCCCACAACGAATCCCTCAAATTCAACAATTTCAACCTCGGAAGATTCCCTATTGAACCCCTTCCTAGTTCATTGACCTCTCTCTACTCTTTGACAATCTCTATCCTAAATTGATAAGAATACAACCTAACAAAATCAACATTCAAGCATTTGGTGGGCAATAGAGATTGCACAACCCATGCTGGGAGCAATAACTCTGATTCACATCCAGAGTGAGTGTTCTCTTATCAAATACATAGATATATACTCCAATTGCCAAAAGCATAATTTGAAAGCGAAAGGCTGAAAGCAAAATCAAGTCTCAGTGACCCAATTAGACAACATTGTTTGGGTCATCAGCATAGCCTGATTATAGAAGAATTGATTAAAATTACCATCTAGGCATTTGGTGGCCAACAGAGGCTACACAACCTATGACAGAAGGCAACACTCTGATTTACCTATTTTTTTGGGAGCATTAGAACCCCAAAATCCCATAATCACATCCTCCTCTTCATGTCAAATTCTTCAACAATATATATCTTACCTCTACCTACAATGATATGATAAATTAATTAGCAAGAATTTAAGAAAGAAGTGCATGAGTGTTTAATATATATTAGACTTGACTTGGGCAATTCATCGAACACTTGGTGGGCGCTATAAGTTTCACATTGTTCTAGCCATAAATAGAACTAAGAAGGACCAAATTTACAAGACCATAACCTAATTCATTACAAAGCAAATTTGGGGAATTCAATACTATCTAGCCCAACGAGTAAAAATCCAGCAAGCAAAACCCATCAATCTTTGCATACAAGTGTAAAACTTTCCCAAGGTGAATTACAAGTACCTTGCCAAAAAGAATTTCATTAGCGAAGGGAGCAGTCAATAATGTCAAGGAAGGAGATGCCAGAGTTGATGGCCTGATGAATGAGAGAAATTGTACCTGACTTTGTCCATAAATTTTGCCAATTCACCTTGCCAAATTGCCCAAGTTGTCCTGAACCCAACTTTATCTAGAAAATTTGCCAATTAACTTTGCTTTGCATTGGGAGATTGATTCCGCACAACCTAATGCTGCTCTCACGCATAGTCGCCTAAAAATTGCGCCATCCTTTTTCTTTTTTTTTTTAAAAGAATTATTAAACAAAAAGAGAAATTGTAGCCGCCACGCTTAGTATCCGTGGAAGACAAGTCCGTTTCAGCTGAGATAAATCATCACGCTTAATATGTGTGGGTATAGTCTAACGAGATACTACTACTCTTATAAGAGTGAGAATACTATTCCCACTCTTATTTTGCATGGAGACAATTGCAGATTCTCAATTTCATATATTTGGTCGTCACACTTAGCCAAGTGTGGTTAGATAAGTGTAGAAGCAAGACACTTTTTTTTTGTAGTGATCAGATAATGTTGAGTTCATCTCATCATCTATTGCCCCTTTCAAATAACATGTATCTCTAGAGGCAATGGCCTCATGATAATTCTTTGGATCTTCTTTATCAACATGAAGAATAATAGGAATTTCATTTGTGATACTGGTTTGATCTCCTTCCACTAGGAAAACTAAGGCTTAGGAGGAAATAAGTTCATATCGCAAATTCTTTTCTTTCCTAACCCTTTGACTTCTCTAAGGTTCAATAGGAACATCACTAAGTCTTTTTTCAGTTCCTTGTCTACCAGAACTCTTGGGAAGATGGCTTTGTGACAATCGTTGAGTCACATCAGCGTTGATATGCTCTATAACTTCGATGTAAAGTTTATCTTCTAAAAACTCTGCATCCCTTGTTTTAACTATGATACTAGACTGTAGGTTTAGTCGTCTATAGACCTTTGAGTTTTGAGCATATCTAACAAATACACTCCTGATCGCCTAATGACCTAATTTAGTCCTCTTTGGATCAGGAACATTGTAAAAGTCTAAACACCCCTACACTTTGAGAAAATTTAAGTTAGGTTTCCTCCTTTTTCATATCTCATATGGGGATGTTTTCCTTTTCCTTGATGGTATTTTATTGTGGATATGACAATCTGTGAGTAGAGCCCCTCTCCACAAATTATTTGGTAATCTAGCACTCAATGAAATTGAATTAACCATTTCCTCTAAGGTAGAATTTCTTTCCTCCAGACTATTTTATGGAGGACTACAAGGAGCAGATCTTTGATGAATTAAACCTCATTGTTCATAAACACCTCTACCACTATGAAGGATTTGAATTCTTCTATCTTCTTTATTTTTAACTTCAGCTCTATACCTTTTTGATCATATCAAAGTCTTTATATTTATGTTTCATTAATAACACATACTGGTATCTAGAACAATCATCTATACCACCTCTAATAAACACACCATTAAATTCACATATGTCAGAATGAACTAAATCAAGAATTTGAGGGTAATGTTCTACTATTGGAAAGATTTTCCTTGGGATTTTTTACTTGAATACGAATTTCACATTTACTTTTCTTGATTTTATCATTCACATAAATATAGCCATGTTTTTGCATATATTCTAATGATGTGAAATTTAAGTGTGCTAATCTATCACGCCATGAAGAACATGAATCCACAATATAAGTAGGAACAATACTTATTTCATTAATACCATTAATCTTTAACTTGAACATGCCATCACATTTGTATCACTTCACCACAAAGATCCCATTCTCAAAAACTACAATATTGCCATATTCCATTACAATCGTAAGGCCATTCTTACAAAGAGAACCAATAGAAACTAAATTCTTCCTAATGTCCGGCACATAAGGAACACTCTTCAAAGTTAATTTTTTTCCAAATATGAATTGTAGTTCAAGTAAGCCTTGTCTAAGAACACGAGCCACAACATTGTTTTCTCTTAGAACTTTTGCAGTCTCTTCACAACTCTTGAATTATGGCCTATCATTGTAAATATGCATAGTTGTACCAAAGTCCATCCTACCCAATAGAATTGGTCATACGCATTTTCGTCACCATATCTCTTTTGAGATCTTCCACTCTGGTGGCCATAGCAATGAATCTTTAATTCTCATTTTCAACCAAGTGGACACCTTGGCTTGAAAAACATCCTTTTTGAGTTTCTTAACAAGATTACAATCTTTAATGTCGCGCCCTTTCTTATTACAATCGTAGCACTTACGATTGTTTTTCTTGTTATTCTTACTTTTATTGTTGCTATTTTATAGTGCTTTAATTTTGTTATTTTTCTTGGACTTTCCTCCCAAATAGTTTTCATTAGAACTGTTACGGAGATCAATGGCATCTCTCTTTCGAGACTTGAGATGCCTTAAGATTTTCTTTGTAGTAAACTCTTCTATAAAAATGTAAGAGTTTCTTCCTCTAATCATTCCAAGTGGTAGGCAATTGTGAAATTATTTCCACCACTTGAAAAGACTCAGAAATGATCACTTTAAGATCACAAAGTCTATTGACCAAAATTTGTAACTCCTGCACTTATTGATCAAAACTTGCAACTCTTGCACTTAATCAAGAGTAGGAATTGAATTAGAAATCTAGAAGTCAAAGTATCTCATGATTAGAAATTTATCAGTACCTTGTCTCTCGATGTTGTACTTGCTCTCTAACGCCTACTAACGTTCGATGGTGGAAGTGATTGGCATGTAGAGATCGTACAGGCAATCTAACAAGGTGTTCATGATATGTCCTTGGCATACAAACTTATCCTCTTGACGCTTCCTCTTTAGCTCTGACATTTTCTCCTTCTCCTTCAATGTAGCATCTGAGATAGGCTCCATCTTTGGATCAAGATATAGGCAATGTTCAAAGCAGCAAGAAGGAACATCGTTCTGTCCTTCCATCGATTGAAATTGGTTCCATCAAAATGATCCAATCTTACAAATTCTTGTTTCATGACTCTGAAGGTTGCATTAGTTGAAGATTCAAGCATAAGAATTCCTAAAAATTGTTGATAATAGTGGAGATCAAAGACTGGAAAAGAGGGATTTTTAATTGGAGACTAAAGGCATGAGAAATTCACTTTTTTTAAGGAATTATTCGTCCACACACATAGTTGCTCTTTGTATAACAAAAATTCCTCCAAGATATAATAAGTCTTCTTTGAACTCTTAGATGAGCAAAATTTGAGTATTCCCTTATGTTTCTTATAAAGGATAGAAGAACCTTAAGAGAGAAATAGAGGATACAACATAAACAATGTTATATTAAAAAACAATGAATTTTATTTTATCTATTATTTTTTCTATAAACAAAATAAAATTAATTAATAAACAATTAAAACTAATCTATCCTATGCAGTATAATTATAGAAAAAACATTCATTGAACAGGAACAATCAGCTTTTAATTATTATAAATAATTTTATTTTAAAACAAAAATAACAATATGAAAAAAAAGTAACCTTCAAAAAGCCAATGACCGTGTTTTAAAACACGATTTGCTTGTGTTCATCTCTGTCCACGTTCTTCTTCTTCCCCGTGACATCACCCTATCCCTATCATTTCTTTCCACGTCCAATTAATGCTGAATGAATTTGCCAGGCTTTGTATCACATGCACCATGATCTTCTAGCATGTGGGACCTATGTTTCCAACATGTGCTACTCATCTTTCTTGCTTTTAATTCCTAGCTAAGTAGATATTGAATTTACAAACCAAAATTTTAGCCCATAGATCAAATTTTCTCTCTCTTGTTCATTCTTTGGTGTACAATCTATTTAACAACCACTGATATGCTTGCAGTCAAGATGTGGGTGCTTGGAAGATTATATTTTAGAGTTTTCTTGAAAGTTATAAATATCGTATTTTCACTGCATTGAAACCTTGGATTTATGTATTGTTGTAATGAGCTCATACCATTTTGAATTTCATAAAATAAAAAATCAAAGTACCAAAAATTTCAAATTTAAGTGTATTGGGCGTTATTTGAATGAAAATACCTGTATCATTTGGTATTTGGCAGTATAAAGCGGTATTAGTTGGTATTTCATCGGTACGAACCCTGACAGTAGCTTATACCATTTCTTGACCGATACGATACACTTCAGTCAGTATCGGGTGATGTGAAGCAATATTTATAACATTAGTTTGTTACAGCTTGAAGATGGAGATATAATGCTGCTTATGGTTTCTATGGAAAAGGTGAGAAAGCCATTGAGGTCTACAACTGGATATTGCAACTTACATAAAGGATCGAATTTAGGGGGCAAACGAGGTTACTTTTTTGGTTAGTTGAGAGGAACAAAGTTAGGTTTGGAGGTTAGATAAACAGTTTAGGAATGGATTGATAGTGCTGAAGTAAGGTTTCCTTTCTTCAAGTTTTAGTTGAAGTGTTGTCAAGTTGAAGGAATAAATAATTATTTTGGATCAAATATAGGGTTGGCGTTTGATTGGAATAGATTATTGAAGTGACACTTAGGGAACAAAGAGAGGGAAATCAGTAAATTCTAAAAACTTTGGATTGATTATACATAATTTAAGTATTGCATTACATATTTTGATTGCATTTGAAGTATGTGAGTTGGCAAGGTTGAAGTATAATTTTCAATTTCTAAAGTTTGATGGAATAGTATCAAGTTGGAAGACTTAATAACTGCTAAATTTAAAAATGAAGATTAGTGTTTGATTTAAGATTTCACCATAGATTTAGAAAGGAAAATAATCGTGTCGAGGGAGATAAGAAATAGGGGGAAGAAAGAGGATTTCAAATATTGAATTAATTATGCATAATTATATTCTAAGAGCCTAATTTGCACTAATTGAAGTTTTGATGTGAATAACATAAGGCAAAACTAATAATTAGTTGAGTAGTGGTAAGTTATGGTGAGACAATTGGTCTCCAAGTAATTATGAGAAGTAATAATGAGGTGCTTAGAAAGATAAGTTAGTAAGCTCTGAGAAAGAGGCTTTAGTTACTTGAGCATAGCCATAAGTAGAGGCGGGCAATGGACTAGGTACCTGTCAGATAAAGTGGATCGGCCCATATAAAATAACATCAATAAAGAATTGAGTCAATAATGGCCCAGGTAAATAGCAGGCCGATCCATTAAAGCATATTAATGGGTCGAGTCAGGTCAATTCGTTAATGGCTTGTTTAGTGAACCAATACTTTTTTCAACCAACACGTCACACTAATTTACATGCTATGATTATTTAAGTTTATTAGTAACAATTTATATGTAATAGTAATTATTGTAAAGAGTTTTTTTATGCAAGTTCGTTCTATATTAAAATGGGCTAAAAATGAGTTGTTCATGGGCCCACCCAATCCGACTTATTTATTTACATAAAAAGCATGACCCAACCACTTTGTTAACAGGGCGACCATGACCTGACCCAACCCATTTCATAAATAGGCTAATCCTGACTGAGTCAACACAATCTATTGTCCATCCCTAGCAATAAGGAATCAAATTAAAGGAAATGTAGAAAAGTAGTAATATTTATAAAAATAAGGATGCACCTTCAATTTTCCTAAATGGGTGATGAAAGGAGGAAGTACCTATTAATTAAATAAATGAACAAGTAAAATTCACTTAAACTCTTAAAGAAAAACCTTCAGGCCTTCGTCTTGACATAATAGATAATTCTTTGTGAATGATACAAGTTATACTAGTCTTTTATATTTGACTAACTATTTCATAATCAATTAGTGATCAGGGAGATGATGGGGATATTAAAGGTTCACTACAAGAAAAGAGAAAAACATTGCTTGAATGGTAATAACAACAATCATAACAACAACAACAACGATAATAACAACAACAACTACAATAATAGTAGTAACAACAGTAATAGTCTAAATAAATTAAAGAGTGGGGATCATATATCTGTATATGTATATGTATGTTTATATCTGTTTGTATGTGTGTGTGTGTGTGTTCGTGTGTATGTGTGTGTGTGTGTGTGTGTGTATATATATATATATATATGTATGTGTGTATGTATGTGTGTGTGTGTATATATATATATATATATATTATGTATGTGTGTATATATATGTATATATGTATATATATTATATATATATATATATATATATATATATATATATATGTATGTATGTGTGTGTGTGTGTGTGTATATATATATAATGTATATGTATATGTATATATATATGTATATATATATATGTGTGTGTGTATGTATATGTATACGTATGTGTGTGTGTGTATATATATATATATATATATTATATATATATATAGATATATATATATATATATATTACATTTGCTACACATATTCATGTAATTAGAATTGACAAATAAAAATAATATAAATTATTAACAATATAAAAGTTAGTTTGAATTAGAAGATGAGGTGATGACCATCAAGGCATTCGCCAGTCAATACTAAAGTCAAAAACAAGATATGTTTGTTCTCTATGCCTTTAGAAAATTCACATGTTTCTCTTACAAATGTCAAAACATCATAATAGGTAAGTCCTTAATTAATCATTTTCAAGTGTAATTTTGCTGCATAATAATGTGAGCCGCCCATAATATTGCATCATATCAATTTATATCAATTTACCTCACCAGTGTTGATGGGTTTTGGCCGAGTAGACTTCCTAATTAGTCCAGATATGTGAATATAAGAGGAAAACCCAAAGATCATAATTACGAATATAAAGAGCTCACCTAGATGATAAACCGGCAATAGTTTACGCAGACTCTCTCTCTCTCTCTCTCTTGTTTTGAACTAAAATGAAATGAATTGCATGCACCTGCTTAAAATTGAATTTGATTCATTACAGTATAGATGTAAACATGTTGAGCTTTGGCTCATTCTTTAAATATTTTGTATTTTTATGTTTTTAGGTGGGACTTTTGCGAAATGCACACATCTAACAACACAACTAAAGCAAAAAGGCGATTAATGGGGTCTAGCAAGCTCACAGTTACATCTTATGAGGTCTTGAGTCTTCTCGATATGTGCTTTGTGGGTTGTTAGCATGTCTTTTGAGTTAAGCAGATATACATTATACTTCCATTTGCTTTTTATATAAAACAAGAAATGTTCTAATGATTATGCTAAGTTAATCAACTAAGCCTTATCCTTTCTAGGATGACAGTAGTGTCTTAATCATGGTTTTTTCACTGTATTAACCGCTAATGCTCAATTAATTAAGGTTAATAATATGATTGTAAGTTGGGGCATTCTAGTTGTGGTATCAGAGCCATGGTTTAGGGGTACTATGAGCTTTCAGAAGTTCGTTAGTTTTTGCTAGGGAAAGTATGTGAGTTTTAAACTCTAAGCAGGTGGGAGAATGCAAAATATGCAGAGAATTGGATCATCTACATCCGATTCTCTATTATATTATTATTTTCCTTTAATCCTTTTATATAGGGGCAACTGGATGGCCCTTTCTTACCTATATATTGCTTAGTCAGGTTATTAGACCTCTACAATAACTTGTATAACATCACATAACATATCACATTTAAGTAAAGGAAGAATATTTATCTGACTTATTTTACAGTCATATTATAACCTTTGAGGAATAACTAAGGTCAAGCAATATAACAACTTGCAACATCCTTGTAGTTAAATGCTATGAAGTATTGAGCAATTCTTACTTTTGATGTAATATACAAGTTACACATGATATTTTACACTACTATTTGGCAGTAATTATAGATGCCTAGAAATGGTATTTTATTTGTAATTATCGATGACAAAATTCCGCGAAAGCGGGACCCACACTGGGAGTAGTTGTTGTTGTTGTTGTTGTTGATGACAAAATTATACCCTAACTTGTGTATTTGGGGGCCTAGTAGAGTGATCTATAAAAATTAAGTCTGAAGGAAAAACAAAAAAACAAAAGAGACCAAATAGGCCCAAATCAATGGTGTTCGGCGTCCAGTTGAGATCCACTCTAAGGCACATAAATTATTCAGCTTAGATATCAATTATCTTCATTTAATGACATATTATATGCCAAAATCTGATTAGTGACGGAAAAGATATAGTCGATTAATAAGATGTGTGTTGAAAATGACACATGTTCGCTATTTCAGTTATAGCTTCTTACACACTTAACCAAAAATAATGAAATTACTTTAAGTAGAAACAAGACTCAATAACCCTTTAATTAAAAAGTCACTCAAAATGGTGATCAGATGACAAAATTATAATCAAAACAAATTATACCAGCATACCGTCGCCTCTGAATCTAGATCTTCGATTCGAGACTATTGAGCCAAGATGGTCACCACACTAGGGACTACTCAGGGGCCTTTCAAAAACCTTTTTGGAGTGAAATCACTTGTCCCTTTCGTGGTCTCTTTTATTGTCCCTATCAGTTTATGATGCCCTTCTAAAGTAATTTTGGTTTGTAAGTCCTTTTCCTAAAACCGCACTGGCAACTCTAATACTTAAATTTATTGCTTTCACCTTCATACTTTTATTTCTATTTTTTATTTTATTCTGTTTTTTAGGAAGAAGGGTTTTGATCCGTGATAGTATAACTGTCTGGATCAGGATCTTGGCCCAACACTGGCCTAAGTTCCTGGATCAACCTGGCTGCCTAGCTCCTAGATCAGGTAATTACTATTGCCCGGAACCAGATCAAGCTTGTGAACTTGATTCTGGCCCAAGAACCTGGTCGAGTTCTTAGAACAGAATTCTGGTTCAGTTTCCTGGACCAGTTCCCATGGCTCTAATAGATTCTGATTCCTAAAAAAGAAAAAAAATTAACAATTAGTTTTGAAAATAAAAAAATAATAGAGACCCAACAAACAGAGTCCGAATATTCATAGGAGACGACAACCGGGATAGGTCCCTCGCGCCTCTGCAGGTTAGCATTTAGAGGATAAAGTTAGTCCTTAGGCTCTCATCATATGGTCTCAGTTCATGGGTCAACATGGTCCATTTAGGGCCTTAGCACATTAGTTTTAGGATACTTGGCCCAAAGAGTCGTCACATTTGGCCACATCATGTATAGTCCACGAGTTCATCTAGGTCCAAATTCCGTGATGGTGCGAATTAACCTTTAGATCCTTAATCTTCTAAATTGCACCCAATCACACATCATATTTATAATACATAAGTTAAATTAATACCTAGATATTTGATCCATGGATAAGTTCATGGTCCATGCATCATACATCCATTCCTTAAGTTTAGGATTCGTGCATGAGTCCACATAGATCCATCTATATGTTTAATCTAGCCCATTCTAGGCAAACCAAACCATACTCATGTTTATGCATAGTCTAGGCCCATGAGTCATATGAGCCACATTTAGATCCAACTTAAACCCACAGGTTTGCTATCTAAGCCCAACTTAGAGCCAATCTGTGGTAAGGACTGATTTCATTTAAAATCAGTAACCTGAATTTAACTTCTTGACCTTACACCCTCTAACCAGATTGCATGCCATTAACCACTTTCTTTCGCCCATTGCCAATGCTGTTGGCCTTTCATCTCCATTATTCACATCAACAATATTCGACTCCTCTAAACTGTCACTTTATTGATTAGAATAGGGAAAACAAAAAAGCATACAAGCAGAGTTTGTCAACTGGGAGACTTTTTCCTCAAGAGCAGTCTAAAGAAGCACCAGTATTGTATTAAGTCAAGGTGAGGATCCAAATCAAAGTCCAATCCCTCACCAATTCCAATGGCTGGGAATAATGAGATCATTTAACTTATGGAAATGGTAGAAAGGATGCTGACTGGAATAGAGGAGAGTGAAAAGAAGATGGAATTGATGACCACTAGACTGCAAACCCTCATCAAGGGCACCCCAAAGGAAAATGGTGGGAAACCTCGTAACCAAGAAGGGGAAGATGATGGAAAGGGAGAGCCAAATAATAATGAGAAGGAAAAAGAAGAAGCAAAGAGCACTCCTCAAATAGATCCACGAGTAGATCGAATAAAACCACTGCTTAATAAATCTTCTATATTTAACAACTACTTTACTGATTATATGGTATTCACTTTAATCCCGAAAGAAAAATTACCCCCAAAATTCACCATTCCAGATATCAAATTTCATAGAACTAAAAACCATCACCACTATATGGGAAAGTTTGTTAGTGTCATGACTCAAAAGGAATTAAAAAGGATATCTTCCACATCATATTTCCTTAGACATTCGACAAGAATGTGATGGGGTGGTAAAAATACTATTTAACCCCGAAAGGTTATGAACTGGAATGATCTGTGCAAAGAGTTCTTACGCTAGTATTCATATAATGCTCACCCCCCGATTACAAGAGGGACCTAGAGTTAATTAAAACAGGAGGAAAAAGGAAAGATTTTCTAGCTTCCTCGCTCGATGGAGAGCAAAGACTACTCATATAGTGAATTGACGCACAAAGGCTGATTAAGTAAGGTTGTTTATCAGGAACCGATAGCCCACATACATGCAGTATCTAATGTTCACACCTTTCAAAAACTTTATGACAATAAGGAATGTTGACATGCCAGTGGAGGAAAATTCTCCATATAAGAGGACCAGAAACCAGACCAATTCAGGAGAAACATTGATACCTAGTTTATCGTTAGGTCTTGAGTCCTGAAATTTTTTTTTTTCAATCCTAAGTCCAAGTTTGATGTAACCTTGATCTTTAACAAAATATGTTCTTTTACTGGTTTCATACACTATATTTTCGAGAATGCTTATGTCCTATGATGAATCCAGAGTTAAAAGAAGAGAAAAAAAGAGAACAAGGGGCTAGTTTGAGAACCTCACAAGGTAAGTTACGTAAAATGAGAGAGAGAGCCCAAAAAAAAAAAAAAGAGACTAAGGATCTCATCGCATCATCTGAAAACAAAGGGAAAGATAAAAAATTTCTTTCCAATAAGTCATGTAGTTAACATTGGATATGTACCCTAAACCTGAAGCCTACCTTAAAAAAAGCACCATAAAGGCATCCCTCTTTTAAGTTGCATGCTCTTTATCTCGAACTACAAATGACCTTATTCCATATTAGATATGTAGGTAACCTCAAATGAGGCTCGACCACAAAGATTCATTTCCATTAGATCCTTTAGTCTGAGAGAGAGAGAGAGAGAGAGAGAGAGAGAGAGAGAGAGAGAAGATAGTGGCTGGTTTGAAAACCTGAAAAAGTTGACTAGAAAAAAGGAGAGTGAAAACAAAACTTTGGGTTTTGAGAACAAAGAAGCATTCTATTGCCTGCACTCATCAAATGAGACTTGGACAAATCATTCACCCACTTTACCACTACTTGTCAATCATCATAGCCTCTAATCTAACCTCCATTTCAAAATTCAGGACTCTATGTCTGAAACACGACTACAATTCAGTATATACTCACTCTGTATTCTCAATCTTTTTAAGTGGGTACTCACCCATTATGCAACACGGGGGGGATCCCTTACATTTTCATAGACAATTAAGACTTCCATCATGGTAAACATTTCTGACATGAAAATAACTATATTCTTTATACTAAACTAGAGGCAACTATAGGCAGCACCATCAAAGGCATTTGGGTCTGCCATATCCCTGCACAACTACGGCTTACAAAATAGTAACTATTTTCCAACATCGGAAGGATTTCATTTATTCTACTAGACTAGGGGCTAATACAATTAAAACTAGCACAAGTATCTTCAGCTGTCACTATCCTTATACATTTAGGCTTCTGTTACAATAAACAAAAATTGGGGCCTTCTTCAGAACATGAGCACTTCAATGCAAAATTAATCCTCCATTAGCAGAAATATTCCTTATCTTGCCATATACCTCATGACCTGACCTAGCCCATCGATCATGCAACTTTTTATCCCTCATCCCATGACATCTCATAGCCTAACACCACTATGCATAATCCATTAGTTTCTTGTACCTTAATCGGGCCTCATCCAATGGACCCAAATTTAGAGACATTCATGTGCATGCATACGAGGTTGGGCCATTATGTATCTGTGCAGTCAGCATTATTACATTTGCACGGTTAGCATAAATGCATATTCTTACTTAGACTAGCAATTACACTTGTATGCATGCATGGGTTTTAGCCTATTTACTATCCCGCCCTCCGCCTTGATCCCTTGGGAACCTTGATCGAAAAAGTGCACTCTCAAGCATGACAGAACCCATATAGGAAGGGTGCACAACCATGGTTAGCCATGAATCTACATTAAAAGTTCTTAAGATTGCATCAACAATTGCAACATAAGACACCTATACTTTGATTGTCATCTCAATCATGCTGAACCAAAGTGAGAGCTCCATCCTTAGAGCGAGCTTTAACAAGCATAATCGCCCTTATATGAAAGGAGAAATTTACCCACATCTGAATAGAAAGGACATTAGCCTAACTTTAGGTTATCACGTGACTAGCTATAGAGGACACCTCATCCTCTTTATCCTTGGATATCCCAAAGTCCAAGACATGTCAATATTCAGTAAGCCCCCATTAGAAGGACACCATATTGACACCCCAACTGTAAAGGTCAAGAGTGAAGATTTCACATCTCAATATCTTGCCAAGACCACGAGGACCTACCTACAGATCTTTAAGCTTCCATGGCGCCAAGTTGATAGGGATCTGCCACCAAGCTCATAGGGATGTAGATATAGGTCTCTAAGCTCAGACGCTACTAAATTCATAGGGACATCACTAAAGGTCTTTAGGTTCTCATTCCACCAAATCTAGCACTACTCAACTAGTAAAAGGTCAAAATCAATAACTATTGGACCGATGAAAGGTCAAGAAGTGTTGGACTGGTGAAAGGTCCCCGAAATTGGCAAAAAGTTGATATCAAGATTCGCTAGACCAGCAAAAGATTTGTTAAACTAGCGAAATATTAAAATCAAAATCTGCTTGCTCTCGGCACAATGGGACAGTTCAATATCACTGGCTTCCAACACAATGGAACAACTGCTGGCTCCTAACACAATGGTACATCTCAACAGCATCGCTGGCTCTCGGCATAATAGGATAACTACTAGCTCCCGCCATAATGGGACATTTCTACACCACTGGCTCCCCGTACAATGAGACAACCGCTAGTACCTAGTGCAATGGTACATTTCAATAGCATGGCTGGCTCCTGATACAATGGGACAACCGTTGGCTCTCAACACAATTGGACATTTCAACAACATTGTTGACTCTCGACATAATGGGACATCATTAACCACCATTACGACGAAAGTTGGCAGGCACCATATCTCAGGAACCGTAGTGGCTGGGTTTGGATTCATATGATCAGTCATTGTCATGGGGAAAGTTGGCAGATGCTAAATATTAGGACCCTTAGCGGTCAGATTTAGATTTCATACATAGGCCATCGTCACGAAAAAAGTTGGCAGACTCCAAATCTTAGGACTCTCAGCGGCCAAGTTTGGATTTCATATCATAAGCCACTATCATGGTAGAAGTTAGCGTATGTTGTATCTCAGGACCTTAGTGGCTAGATTTGGATTTCATATCATCAGCTACCGTCACAATGAAAGTTTGCTATTGCCAAATCTCAGGACCCTCAGTGGCTAGGATTGGATTTAATATCATCAGTCACTATCACAGCGAAAGTTAGTAGGCACCGAATTTGAGGACCCTTAGTAGCTAGGTTTGCGTATCACATAAACACAACCAAACAAGCGGCTACAAGTGAAGACCTTTACTTTGACCTTCGCTTTACTTAGGCTCGGCCAAAGTGGCGGCTAACTGAAGATGCCTAAAAATGATATCTTCTTTTTAATTGCATGATGATAAAAATTATGCCCCAACTTGCCTGCTTGGGGGCCTAGCAGAGTGATCTCTGAAAATTAAGTCTGAAAGAAAAAAAACAAAAGAGACGAAATGCCCACATTGACATTGTTCGGCGTCTGATTGAGATCCACTATAGGGAGTATAGATTATTAAGCTCAAGTATTAATATTCTTCATTAAATAAGTTTCTAGTGACATATTATACACCAAAAGTCAATAAGCAGCGGGAAAAATATAAGTCGATTACCAAGTCCACACTAATCCAAAAATCATAAAATTGGTTTTATTGGATAATATACTCAATAAGATTTCATGAGACAAAAGAATTAAACAAAATGGAAGATCGAATAAAAAAGTTATAGTCAAAGCAAATTAAGCTGTTTGCAGCCTAGCCCAGGAACCTAGTTGGGTTCCTACTTAATAAAGCTGAACCCGATCGGGTCCGTTAGTTGGAACCCAGTTGAGCTTAGTAGTTTTCCCTATTTAAGTCCTTTTCCATGTTTAAAAAGTGTGTCCCAACAAATAGAATGGTGGCTAAATTAACGCACATGT
The DNA here is from genome assembly GCA_029747015.1 of Carnegiea gigantea. Classification (NCBI taxonomy): domain Eukaryota; kingdom Viridiplantae; phylum Streptophyta; class Magnoliopsida; order Caryophyllales; family Cactaceae; genus Carnegiea; species Carnegiea gigantea. The sequence continues at coordinate 677,376 of JAKOGI010000266.1, read as the reverse complement.
TTGGATTAAGATTAATGAGATTAGGAATATATCTTCCTTCCCTCAACTGATTCAGACTATCCCTACAACCACTATAAAAATGGGGCTACCCTAGGGGTTAGAGGCATCAACATGGAATGAGTTTAGCGTCGATTAGATTTTATAAATTAGCGCTAGTGAGAGCATTGAAAAATCCTATGAGACATTTTGGTAGAGTCATGCCAAAAACTAGAGACATAAAATCCTGAGTAACATATTCAGAGCATTGAAGGTGATATCAGATTAATAAAAAAGGTGTCACTTTGCTGGGTTCCCAGGTAAATCAAGTGGGTATTATGAGGGTGAATATCTATCTTTCCCCTATTCTTCTACTTTGTCTCTGTTTTGTGATTTTTTATTCCAAATTACCAAATATGTAATCTGTAGGTAGTTCCGCATTCGCTGTAAATAGTTGTTTTATTTTGGCTTTTGTTAGACTAAAATTATACCTTTGGTGTTATCTAATTTGATTCATACCAATCTGCTGTATGATTGTATGATAGTATAATTAAGGTTTGATTTCCCATAGTAAATAATAGAGGCCGTCAGTGATGACGCACGGTGATGAGATGTATCTCATCATATTAGCGCACCATCACCCCCGAATCTAGATCCTTAGTTTAAGACTAAAGAATCAAGATGGTCCCCATGTTAGGGATTACTCAAGGGCCTTTTTAAAACCTTTTGAAGCGCAATCACTTGTCCTTTTCATTGTCCTTCTGGTTGTCCCTATTAGTTTATGATTCACTTCGAAAAGTAATTTTGGTTTGTAAGTTCTTTTTCCTAAAAACTTACTGACGACTGTATTGATTAATTTTATTACTTTCACTTTTATACTTTTGTTTTCATCTTTGATTTTGTTCTAATTTAGGCAGAATGATTCTGATCCGAGACAGTATACTTGTCTGGAGTAAGATATGGGACCAACCTGATCTAAGACCCTAGAACCGATGTAGTATAACTATCTAGACAAGGATATGGGAGCAACACCAGCCTATGAACCCGCTCGGCTTCCTAAAGTAGGCTGGATGCCCAACTTCTGGATCAGTTAGTTACTGCCTAGAACCAGATCAGACGGCAAGACCTGATTTTGGTCCCCGGATTGGAATTCTGGTCTAGTTCGTTGAACCAATTCCCATGGATCTGGTAGATTCTGATTCCTAAAAAAAGAAAAAAGTTAAATTAACAATTAGTTTTGAAAATATAAAATAATAACTACCTAGCAAAAAAAGGCAGACCATTCGTGGGTGATGATGCCCCGAGATAGGTTACCCAGGGTCGACGATCCTTATAGTAATGCATGTTTATACTTCAAACAACATGAAGAGGTGAGTAATGTTATGTAAAAAAGTCATGGACGATTGACTACTACTTTGTTTGAGTCTCATAGCAGAAATTGTAGATATTTATGATCGAGAATAATAGGTGTGACTTTATTAATTGATTGGAACTATATCAGATTGAGAGATCCATTGAGATGTGATAAAGTGAATCGCCTTTTGAAATTTTTTAAAATTAAAAAAATGAAGGAAAATTATATGGAAATTCAAAATTACGATTAACTTAGGGTATCGATATTAGACTCGCCTATGATGGGAGGTCAATCTGTTGATTGAGATACATGAGATTACTTTGAGGATGAATGATAAAGAATGGTATGAAGTGCTTGTGGACTTTTTCAATGGGATGGAATAATTGAATTCTAACTAAGCTTATTATCACGTAGACATGTAATCTTTGTGAGGGATGCATACTATGACCCAAAAAAAAGAAAGATAGAGAAAGTGAGAGTATAATTCACTTGGAAATATTAAAAATGATGTAAAAAGAGATTGACAGACTTACAATATTAATAATGTTAGGTGTATGTACTTAACAATATACCAAGTGAGATACTTTGATAATTAATTTAAGTGCGGTACATTGATGGGTAGATTCACTGTCAATGTATCCATATAGCAATGCTAAATGGAAGAAGAATTCAAAGAGGTATCATTCATTGAAGAAATTGAATTTTTGATCGATCAAGAAACACGAAGGTTATTCGAAAACTTCTAGAGCTATCTTTCTCTTTAGTCTTTGTCAGTGGTGTGAGATTCATAAAAGGGTTTTATGTGAAGATGTCTGACTCTAGAGTACATATATCATAATGGGGAAAAAATGTAAGAGCAGTTCTTAAATACTGACTCACACAATGACTAATACAATAAATAATGACAAGAGGTTATAATAAAGTGATGAAACAGTAAAAATTTTTATAGCTCTAAAAGTCAAGGTAGGACCTTAACGACTTTAGTAATAAAATAATTTTACTTATATTGGGCAAGGATCCAATTTACATGTAACCAAGTACAATGCAACCACTATGGGACTTTCGCCAGGTGGCGCAATAAGATTTGGAATCTTATTCAAAGTGCTACTACAAAGTTTAACTTTGGGTCTGGAAACATAAGGTCACATAATAAGTGAGGCTATTGACATTTTGTTTAAAGGATAAGAGGTTAAACTTCCTTCTTTCAAACTTACGCAATACATGTCATATGATATCTTTACATTGATTAATACAAGCTTATACCAACCTGTAGCAAGCAAGTGGTTAAATCTAACCAAAATTGTAATTCTTTCCTGGAAGAAAATAAAACAAAACATTGATTATTTAATCACAATTGATTGCTTTCCAAGATATATGTCTTATTCTAGTGCATCCTAGCTCACAATGTTGTTAATGCACATTGATTCATTCTTTTGCAAGCTTAGTTGTGCTAGTCATACTGTGTTAGAAATACTCCCTTCTATTAAACCCTTTGATGGATTGTGATCTTTGTGTAAAGTTATGGCAACAAGGTTGAATTTTTTTGCGTAGTGACTCATATTATTCCTTTGTGCAACATTCCTTCTCAATGCCATTTAAGTATCTTATTCTTCTCATTGATGACCTTGATCATTTGTTATTTAATCTCATCATTTTTCCTGTGAACTTATTATCTATTAGCAATGTATATTCTTGTATCATTTTATGTCTTCTTCTAACGAACATTAGTGATTCTATGAAGACAATCCATTGAAGTTGTCGTGCCATTGATTTCATGGAGGAATCACTTCATTGAAAATGACTGTCGCTATTCTTATATCATAGATTAGATGTTACAATTATTTCATCTTAACGACCCAAACAAATCAATAATGTAATGAAATTATGATAATTAATGATGCTCCTGACTCTTATTCTTAAACCTTGGTATGACCACTAATTGTATGCCCTTATGATATTATCTATTTGGTCATGGGAAACCTTCACATATAAGATTCATTTGCTTTCTGTATTACTCACCAACTTTCTACTTGAAACTCTTGCATCAGGCACGACCTAAACCATAAGTCATTCATGGGTCATATTAACCTGTTGTTTCGTGAAATTACTTAATTACCTTAGTGATACTTTATTGGACATCATCTTCGCCATTGAATTATTTCATGACTTTTTTCTTCCTATGGAGTCAGGCAATATGTTGAAATGTATCTTTTAACTTCTATTAATTATCCTTACTTATCTTGCTTCCTTTAATTCTTCTTTGTTTATTATCCTTGGTGCCTGTAACTCTTTTTCTTTTGGTATGACCATCTTCTATGATGCTTCTAATGAACTCGATGTCTTATTACTTTTTTTTTCACTATGAGGGTTGAATTCATTACCTTTAAGAGGATGTCCTTCCTTATCCTAGAAAATTTGAATTCAATAAATTAACTAATAAAGCTTGTCCTTTTTGTAAGATTTTTAGCTATTTTTCTTACCTTTTCAAGGTTTCTAACCACATACCTTTATCAGCACTACCAGAGTTGTGAACACTTAGAATATAAGGTTAGCTTGTTTTTGCCATCATTCACACCCACTGCTCTGCAACCCTTTCATTTATTGGACCTTGATACTTTTTTTCATTCTTTTCATTTTCATGAACAAAGTAGGAACTATTACAAAATTTGTTTCTTGTAATCACATAAGTGTACCTATAATTCCTTTCCATTAATCATTGACATATTTTCCCCTTAATCATCTTTATTTTCCTTGTCAATAGTATTTCTCTGCTGCTCTATTATTTCTATATTTAGATCATTTATTTAAAACGTTTCAAGTGGCATGCACCATTATGCGTAATAATGCCCATCTTTAATACTGATGCTTTTTCCCTTAATAAATCCTAATTTAAGAATTCCTTTAGTTATGGGTGTTCTTTTGCCTGATTTGTGTAATCCTTATCTTTAAAATTAACTTCTTTTCGACATTGTTTTCCCTTTCTACTTTGTAAGCCTTATGGATCTCTAAGATACTTGTGCCTTCTTCTGCCATGATTACATATGTCATTGGTTGTTGTCACTTGCAATTGAGCAGTGAGTACATTCTTGTTGGATCTCACATGATTGATGGAACCTTGATGCTTTTGATTTTCATGATTTCTTCTCTATGAATTTGAGAGTACACTTGTACATAAAGCCTTGCTTTGCCACATTTATTTATACTCATATGCTTATGTAATTTGCTTGAGTTAAAGATAAAAATCGACCTTTTGAAATGAATGAATGTTAGCTTCCTTGATTACTTTAATTCCTTCACCTATTCTACAACTAATGGCTTAGTCATTTTGTATCTTATAGGTAAAGATAGTACCCCATCATTTCATTTTCCTAACCATGTGTATTACTTGACTACCTTTTAGCTTTCAAATAAAAGTCTGCTACATCCTCCCAACTATCAATGTTGGGTATGCTTACACCGGTTTCCCTCCATTTTTCTAATCCTCTATTTATGCTAGTCTTTGTTCCATCAATGTCATGCTAAACCCTTCTTTTACTAAATGTTAAGATCTTGTTATCTATCCTTCAGAATATTCACTCATTTGATGATGCTTCTACAGTTTCCGTAGTTACATCTTATCTTTTGTGAGCACCCTTTTCTTCAATTACTTGATGGCCCATAATTTCAAAATTAGATTGTAATTTATTTTACTATTATCAACCCTTTCATATACTCTGTACATTTCCACTCACTACTGTTTCTCAAGATTAGCAAATCTGACAAGTTTTAAGTATGAAATTAAAGTTCAAAACTTTACAAACGTAAGAGGGTAAAGGTTCAAAGGGGCCCTTCTAGGAACCTTAGGTTGAATAAAAAAATAGTTGGGACCCTAACCTTATGTTGGAGTGAGGCGCTCAAATCATATATGTCTCAAGATGTGCCTTAATCTAGATCGCCAACTGCATAACTCTTATCAAACATTATACCTTGAATTCTGAAGTCTTTGGTATATGTCAATTTTAAAATATGTAAAGACAAAAAAATATATAAATTTCTGAAAGTTTGGATAATGAATAGCATGACATGCAAGCACAAGCTTGAGTTGAAAAAGAAGTAAAGCTCCATAAACTACATCCTGAGCTTGTTATCGTTAAGCCAATCATACTCATTTGAAAGTTACATTGACGATCATGGAAAAATCTGATCATTGTCTCAAGAAGAACTTATATCACATTTCAAGTTTCAAGAACGAAACTTCTTTTGAGGGGGAAGACTGCATAACCCAAACCTAATTCACGTTCATTACTTTCACTTATTCAAGCTTAACAAAAATCGAACACGTGCACTTCAATTCAATATTTGAAACTTACATGTTTTGCTGGGTTTGTTTGGTGTCAATAGCTTCGCATTAGGAATTTTTCAATTGATTCCTTTCTTTAAGTTTTGATTAATTGTAGATTGATAGAATAGTATTTATTTTGGATCAAACATAGAGATTTGCATTTGATATTAGTTGATTAGTAAAGGAGATCAAATGAAACAACCAATAACATATCATAGTAGAGCCAAAGTTAAGCGACCGTGCAACTAACCCTTCATAAATCCACTAACTAGATTCAAGATTACTGTTTGGAATGTTAGGAAAGCCAATGTGAGAAACCTCTTTGTCTATATTATGGATGTCATATATTAGTATAACAAGCTAGTGCTAGTCCTCCCTAAATCCCGCTCCCTAGGCCAGTGTGCGTCAACTATCAAAGCAAGGTTTAGATTCCTAGAATATAAGTATAGTAGTCCTAACAGGAAGAGGGGATGATTTTTTTCTTTTGGAAGGCACCAATGATTTTGTCTGATTTTGTGTCCTCGAGGCTAGAGTTCTTTCTTAGCTTTATCTTGTTTGAAACCACAAGGCCTGAATTATCTTTAGGCAATGCATGCCTGAGCTATCCTACTATAAGAAACACCTTTTGGGAAGAGCTGAAAAGTAACCCACTACCTTCTATTCAAGCCTCATTGGCGGTGGGCGATCTAGACACAGTCACTAATAGCATTGAGAAAAGTAAATGTAAGCCTTTTTCCTTATACCATGCATCTTATTTTGTTACTCGAATGAATATCTGGTCCCTCATGGACGAAGGTAGAACTTTAAGAGCGGTTAGGTAGAGCATTGTTGATGTTGCAGATAGAATCCAAGAGAGATGTAGATAGAATCTAAGAGAGGTCAGATAGAGCATTAGTGACCCCAACTAGGATACAAATCTATTCAGAAACTAAGGATCACATCTGCTAGGATTTTTTTTTTCTAATCACTCCCTATTACTAATTGAGATAATCTAGTAGTTAGAGGACCCAAACCCCCATTTAGAACCTTAATTGCATTGAGTTACCATCTTGATTTTGAAAATTTTCTTGGCAGCCAATGGCACAAATATGAACATTTTACGTAAAATCTTACAAAATCTACATAGTGAGTCAATTACGGAACAAAGATATGTTTGGTAATCTAAACCATTCCAGAAATAAAATAAGGGCTAGACTTAGGCACATACAAAAAGCACCGGCTATAAAAAGTACATCCTTTCTCTATAGGCTAGAAATGAACAAGCAGAAGGCTTGTTGCTTAAAATGGAAAGAACTTATGACCTAAAGAGCAAGAATTATTAAAATTCTATTCAAATATCTCAATAGAGAGTACTTTTATATGCTGCATAAATTTAGACAAAATAAGCAAAAAGTTTTAAGCTTAAAGGAGGATTCTGACAAGTAGGTCCTGGATGATCATGAAATGCACTTTCTAGTCATAAAACATTCCCAAAGTTTACTCACGACTAGAAAAGGCTGGATTCCCAGTATTGTTTATGACAAGTTTGAAGACACTCTCCTTGGATGTAACTCAGACATTCCAGATTGGGAGAAATCAGGCATGTTGTTACCCAGATTAACCTTGTGAAAGCTCTTAGAGCTGATGGGGTACACATTAATTTTTTCAGGAAGTGTTACACTCCTTAGTCATTCTCCCAGTATGGAACTTTTTTATCCAGTTGCTAATTGAAATTTGGTGAACACTCCTCAGTCATTCTCCCAGTATGGAATTTTTTTATACAAGTGTGACAAGAAATTTAGTAGAGAAAATAATTATATTATAATCTAATCCAGGATAGTAATCCAAAATCAATGGAGAACCATATATAAAATAAGGGAGACGTAATATTCACATATTCTAACACCATCCAAATAGTTAACAACCGACAATAGATCACATTACTACTACTTTGTTATAATACTTCCACTTAACAATAATTATTGCTAGTGTGCATTTGGATAAATTTAATATTATGATTTCCTAGTTTTTGTGTTTTCTTGGCTATTGTTTTGTATCAAAAGATTTTTAATTCCACAATATTTTCTTAAATCTTTTTGTGGGTCTATTAAAATCAGCCTCTTTGTAGGTAATGACGTCTGCTAAGTTAATGTCGCTCACATCTAAATCTCTCTTCACCACATTGAGAGATGTTGTTGTTATTGTTGTGCATTTGGATACATTGTGGGAGACTCAATATATGAAACCTCATGCTTAATCTACGAAGAAGTTGTTCGAGAGACATTCACATAAAAATTTGACACCGTGTGTTTTGAAAATGGATACCTAGCTTGCTTAAATCCCAAAAAAATAATCATGAGAAAATGTTTTACTTATTTGTTGTTTGATTTAATTGCCACTATTTTAAACTGGAGTGATCTAATTAGCTACTTTAGTTTTTCTAAAAAAAATAATACAAACTATATATATATATATATATATATATATATATATATATATATATATATATATATATATATATATATATATATACACACACATATATATCTGTTTGTATGACTCTTTTCAAAAGTTTAAAACCAAAAACAAAGAAAGAAAAGGAACTTGTTATAAATACATTAGTACATGGGGGCCCATGTTGCTAAGATTAGGATTTTAATTTCCATCTCCTTGTTGCTAAGATTCCACTACATGTCATGGAAAAGAATCCTACATCGGATACGTGTTGGGAGGGTCCTGGACTTATAAAAGTTGGCATTGCAAACTTTATCAGGCTGGTCTTTTTAGGAGAGAGTAATAGCCCTATAACAAGTGGTGTTAGAACTAACCCAGAACCGACTCTGATGTCTCGCCAAGTACTCAACTATCACGGGTTGATAATTTCACTCAAACTTAATCACGTGTGGCGCCAGCAAACTTACTCAAAACCCTTCCTAGTTTGCTAGTAATCCCTGATGGTTGCTTAACTTAAAATTGAGAAGCTAAGTAAGCACACACACACTCAATAGAACTTAGAGAGAGAGAGAGAGAGAGAGACTTTGAGAGAATGCTTTATATTTCACTTGGAATGCTTTGAATGACTTGATGTACAAATGAGCTCGCTTAGGGGTATATATACATATCCACCTCCTTAATAGATGGTGGAGATCTACTTGACTGTACGGTTATTATTACACATCTAGAATGTTCTATACAAATATCCAAGATACTACACATATGTAGAATAGTGTGAAGCATTCTAGAATATCTGAGTACAACCTAGAAGGTTCTAGGACACTCCACAAGGTCCTAGTCACTCTAAAAGGTTCTAAAATAGTCTAGAAGACTCTAGAGTGTCCTAAAAGGTTCTAGAACATTCTCGAACATTCTAGCATATTTTAGAAAGTTCCAAAGCATTCTGCAGGATTCTGGAACATTCTAGAACTCTCTAGAAACACGACCTATGGCGTTCTCCTTCTCCTAATCAGGCAACGTCCTCATTGCCTTTGGTTCTTCATATGCTTGATTCTGAAGTTGAATTACTCGCAAGGGGTGTCCCTTTTACTCGGTTAGGTTGATGTGTTACACTTGACTACTCGACAAATCGATCCTTCAAGTGCTTGCATCCCATCCTTGTCCTAGCCCGTTTCATCCCCTATGCCAACTTCTTAGGTGATGTGGGGGGTATGACAACCTTTGCCATCTCATCCATCTTGAGGGCAGATAAGTGGCCTACCTCCTTACTCTCCATGAATCGAGGGGCAGGTAACACCTTTTCCTTCTCAAGTGCCCATCTCATGGGTATTATAAGAGCTTACCTATTGTTTGTGATAAGCAACGTGCTAGCATGGGGAACTATGACCGCTTTTGCCTTATTGAGGAAGTCCATTCCCACATAGAAGCTTCGATCATCACGGGGAGAGATAGTTATGTCGACCTTACCTATCCATGGTCCAGCTTGGATGTTCATACCTCGAGCAATTCCATGGATTGGAAGGCTCTTCGCATTAATTCCCTTCACAAAGCTCTTCTCCTTTTAGTAAGGTAGGCTAATCTCATTAGTGAGTTCTTTTGCCATGTATATGTTGTCCACTCCAATATTTATTGTAGCTTGGAGTTTTTTACCTGCAACTTTAGTCTTGACATATATACGACCATCTGCTTACTCTCCCACCTTAGATTGGATGGCACTTAGGAGTGATATCGAGCCAATATTTGTTTCCTCCTCATGTCTCTCCTAATCCATTACAAGCACAGCAAGTTTCCCAAGTTTTGGGCACTCGAATACCCGATGAGATCTGTTGTAAAGAAAGCATGAGTACTTTTTTGGTGTCTCGTCCTTCTTGTCCCTTCCCTTGTCCTTGAATGACATTGGCTTGTCCTACCTAGGAGACTTGTCTCAGTCTCCGTACCATCACTATCATCGTGGGTCTTCTTGTATTGTAGCTTTAAGGACTCCCTCTTGAACTCGATGTGTGACTCGATAACGGCAATCGCTATTGTCAGATCTTGCACCCATCACCTCTTCAACTCCATCTTGGCCCATCCCTAAAAGCCATCGAGGAAACAGAAGAGTATGTCATGCTCTATTATGCTTGGAATCTCCAAGAGTAGCTCTTGGAACTTCTTGACATACTCCTGAACCTGACCGTCCTTATATTGAAGGCGTCAGAGCTTGGCCCTAGCCTCGTATTCAACATCCTCTAAATAGAACTGCTTCTTGAGCTTCCTCTTGAAATCGGCCACCATGGAGTTCATTACCGCTTACATCTCCCCTTGAAGCTCTTCCATGTCCCCCTCGGACTGGAGCTTCTCGATGCATTTGTCCATGCCATCCACCCTACTCATTAGGGCTGATATGGTGGTGTTGAACTTAGCAAGCCTATCCTCCACAAGGACCATCATGTCCTTGTTTTTATCATTGCCTTTCTTGCCACATTGTTTAGGGTTGGCATCGGTTACACTTGAAGCCATGGTCTCTCAAACAAGGAGGCTTTGATACCAACTGTCACAAGTTGATAATTTCATTTAAACCTAAGCCCGTGCGACATTAGCAAACTTACTTGAAACCTTTCCTGATTTGCTAGTAAGCCTTTATGGTTGTTTAACCTAGACTTAAGAAGCTAAGTAAGCACACACACACTCAAAAGAACTTAGAGAGAGAGAGAGAGAGAGAGCGAGAGTTTGGAAGAATGCATTGTATTTCACTTGGAATGCTTTGAATGACTTGATGTGCAAATGATAACCTTGTTGTGCAAATGGATGGTGGAGATCTATTTGATCTTACGGTTATTATTACACATCTAGAATGTTATATACAAATATTCAAGATACTACACATATGTAGAATAATGTGGAGTATTCTAGAATATCCTCGTACAACCTAGAAGGTTCTAGGATACTCCACATGGTCCTAGTCACTTTTGAAGATTCTAGAATAGTCTAGAAGACTCTAAAGTGTCCCAGAAGATTCTGGAACATTCTTGATCGTTATAGCGTATTCCAAAAGGTTCTATAGTATTTTGGAGGATTTTAGAAGATTCTAGAAATCTCCGAAAACGCAGCCCATGACAGGGTTGGACATTAAGGATACACCTATGTGATGCCAAATGGTGTTTATGGCAATCGTTAGACCATTTTTCTAAGAATTCTAGCAATATTTTATGCGGACATGCAAATTGGACTTTTATTAACAATTTTAAAAGCCAAACTTTATCAAAGCAGAGACTAATATAAAAAATTCTTCCAATGTTGATTTTTTTAAATAAAAAATGATAAGTGGGTCCTCGTAACTAAGCACAAAACAAAGGTAGCTAAGATAAGACTTTATATTGTAGATCAAAAGTGGTAGCTCGGTATAATATGTTATCTCTTTCTAAATGACTCAAGTGTCTTTGGTGCCAACTTCTGAAAAAGTGTTAGCAAATTTTAAGAGAATAAGTTAGCATTTCAACGAGTGGTTTGCAAAAGCTACCCTGCTTAATGTTTGAATAATACATCCCTACCTCTCTGTCAAACCTACAATGCACTGCCGTACTCTATCGTAGACCTTAGCAAAGTGGCAGCTGTTGTGAATAGGTATTTTGTTAGTGACCCTCATAATCACAGCCAGCTCAGCATGTTAGTTAGGTGAGCTGGCACATTGGTTATAAGGTAGTTATCAAGTTGTTACAAAGAGCTTCTTGAAAAAGCCTGTATATATAAACAAACGACTTCATTCATGTAATAACAACTTACAAAATATTCAATAAAACTGTTCATATTCTCTCTCCTTTTTCTCTCTCTCTAATTGCTTTCATAGAGATTTGATTGTAGAAGGTCATGGCAAACACAACATTTTTCATCTCCAGCTTACAAAATTTAACATGGTATCAGAGCCTCCAGAATTAGAATCAAAGTTTGATTTCCTTTCTCATCTTTGCTGTGATTCGTATTGTTTGTTCTAGTCTATAAATCTACGTCTGATCATTTCTTGCGTTTATTATATCTTCGATCTGGCATTGATATTGCTACCTTCTCAAATTCTTGATTAAAAATATATTATTTGTTTAATTCTTTCTGGAATTTATACTATTTGATTATTGAAAGATGGTTGATTGTGAGAACAGTGGTGAAAGTAATCGTGTAACTCAGGATATTGAGAATAATCGAGTTCCTTTGAGTAGCAGGGCATGATTTATTCTTGCATCACTCTGATAATCCTAACTGCAGTCTCACTAGTGAACGTCTCAATGGGAACAATTATGCTCAATGGAAGAGGTCCTGTGAGGTTTGAGTAAGTGCTAAAAATAAGATGTCCTTTGTGACTGGAAGTTATGTAAAACCAGTAAAAGATTCACCTCTGTTGCCTCTCTGGGAAAGATGTAACAGTATGGTGATTTCTTAGATCTTGCATTTTGTGGAGAAAGACATAGCGTCCAGCATAATATACACTCCAACAGTAGCTCAGATATGGAAAGATCTTTCTCAAAGATTCAGTTTTAGTCAAGCTACCAAGATATATCAGTTGCAAAAAGAAATGAACAACTTATCTTAGGGAAATCTTTCTGTCTCAGCATATTTTATAAAATGCAAACAACTTTAGGATGAGTATATGGTTTTGGTTAATCTATGGGTTCTGCTATGAAATTGATAAAAAGGCAGCAGTTAATGTAGTTTTTAATGGGGTTGAATGAGGTTTATCAAAGGATGAGGGGATTAACTAACAAAGGAAGAAGGGTAGCAGCTCATGTCCAACAGTCTGATTCTATACCTATTAATTCCATTTCAGAGCTTAATACAGGGCAGCATACCTTGACATCAGCATAATATGAGCAACTCATGAATTTACTCAGTAAACAAAACATGGCTGTGACTCCTAATACAGAAAATTATTTATCTTGCTAGTAAATCTTTATGTTTACATACTACTAAGCCTGAGATGAGCTAGATAATTGATAGTGGAGCCACTGATCATATCACACCACATCTTTATTTATTTCAATCTTTTGTACTAGTGACAAGGGCATGTTTTATAACTATGCTAAATGGGAAAAGTGTTCAAATTAGAAACGTTGGAACTGTTACATTAAATGATAGTATTGTGTTAAAGGATGTTCTTTATGTTAATAGAATTTCATTTCAATTTGCTTTCAGCCAGTAAACTGGCCAAGACCTTATCTTCTAATGTAGTGTTTACACCCACTTGTTGCCACCTACAGGACCATCTAAAGAATAGCTAAATGGTTCTTGGTAGTGAAGCTGGTGGTTTATATCGGGCTGATGCAGCTTCTGGTAATAAAGCTTCTGATTCACAGCACGGTATACATGCAGTATGTTTGTTTGGTTCTGAACTTTGGCATTGCAGATTAGGCCACCCATCATCTTAGCATATGGCACACATTCAGGGACTACCATGCAAAAGAATAGATTCAATTTGTAGCATTTGCCCTCAGGCCAAATAGTACAGAGCCTCCTTTCCTTCTAGCAATACAAGAGCTAATAAAGTGTTTGAGCTTTTACATATAGACATATAGGGTCCTTATAGAATGGCCACTTATGATGGCTTCAAATTCTTTTTTTCTATTGTAGATGATTTTCTAAGAGCAACATGAGTTTTCTTGTTATCTAACAAGAGTAGTGCTTTTTTTATGTTGGAAGCTTTTATTGCTTATGTTAGTACTCAGTTTCATGCACAAGTACAGATCGTCAGATCAGATAATGGTTTAGAGTTTGGGGATCAATATGCATTAGCTTTTTATAAAAGACAAGGGGTTATTAATCAAACTTCTTGTGTAGATACTCCTCAACAGAATGGTATAGTAGAAAGAAAGCATAAACATCTTTTAGAGGTAGCTAGAGCCTTGTTGTTTCAATCTAAGGCTGCTGGGGATCAATATGCATTAGCTTTTTATAAAAGACAAGGGGTTATTAATCAAACTTCTTGTGTAGATACTCCTCAACAGAATGGTATAGTAGAAAGAAAGCATAAACATCTTTTAGAGGTAGCTAGAGCCTTGTTGTTTCAATCTAAGGCTGCTACAAAGTTTTAGGGGGATCGTGTTTTACTAGGCTACCCAACTCTGCGATTGGTTATAAGACACCGTATGAAATGCTATTCAACAACAAACCTACTTATGAACATCTCAGAAATTTTGGATGTTTATGCTACATATCGACCTTGAAGCATGGGACAGCTAAATTTGAACCTCAAGCTGAGCCTTATGTATTCCTAGGGTATCCTATGGGTAAGAAGGCTTACAAGGTATATAACTTGATCCGCAAAAGGATACATTATAGTAGGGATTTGGTTTTTCATGAAAATTACTTTTCCTTCTAGCATGCAGCCATGATAGCTACAGTTTTACCCAATCATATTTTCCTTTCCCGTACATATGAAACAAACATTATGTCTCCTACTGTGGTGTCCCAATTAACCAACACACATGAGGAATATATCCCTTCCACATCTTCCATATCTCCCCTGAATCATTCATCTTCTTCCCCTTCATCATCCACACAACCCCTAATCTTACAAACTTCTTCTATCTCTCCCAAAAATATATTACCTAGGAGGTCTTGAAGGACTTTAAAACCTCCATCCTACCTAAAGGATTACACGTGCTCATACAGTCAGCAGACTTCAACCTATGCAGCTTCTCATTAGTGTAATTTAGTTCAATTTTCTAAATTGCCATCTACACAACAACATACAATCACACAACTTGATCACCTTCATAAGCCAGTTACATACAAAGAAGCTGCTGCTTCTCCACATTGCGTCAAGGCTATGCACGCTAAGATTGATGCTTTACAAGCTAATAACACTTGGTGTGAGGTGGATTTACCACCTGGCAAGAGAACTATCAGTTCTAAATGGGTTTTCAAAATAAAACTTGAGGCAGATGGGTCTTTAGAAAGGTACAAGGCACGGTTAGTTATCAGAGTAATACTTAGAAGGAGAGCATTGATTACACTAAAACATTTTCCCTTGTGGTCAAAATGACCACAATCAGGACTATTATAGCATTAGCAGCAGCAAGAAAATGGTCCCTTTATGAATTAGATGTTAATAATGCATTCTTGCATGGAGATTTACATGAAGAAGTGTATATGAAGATGCCTAAAGGTGTTCCCAATCCTCAAAATAAAGTCTGCAAACTGCAAAAATCCTTATATGGTTTGAAATAGGCTTTAAGCCAATGGCATTCTAAACTTGCTGATTTTCTCAAAAACGAAGGTTACACTCAGTCCAAAAATGACTACAGCCTACTCCTCAAGCAGTCTCCATAAGATTTGATAGTTGTTGTTGTTTATGTAGATGATATCTTGCTAATTGGTTCCAATCCTTAAAAATTTCAAGCTTTCAAACATAATCTTCATGCAGCATTTGGAATCAAGGATTTGGGTATACTGAACTACTTCCTAGGGTTTGAGGTATCTCATCTTCTAGATGGAGTAACCCTTACTCAAAGAAAGCTTACACAAGAGCTATTAAACGAATCTGGACACCTCAATGCCAAGTCCATAGCTACTCCTCTCCCAGTAAACTATAAGCTTTCAGCTGACTCTGGGGTACCTTTTGTAGATCCTGCTACCTACAGAACATATATAGGCAAACTGAATTTCTTGTCTAACACTAGACCTGATATCTCATTTGTTGTCTAAACTCTAAGTTAATTCATACAGCTCCAACTTCAGTTCATATGGCAGCATTAGAACACCTGCTCGGATACATTTCTGGAACTTCAGCGTAAGGTATTCTGCTTCGAGGCATTGACTCACTTCAGCTCATTGCCTACTCAGATTCAAATTGGGCTTTATGTCCAATGAGCAGAAGGTCCGTAACAGGCTATGTTGTATTACTAGACAAACCTCCTATCAGTTGGAAATCAAAGAAGCAAGGTACAGCAGCACGTTCATCTGCTGAAGCTGAGTATAGGGTAATGGCACAGGCAGCAGCTGAAATTACATGGCTGGTCAGTTTGCTTCAAGAGTTGGGTGTTTCTAATATCAAACCAGTTACCCTAAACTTTGACAATCAATCTGCCTTACACATTGCTCGCAACCCTGTTTTTCATGAACGTACAAAACATATCGAAGTAGATTGCCATTTCACAAGGGACAAAGTCATGGAAGGATTGCTTCAACTCAGCTACTTGCCCACACAGTATCAGCTAGCTGATGTTTTCACTAAAATTCTACCATCTCAGCAACATTGGACTTTACTAAACAAGCTTGGTATGTTTCCCCATAATCATCCCAAGCTTGAGGGGGGTTGTTGGAGACCCTCATAATCACAGCCAGCTCAGAAAGTTAGTTAGGTGTAGGGGTGTTCAAAAATATCCGTAACCAATAACCCGAACCGAAAATCCGCTACCGGAACCGAAAATCCGCTACCCAAACCGAAATATTTTCAAATTTTTGTTCGGATACCCGAACCAATATTTTTTTTGGGTTATTGGTTTCAAATGTTGGTTCGGATACCCGAACCAATATTTTTTTTGGGGTTATTGGTTCGGGTACGGTTCGGGCATTTTGAGAATTTGGGTACCCAAAAACCCAAACTTTTTTTTAAAACTTTTTTGAAACTTTTTTTATGTTATCCCTTTTCTAAAGACTTGGTGAGTCAAATATTCTCAAATGTAAAGAAGGCAAGTACTTTGACTTCGTTACATTGTTTATTTGAATGCGTTCAGCATGAATATGATGTTAGCAAGCTTATACTCTATGAAAGTATGGACTAATTGAAATATGAATGGTGATAAGATATCGGGTGATATTGCCATATTGTGTAATAATTTCAAGTGCAACTTGGCGCAATACGACAACGTTTTATAGCATAAATTGAAATAATTATATTATGGACACAATAAAATTTTTAGGAAAAAAACATTTTAGAAAAAATGGGTTATTAGGTAACCAAACACCCGAACCGAAATTTTCGGGTACCCGAATTTCAGTTATCTGAATATTTCTATTCGGATACGGTTCACCATTTTATCGACCCGAAATTTCGAATACTCAAACCGAAATCTCCTTTGGTTCGGGTACCCGAACCATGAATACCCCTAGTTAGATGAGCCGGCACATTGGCTATAAGGTAGTTATCAGGTTGTTACAAAGAGCTTCTTGAAAAAGCCTGTATATATAAACAAACGACTTCATTCATGTAATAACAACTTACAGAATATTCAATAAAATAGTTCATATTCTCTCTCCTTTCTCTCTCTCTAATTGCTTTCATGGAGATCTGATTGTAAAAGGTCATGGCAAACACAACATTTAAATCTCCAGTTTACAAAATTTGACATATTTGACGCTGAATAAGATTGAATGGGGCATTGAATTATTTTTATTTTTTATTTTGGGAAGGTGATGCGAGGTGACATTTATTGATTAACAAAAATGTGAGTTAAATTTACCTGTAATAATAGTGACAATAATACTAATATTATAAGAATATGTTGTTTACGTAATTTTACTTAATAGCTAATTATAGAAATAGCTCTACCAAACATGCATATTATGAATAGCTAGTTGAGTAACGAAGTTATGAATTTCCAAGGAGGGTGTCGGAAACAAATACATAACAAAAATATTTGCTAGGGGTTGATGGTTTATGAGTTGTAAAAATGAAGAAATTTTTTTTTCAAAAAAAGTTAAACAATGAAAATATGTAAACAAGGGCTCAAGCCCACGATCCCATGACAACTATGGCATAACACACCCACACTCTAGCCTCTTAGTTAAGTACATTTCAAAGTTACTATCCGCTAATTTTTGATTTATAGTTAGCTTCTAAATTTTTAAATTCTTGCCCTATTAGTTGTATAGCTAATCACGACCAACTAATTTTCATAAACTAATAGCAAGTAAAATAGCTAATTAGCACTAAATGAGCTTAGTTTAGCTAACCACGAGACTGCATACAAGAGTAGTCTCCATGAGCAACAGTTTATTGCATGAAAAGGTAAAGTTCATGTAGACGCCCAACGTTACATTTCTTGGTTGTTTAAAACCTCGACGTTGAAGGTTGCAAGCCATGCTCCCTAGAAACTACCCACTCCACTCTACCTCCTTTTTCAATCTTCTTCTTTTTCTAACGAAGCCATTAGAGGTCGGAAATGATCTTTTATGATCATTCCCAACCCTCTCTTCTTCCCTTTTAATCTACTTGTATGTTTAATTGTTGTTTTTTTAATCTTTATTCTGATTTGTCTCCCCAATTGTGAAATTTTGCCTCTACAATATTTGTGTGGGAAAAGGGAGTGTTTCTTTTTATCTTGGTTGTGTGTTGTTTATGATTGTTTTCTTTGTAATATTTGTGATGAACAATGTGAAGGTTGCAGCAAGGCTTTTCAATGGCATTCGACAATTCAAGTACAATATCTCATACAAGATCAATATTTTGTTCATGACGTTTACACTCGATCAACATGTCTACAATATGAACAAAAAAATGATGGATCTGTTGATCTCTTCTTCATGCATGTTGTACTTTTGAAAAACAACGATTCACATGAGAAGACGAACGTTTAGTATGTACCAAGTTAGATTTCCTGAAGTTAAAATTTTATTTTTTTAATGAAGATTGTATTTGTTCTGTTCGAGTTTATATTGTATTTGCCGGATGGCTTCTTAATTTTTAATGAAATTGTCGCTTTCTTTCTAAAAAAAAATCTAGGCGTTGAAAAAAAGTTCATGCACAAGCCCTTATGTAGCGTTTAGTTGAAAGTAATGCAATCACTATGCAATAGAATCAACCATGTACTGTAATTGCAGTGTAATGGAATGGGATAATAATTACATTAAAATATTTGGTTACAAAGTTTTTATAAGAGTAATAGAATGAATTCATTTACAAATAATACTTAATTTTACACATGGCGTGAAGTACTTGCAATTCAATTGACATTTTATTTTTGCCTATTTTAATTATTTGTAACTTTATTGATAATTATCATCCAATATCTTATCATCATGATTATGATGTTTCACATGAGACTTACTTTACTCTATTTCTTCTAGATTATAATAATGTAATATTGTTCAAGTTTACCAAGTAGAGAGAAGAAGAAGATGAAGATGATGATGATGATGATGTGTGTGTGTGTGTGAGAGAGAGACAGAGAGAGAGAGAGAGAGAGAGAGATGATGTCGAGAACATACAAAAATGCAATTACAATAATACGATCATGGTCTAGGTTAAACTTTATCTAATATGGAGAGGAGAGAGACGGGTGAAGGGGGCTTCAAACCTTTAAAAAAGTGGTGCCAAAGTAATAAGAGAGGAAAAGTAGAGGAGAGACAATGGAGAGAATAAAGAGAAAGTTTCCAAGTATAATAGCTTATAGTCGGGTAGACTTTGATTCAAAGGTATGCAATCATAATAGTTTAGGAAAAGTCAAGTAATTATAATTGTATACATTAAGGTAAGTGTGATTACAATGCAATCTTGATTACATTCCTTAATGGTAACCAAACATGATAACGGAATCATCATTACCTTTTTTATCACATTACCACTTTGATTACATAGAACCAGAGACAAGCCATTAATGTTTTAATTTTAGCCATGTAGGCCACTAAACTGCATTAAACTAGAAGATTGAATTAGACAATTCAATTGGCCCTGTTCTTTTCTGCGATTAGGAAGATTTAATTTACAGCTTCCACCTCCGTACAGCTTCTTATATCTCCTTACATCTTCTTAAATCTTCTATATATCTTTACATCTTCTTAAATCTTCTTACATCTTAAATCTCCTCATATATTTTTTATAATATTTAATTTATCATCTATTTTATTCTGATATTTATATAGAAATATGTATATATTTTTTATATACTATCAATATGAAAAATCTTACAACTTTTTTATGAATGTGATATTTGTATAAATATAAAGACAAAATTTAATGATGTGAATTAATATTTGAGCTTCAACATGAATGTTATAAACTGTAATGCTCAACTGTACGATGACGGCAACGTATTCATATTTGAGTTTCGACGTAAATCATGCATGAAAATAATCAAATTGTAGGTGTTGAAATCATTTCAGCTATTTCACCCATAAGTTTATCTATAACAACTTGATTGCTATAATCATACAGTTGAACATTACACTAAATTTAATTCCAAAATGTTTGATTCAAATAGGATTATATTTTTATGGTTCTATTCAATTTTGTTGAGAAAACTTTTTTTTTTTTTGAATTTGCTTAGAGGGAGGTGAAATTAATGTTAGTACCAATAAATCACCTCAAGTGTGGAGTATATTTAGTACTACATATTTGTTGACTTGAATTTATCTTATTGATATTTAATTGAATTGTTTAGAGTTTTATTTTTATTAATTATGTTATTTCAATATTATTTTTATTATCCAAAATAATAATTGTAGAAAAATAATTTTTTGTGTAATGTTAAAATATAATTTGTTTAGTGATGTTATAAATCTATTTCATAAATATCAGTGATATACGTAACTTATTTTCATGAAATAACTTTTTTTTTAAATAATTCATACATTAAAAACCAACAATTATACATATATATCTAAAAACTGTACTATACAACTTTTTACTAATTCAACAACTCCTTACATCTATCATTACAACTTCTTACAGCTCCTTACAGTTCCTTATATCTTTTTATAACTTTTAATATCTTCTTACAGCTTCTTACATCTTCTTACTGCTTCTTACAGCTTACAATTACTTCTTATCGTGACAAAGAATAGGCCAATATAAGGAAAAAAAGTTAAAAGTAGCAAAATTTGAAAAAAAAAACATAAATGTCCTACTATTATTTTGATTCCTTTTTAACATCTAATTTTCATTTTATTTGTTTTTTCTTGAATTCTGATGATTACGCATATATTTGATCTCTTGCCAAATACTCTCCCAGCCCAAAGAAAATGTAATATTCAGTACTAATGTAATTTATTGCATAATATATTACCAAATAAGTCATAATAAATGATCAACAAAATAAATGTCTAATGAAGGGAGTTATGGGATATAGAAAAGAAGTAAATGAATAAAGTGAGCCTGATGAAGAAAAAAGTCGATTACATTTTGACGCAATCATCTAGTGCTAATGTGGGGATCAATAATCTTAAAATACATTATGTTTTTTTCTCATTTCTGATAGTAAATGTACTTATTATCAATATAGGTTGGTTGAAGTGATTTGATATTTATTCTCTTTAAGCAAGGTCTCAGATTTGAATGTTGTACATAGAGAAAATCTGTAATAAGAGAGTTCTACTTCTTATTTGGATCAACAGTAGCTCAACTTAAAAGATCTATGACCTAATGGAAAAAAAGTAAATGAGCTCATTTAAAAAAAGAAAAACAAATCTAATACATTTTTTATTTTACAAATAAAAAAATTGTTTGCTTTTCTTTTGGGCTGCTCACTCAATAAAGCTGCAAATTATCATTAACGAGCTCAGAACATTTGTCGTAGTGAAGCGAACTCATTTGAGAAAAAAATTAACAAATTTTTAATTTTACAATTAAAATTTTTTTTTCCTTTTCTTTTGGGCTATTAACTCAATAAAGCAGCAATTTTATCTGTGAAGACTCGAAATAAATATATACGATATAAATTATCATTGAAAATAGTTACGTTGATTTTTTTTTTTTTGGGGGGTGTGTGTTTCTGCATTATAATTGACAAGATACTTAGAGTATACAGACTTAATTGCTAACCTCATACTTATTTTTTAACCCAAATGAAAAATGATAACTTGATATTTTTTATTCTATATTTTTTTGGTTCAAATGAAGCACAAAGGTAATATAATGGCCCTGTTTGGTAATCAGCTATTAGCTGTTAGCTGTTAGCTGTTTGTATTAACTGTTAGCTGTTAGCTGCTAGCTGTTAGCTGTTTGTATTAACTGTTAGCTGTTAGCTGTTTAAATTAGCTGTTTACATTAGCTGTTTGAATTAGCTGTTTGTAAAAGAAGTGTTTGGTAAAATTAGCTATTTCTGAAATACATATTTGGTAAAATTCCAATGTTGCCCTTTTTATAAAATACTTTTCAATTGAATATGTTTTTTTTTGAATTAATTGATCATTTTGTTTGGTTTTAAAGAATAATTTAATTTTATGCGTTATGTTCAAATGAACTTCATTATTGGAACTTTATTTTCTTACTAGTTTGAGTAATTGGTGTTCATTAGTTTTTCCAATTTATGAATTAAATTTATATGAATCTAAATCTATATTTTTGTTGTTAAGTGAAACATGTGTAGATTTCAAATGATTTGATGTCATTGAATTTATCTCAAGTAAAACATGATTTATAACATAAGTGACAACATACCTCAACCAAAAGCTCATATTCTAAATAATTGGGAGAGGACAATCAAATTACCTTCAACTACCAAAAGAAATTCACAATGGAGTAATTCAGAAATATTAATTTATAATATTCAATGTCGTCTGGCCGCGACCAAACTTGAAGCGATGTTGTCACGAATAGTTGACATTTCTTGAACTATGGATCTTTTCAGGATATCTTCAATCGAGCCTTCAGAACGCCAAAAGCCCTCTCGATGCAACTTCTTAAAGAAGAATGTGAACGATTGAAGATTTCCTTGTAACCTCGAGGAACTGCGCCACGGAACTCTGATTGATGATATCTTATCTTTGAATATGGTGTTAAGATTCCTTGTCGATCTGGATAACCTTTATCTGCCAAATAATATTTGCCTAGAAGCAATTAAACAATGTTAGTAATATGAATCATCATTATATAAGTGAAGAAAAAATGGAAAGAAATTTAAAATACTACCCGAAGGTGGCATTGGAAATTTGAGTCTTGGATTATTCATTGTGGATACTAAGATACGTGAATCATGTGCTGATCCCTCTCAACCAGTTAAGACATATATAAATTGTAAATCAAAATCACACACTGCTAGCACGTTAACAGTTGGTATCCCTTTTCTCCCTCTATAACGCATTTGGTCTTCTTCAGGAATGGTAACTGCAATATATGTCCCGTCCAAAGCTCCAATGCAATCCTAATACAACATATTTATAAATAAGCATCACATATTATCCAATACAAAATATAAAGATGGATATAGAACATAGTCTTACCTTGAAATGAGGCATATATCGGTTATCATTTGCAATTTCTAGTGGAATGTACTTAAATTCAGGATCTTTCAGCGTGTCCTTACAAAAGCCATCCATTGCATCCAAAACTTCTCTGAAAACCCTACTAATCATCTCGCCAGAATGTTGGAAATGCTCTTGTGTATCTCTATTGGACACACCTTTACTAAGAACATATACAAATATGCCCACTTTCTCCAAAATTGACATCCTATCTAAAGGTTGCAATCCATATTTGTTTTCTAAATCCATACATAGTTTCCGAAAAGTGCACTGGTTCATTCTAAACGTATTAAAGCACTGTTTCTCATTACCATGCAATAATTCATTCACCCATTTTTCTCCAGTCATATATGAAGTCATACAAGGCTCCTTGTACATGTATTTTAAAAAATAGTCAACACCATAAGAAAGTGAATAAGCCATTGCATCCAACATAGCATCATACCCATCATCATCACTACTATCACGACCATCAGTATTATCCCCATTGTTCTCCATATATTGAATATCTTCGTCATCCATACCTGTTATTTTAAGTTCACAAAACATTAATATGAATATATGCATATAACTCGATCATAATTAAGTCCAACTAGTTTAGGAGTTCACAAAATTAGGCCATACAATCGTAATAAGCTTACAACCATCATAATTTCAATGGTCACAAACTAAGGTCTACAACCATGTCACCATCATACTTCCAACAACCTGGAAGTTCACAAAATGAGGCATAAAAGTATCATAAATCCAAGTCTACAAATCAACATGAGGCGTACAACCATTACAAGCAAACAAAATAGTTAACCATGGCTACTAATCAAAATAAGTTCATAACTAAATCTATTACAAGCCTAAAGACACAACCACCTTCATTTCTTGCCATATTTATCATATAAGTAAGTTAGCCATTGAGCTCTTGAATCATCATTTGGAAAACCAAACAAAATCATCCTTTTTTGTGGATCTTCAACCAATTCACAAGCAAACATGAACACCGGATGCAAAGCATCGAAATGAGGCAGGGCACATATCTTGGCTAATGCATCAGGAACACTAGGAGCTCCATCGTCACCACTCGCATTTTTGTTGTTCATCTCCTTTCTTTGCCTTTTTTCCCTCCTTTCCTCCCTCTCAACCTCCCTTGCCTTTTTCTTTGAAATGATAACTTCCAATATAGCATCGAGCTTCTCATACATCATGGCTGCCGATCTCATTCTTTTAGGACCATTGGTCTTTGCACTTTTATTAGGATCTACGGATAAGTTCTCCAATTTTCTTTTACCCTTTCCATTTCGACCTCCATCTACCCCTTGGGAAATAGGTGGAGGAGTAGATATAGGGGAGTCATCATGCCATAACTCTTGCCATGCACTAACCCCAGGGCCTAAAATGCTTATATCATTGTTCTCAATGTTGAAAAGTTGATTTACATTGTTCTCACCATGAGGTTGGGAAGGGATATATACCATATCTTCGTTCTCTTCCATAGGAGTAGGAAGGGGATCCATATTTGGGGTAATTATGTCATCCCCCCTGGCTACATGGCCTCCAAATAGTTCATCCGTTTTGCTGTCAAGCTCTGGATCAATTCCTTTATCTCGAAATTGCTTAAACTTAGAATCTTCCTATAAAACCAATTTTTTTTTAAAAAAACATAAGTGACTACATTGGGTTTGTTAATCATTATAACATCAAAATTGTTAAGGGAACTAAAAAAAGGACGAAAAACTAACCTCAATCTTCTTCAACCACCATTCATCACTGGCTGCAATAGTCCCTTTTTCATGATCCCATCCTAAACCGGTTTCTTTCCCTTTTAACTTTTTCCACAAAGCCCATCTAACCTTCAACCCATCATACTTGTGCTTTAGTTACTCTCTAGACCATGCCAAATTAGTTCTCTTTTGAAATTCCGGCACGATATCTTTCCAACGTATCCTTTGAGATATTGTCCCACCATTCTTTCCCTTACTCTTGTCAACAAGCTCAATACAAAGATCACAAAAGATGAGAATATTCTCCTTTGACCAACTAGCACGACCACTCTCTTCAACTTCTTGACTACTTTCTTTACCTCCTTTTCTACACGGCGCCATCCTAAATCAAATTAAGCAAACAAATAAGAAGAATAAAAATCATACAAGTCCACATCTATTAAATAATCGATTCTAGTTCTATTCTCAATAAAAATCACAATGGAAT
Source organism: Carnegiea gigantea (assembly GCA_029747015.1). Classification (NCBI taxonomy): domain Eukaryota; kingdom Viridiplantae; phylum Streptophyta; class Magnoliopsida; order Caryophyllales; family Cactaceae; genus Carnegiea; species Carnegiea gigantea. The sequence continues at coordinate 651,943 of JAKOGI010000266.1, read as the reverse complement.
TGTGAAAGTCTGAATTGAAGATGGACGATATCTAGATTATTATATTTGCATCAACCTAAACTAGTGTCATAGCTTTTGATCTTTGGTCAAAACTTTATTCCATATTCAGTCCCATACAACAAGAAACAAGGCATGATGATCACGTTGAAAAGTTGATTATGCACTAACTCTTTCTACTTGTTGAGATACAGCAAGCCACCTAAAAAGGGGCATGAATTCTTAAATGCAAATATAATGCAAGTGTGTCTTTTAAGTTAGTTAAAAAAAGTATACCTTAGCATCAGAAATACATGTACTGCTATTCTACCAGGATACTAGAAACTACTAATCTTGACAACTTGTATGTATATTGAGAATTTTACAATGTTCTCACCATTATCACTTTGGTCTAGCTCAAAACCCAATACAGGCCCAATCTTGGAAAAACTATAAATTAAGAAGAATCAGAAGATCACATTACTCAGCAAGGCAATTGCTCTTTTTAATTTACAGTGTTTGTATCTTTTGCTTACATCTCGAGTGCTAAAATACGAATTCCACTTCTGCAATCGCTCCCCTTATTAAGGAATGAAAACTCCCATTATTAAACTTCTACCTCTGGCAAAAGGAATGGAACCTCTCCTCTGGTTAGTTGTTAGAATGAAAATGTTTATTACCCACCTAATATTCAAGTTTTTCTTTTCCTTTCTTTTCCCACTAGCTTCTTCTATTTTCTTTTACGATTTCTTCTATTTTATATAGTTAAGAAAACTAAATTAAAACACACAACTTGTTTGGATTTCTCTCAATTTCTTATATTTTTTTTCGACTTCTTCCAATTTGCTAATTATACTAATTAAACTAAGACAACAAATTAATTCATAGACATTTTTTTTTCTCTTCTTCCATGGATAATAAGCAGATGCAGAGGGGTGTGATGAAAAAAACACTGGCAATGGGGATGATGTAACAACTGAAACACCAACAGAAGGTGGATTAGAAAACAAAAACTCCCACTTTTTAATTTTGCAATTTCAACCCAAAATACCTGGAGCAAAATTACTCCCACATTCTGAATCATAGCATTTACATCAAGGAGAAAACCTACAAACTAAATACAAGCTCACATAGATAATACAGAGGGCTCGCTATTAGATTAATGAAATAGGGGAACAGGAAAACCAATAGAATCGACATCAGACAAGGCCTAAAGGAAAAAAACGAGTCACAGTTCACAGAAAACAAAAGCCAAAAGGCCAATTACTGATAACACATGAAGGCAGTAAATCACAAGAAAACTTGAAAAGCATAAATAGAGAGAGACATTAAAAACAGAGAACAATTTCAGACCAATTCATGGAGTAAAGTAAAAAGAAGAACCAAATACTTCAAAAGCAATTCACCTTATCAGAGAACAGCCTGCAACAGGGGAAGAACACGGCTGGTGGAGCAACGACGGGAACAGGGGACGATTCCTCGAAGCTCTAACGCCGGCGACACGGCGCGAATGGCCGACGAGCAGTGGACGCCGAGTGGCCGGCGAGCAGCGGATGCCTGGTGGCCGGCAGTAGAAGAGTCGAGCGAAGGGTATGAGGAAGAAGAGAGTTGAACGATGAAGGATGAAGTTTAATGGCCTGTTGAACGAACACTGACTGTGGAAACTGCCAAGGAATAGGAAAGGTCAATGAATGGCATGGGTGTAATTTTCTTCAACTTCTGGGTAGTGTTGTAATTTCAATAAAAAGCTGTTCCCAAAAGGCTATTAGGAATAGCCGTTTGAAAAAGAGCTGTTTGGGGTAAAACAGCTGTTTCAAACAACTATTTACTAAACACCTCTTTAACTGTTTGACTTGGTCAAAACAGCTAAAGAAGTCCCAAACAGCTCTTTTTTAGCAAACAGATGATGCAACCAAATAGGGCCAATATAATGGGGGAGGGGAATCAAACCTGAGACTTAATTTATTCTAGAGTGATGACCTCAATTTAAATTACTTGATCCTGTTTATTCTATATTTGAATACTTTGTTTATTTGCATAAATTGCATTTGTCAAGGTTTATATGTCGGCATGTCGCTCTTTAATTTTCAACTGATGAAATGACTTATATGACCAAAATTAAAATGTTAATCTTTTGTACGACTCATTTTCAACATCTGGAACTTATCTGACAAGAAGTTCTAGTGTCAGAGATTTGTATGGCCGTGGTTGACATGAAGGGGGTTTGGGAAGGTTTGGGATAACACTTACATATATTGCAGATATGGAATTACATATATAGACCAAGCAATGTCGAGTAATTTAGATCAAACAAAATTTTTTTTTTTTTTTTTGGAAAACATACCATCAAAATAGCATGTGAATTTTAAAAAGTAAAAGCAGTTATTCTATATGATAATTCGAGCTCATAAACCCGACGATGCCACCAATTTGTCGGTTTGGAGAGTTTCCAAATCCGACAAATGCGAAAAACTTATTAAAGTGATCCCAAATCGATGGAAATTTCTGGCACCATTCTTGCTCAACTTGTTACTTTTTTTATTTAAAACCCTCTGCTGCAACAACTTTCTGCAATTTCTTAACAGCCACGTCTCTGAAGTCGACTAAGGACCACAATTCTTTCATTTCTAATTCGTCTCGCGATTACGTCTGCTCTATCCAATAAAATGGCTGCAATTGAATGCTTTTTAAAGTGTTAAGGACCAAGTTTCCATATAAACTAAACTAAGCACCATTTGGAAAGAAAACTAAAACGAATCGAAGGCAGAGGAAGAGGGTGGGTACAGAAGGAGAGGGAGAGGGAGAGAGAGAGACCGAGGAATCATGGTAGTATCCAAGATTCAAGAACTCTGGAATCATCCTATAGGGCTTAAAACAAGTAAGTAAATTATCAGTCTTTGAAGTTTGTTTCTTGCATGATCCTTATATATATATATATATATATATATATGTATGTATGTATAATATATATATATATATATATATATATATATATATATGTATGTATATATATATATATATATATATATATATAATATATATATATATATAATATATATATATATATAATTATATATATATATATATATATATATATATATATGAACACGATCACGTTCTCTCTCCATATATATATATGATCAAGGACATTTTTTTCCATTTGTTTTTTGCTAAGTTTATTGGGATTATGAACTGAGGTGTCTCAAGTTCATAGACTTCCTGTTAGCTAGATAAATCTCTTAAGTTTTTCGTTGTTTATTTGACCAGAAAGATCAACCCTCATATGATGATATTTATTCTTATTTTATGTACAAATATGACCGACTAGTTTTTATAAGAGCAAATTAGACTTTGTTGTCCAGATTGTTGGAAAATAATTTTTTCACAATGTTTTTCTTTTTATACAGTACTTCTTTATGAATATGGTAAATCAAAAAGGTCATTTGACGTTATTTCAAATAAGAATATATCATACTATATTAAATTGTACTGCTATTTTTTTAAAATATGAGTAAATTAGACCCTATTATCTTGACCTTTATCTAAGAGCAACTCAGAAAGCTCAAAAAATGGGGGAAATGGTCAAAGTCCTCCAACATCCAAGTTTACACAAATCTATTATAGACAGTAAATTTTCCGAAGTGGTCAATTTTGTGCCTCCAAGCCTCGAACTCAAGGGATATGAAACTCCAATGTCAAACCTTTATATTAGACGTCATTGGGTAAAAACAAGACATTTATGATGTGCATATGACAACGTAACACCAATGAAAACATCAGCCAAGTAAAACCCAAATGAACAAATTTGGGTTAGCTATAATGGCATCCCTTATTTTCAAACCACTTGGGATTTATGGATTTTACAAAATCCTTTTCATAAAAAATGTTTTCACAAAATTCTTTTTGTGTGCCTCTTAGAATCAGCCTCTTTGCAGGCATGAATGTCTTTATAAATAAGGTTGTCTACATCGGGATCTTCCCAGACCCTGTGAAAACGGAAGGCACACTGGGAGATTATGTTGTTGTTGTTGTTAAGATTTGTGGACTTAAAAGTTTGGAGGATAAATTAAATGACAACATTGTTCTTGAATTGCATATCTATTAAAGGTGTATAAATGCATATTTATGGGTAATATGCAATTTGTTAGTCAATTTATTTACAGATATTTTGAAAGTAAAAATTTCATGACCATGTACCCAAATTTATTATTCTATGAAGTCTTGTTTTTCTTCTTTAATTCCCTTGTGTTAAAAATAGCAGTATTTTTTTGGGCTCCAACATTTAAATGGGGCCTCAACATTGCAAACCTTGCTGACATGGAGAAGCCACCTCAAGAGATATCTTATCCCCTGCAAGCAGGTTGGTCTAATTGGCATTTATGCCAAATCTAAATGCAAAAATCTCTTACTCAAGTCAATTTGTGCATCTGCTAAGACAACCCCCCCCCCTTCAAAAAAAAAAAAAACCCAAAAAAAGTGCCTGTTGCTTATAAATTAGATATAATTCCTCCAATGAGCTATTGTTGCCTGTGACACGCTTTCTTATTGAATTTCGTCACATACAGCTTTGGTCATAAGCGGAGGGATTTGGATAAGGTACAGCCTTGTGGTCAAACCGGTGAGTGTACACTTTTCCCTGCACAAAATAATACTCCAAGATATTTTAGGTATTTTATTTTGGTTTAAAAGTTATATTATCATATTTAAAATTAAAAACAAAATGATATGATCGAGTTGTAGAAGTATTTGCAATTGATATTTTCATCTAGAGTTTTTCACATTTCTAAATACACGTATCATATGTCCTTGTATGCAGGATTGATCTGACTTATCCCCTTTATCTCAAAAACAATGTCTGTTTTGACTTGTTACGTATTTTAACAAACATTAGTACAATAACCATTTAAAGCTAATATGCACATAATATCCTCAATAATATGGATTCAAAAGTGTACTTTTAAATGTCATGTCATTTTGAAAATTTTTTCGACAATCAAAGAAGTTTCCATTTTTACTGTCAAATGGACAAAGTAATACTTTGTGAGCGTCGCCAACAAATATCTAAGCATAACAATTCATAAGATATTTAAGAGTATCTTGTGGCAAGATATTTAAATGTCTCCTGTGACAAGATATATATCATCTCGTGATTCAAGGCACAATCTTGTGCACCTAATTCCAAGTTATTTTGTTTTTAAGAAAAATAGACAAAGAATTCTGACCGTCTTATTTGAAAAGGGCGTAAGGAGGAAAACTAGGCGTGCCTTGTATAGAAGATGGATAGGTAGTAAAGCAGAGGTTATGTAAAATGCTACAACAAAATTAATGAGAGCATGCGGCATAAGTAAGTGGTTAGTTTGTCGAAGGTTGTGTACCTCCCCCAATGCCTTCAACAAGTTAACTTCGGCTTTTGATTGGGGTGGGTGCGTGGAGCTAACCTCTTAGGATATTTAGGAGTAAAGATGAAAGTTTAGGTGACATTTATCTGATTTGTTTGGGGTTCTTTTGAATCTTATTTGGTAAATTTGTTGGTAAATTTGTTGAGTACTTCTAGTCTATCTTGATATCTTCGTGAAGCTAGATTGGGGTTTGACTTTAAGGTTACTCGATGTTTTAGGAGCATATAAAATTTTAGAAGGCTCGTGAATTTTAATCGTAGGGCCTATTTGGCCTTGTACTCTCTGAATTTCAAATTATTAATGACCCGGAAAAAAGAGAACTTAAAAGTAAAATGACTTCGCCTCCGTTTGGTCCTTAGAAAATTTGGTAGAAAGAAAAGTTGAAGGAAAAAAAATGCGAAGAAAAAAAAGTAAGGAGAAAATGAGTTTTTTTTCTCTGGTTTGGATCAAGGAAAAAATACAAGAACTTGGATGAGAAATTTGAATGTAGATGAACTAATTAAATCATTTTGATGCCATCTAAATAATATAAGGTTAGAGAAGGTTGAGAATTTTCCTCAAACTTTTCTCACAATTTTATGAGGAAAATTTTGTCACTTGTTTCTAACAATTTTTCCACCAAACTTTCCTCCATATTTTTTTCTTTGTGGTTTTCTCTAAATCAAACACAAGAAAAAAAGTAACTTTTCTAAATTTTTTTTCTTTCCATCAAATTTTCCAAGGTCCAAACAGAGTCGTAATGATTAGGAGATGAAAGACAATACAAATTGATTGGTTGGTTGCATGAAGATAATTTTGTAGTACCAACAAATTAGATTAATATATTTTATTGTATCAGGATATTGTAGTATGATCGTTACATTATAACCATATCACTATTACAAAGTAACTAGTGTTAAAAAGAATTATTAACACGAAAATATGACTATGATTACCACATCCAATGCACTGCACGAAATGCATTACATTACATGAAATCCAAACAAGCGGCTTGTCCTTGAATGGGCGCTTGCCCTCCCTTAACCTACAATGTTCCCTATCCCGACCTAATTTAGCTAGCTCAATATTCTAATCAAAATATGGAGTTACCAATACAGAGAAATTGGAATCTTTTGTCTGCCAATGCTGGAATGGCAACACTAGCAGCAATCCAAGTTGGCCGCAAATACAAGTGAGTAGCCACAAAGCTTAGGCATCATTTTCCCCTAATTTGCTTCCAATTTCCAACCATAAAATTGTCTCCTTTTCCCCCCTTCTTGAAAATTTTTTTCAGGCATGATTACATCACAGAGAAAGGAGCAACGCCTGCAAAACAAGACTGAGGGGCGCTTCTTTTGCAGTCACACGGACGCTTAACACTACAATGATTTAATGCACTTTTATTTTCAAGATGTGAATGATTTGAGAATAATTGGTCCTTCCAATATGCATAATCAGCATGAATTTCAAACTATAAATAGAGTAAGCAACAAGACAAGCTCCTAAATGATAAAATTATTATGTGATGTGTGGTTGGATATAACGTAATGATAATATAATGTAATTAACTTTACAATGGTTACTTAGTTTGTGTTAATCATAATTACAAGATAGTTCTTTTGAGCTACAATACTCTCATACAACCAAACAAGCCAATAAAAACATAATTACAAATTTGTTTGCATTACAAGATTGATTAAATTAATGTTAGTGAACAGTTCTGCCTTAAAATTCTCTAGATAATCTATCAATAGGAGATGAAAGAGAGAATTTTAGCCAAAAGCTAGCACTAGTAAGATTTTGCCCACTCTAAGTGCTTGAATTTGTGCAATCTGGAGAAATTTTGTTATTGCATATTATAAACCAACACCCATAAGCAGCAAAATCCAAACATAATTTAGCTCAATGGCTCATGCTTTTGACAACTTGCATTACATAAAGCAAATGTCAGGTCAAAACTTCACAGAGTCAGGTCAAAAACATTTCAGACAATCATTCTTTTTCAACTAGGAAGTGGGAAACTAACATTAGACAATTCAGGCTAGCCGCACATTACATTGGCACTAGGTTCCTAACTATCAATTAATCTAATTTGTACAATTTATACTAATTGTTGCCAGAAACTTGAGTTCAAATTTTATCTATGCCAGCCTTGCTGATTGTTGATTAATACATGTTTGTTACTCTTAAAGCTGGTACCAAAAAGGCTATTTATCATGAACAAAACATGACTAATACATATCTTGCACTCATAACACTAATTGCAAAGAGGCCACTCCCCTATCGTGGATAAATGTACTCAAATTCGAAAACTAGCAACAAGACAAGCAACATGAATGTGCATGATTAATTTTAATCCAATTTCCTAAAACCTAAAGAAAGTTCCACCGATGTTTCCCCTGCCCAAAATATCGGTGCTCGCAACTCTGCTTCCACCACCTTAGGCCTCCGGTGGTAGTGTCCTAACAGTTGTCTCTGGTAGAGCCCCTCATTTCGAACCCCATTCTTGCTTTGTCCCTAATTGTTTTGTTCTTGTGTGTCCCTTTCTATACTCTAGTTGATTTAGAGTTTAGTTCCTCCAATCCCAATCTTTGTGTTTGGTCTTATTAACCCTTCATATCTCAATTCTAATTCAAAACTTAAAGCGTTCATCATCCTTGCTCTGTCATAGTTTATTTAGGTGTTGATTATACAAAATCCAAGTCCACAATTAAAGATGTTGCAGCCCAGAAGGGAAAAGCCCACTCTGACTTCGGGAATGGAATAGCTTGACCAACAAGCTTCTGGTTAGATGGTTTTGCTGATTGTCACATTAGCGAAGAATTTGATGTGGAAGTAAGGAAGAGCATTATAGAGATGGAAGATCCTTAGGAGCTCCTTATTACATCCAAGTCTTTGGGGAGGAAGGTAATCGATTCTATAAGCTGAAAGCCTATCAAACTGCAATCACCAGGCATGATAAAGCCATTCAGTACCTTTATGTGTTGGTTCCTAGTAATGAAGAGGAAGCAAACTTGATGGAGAATTTGGGCTTGTCTCTTAATTTGAATATAACTGCATATTAGTTGAAATTGGCTCCCTTTGAGGATGCTAAAAATCAATGTGATTTGACTTTAAAATTAGACTTGTTTAATGTCAAGGCTCGATTTAGAAGAGCACAAGCTTTAGTAAAGCTGGGTATGATGGAAGAAGCACTTAAAGATCTTCAAACTACTATCAGATTAGACCCTTCTACTCGTAAAGTGAAAGCAGAATTACATAAAGCTGAACAAATGTACAAATCTGCTTGTCGAAAGGATCGACTGCAAAGTCTAATCAATGATCATAATAATTCTACTAGGAACAGGGCTGATAGTCATGATAAAGTAGTCTTTGATCCCTTAAATTTAAGTAAGCTTTCAAATTCTAGAATATCAAACAACAGAAGGGGTATCTCTGTTACTAGTCCCCCAAAGATTGAAGTGTTACTGGTCCCCCAAAGATTGAAGACCAACATCTTACAAATAATATGCTAGCTATGGAACGAAATATACCATGCAAGAAAGTAAGATCATGACTTGTAATTACTGCTGAAATGTGCGCTAAGATGGAAATTGGAAGTGTCAGCAACATAAATCTTGGGGAAATGGACAAAGCCATCCAAGATTGTCAAAGTACTATATGTAAGATGAATGTTGAGGAACTTGGTGAATCAAGGAATGAAAGAAATGAAGAGTTACAGTGTAAACATACTGATGTGAAGCTAATTAAAACCTTTGAAAAAGGTTGAACCTTCTGAAGAAGAAGATACGATGTCTACCATCATAGACGACATGAATGGGGAAGATGAGATCGGAAGCACCTACACTGTGGATGTTGACTACGCAAGCACGCATTCTGGCTTGTCATCATCCTCGACATTAGCCTCCACAACAAACATGTAGGGTGGGAGGAATGTAGCCTATGTCACATCTCTAGCATCTCCATCTAAGGCTACTAATGCTTATTTGGACTTTGAATTTTATTTCTAAACTGAGCCTATAAAGATCCCTTCGGACTTCTACAACATATCAAATGATTATACAAGGGAAGGTGTGCAATTTTATGATAAAAGAACAATGACATACTTGACTGTTACTACAAGACAGAGTGGAGGAGCAGAGTGTGATTGGGATGGATCAACTTGTGGAGACCAGTATCTACGAGGCTGTCAGCGCTACCAAGGATATTACTAAGGAAACTAACATGATAGTTGCCACTAGCCACAAGACAACAGTGGAAAACCAAGAAGGTGAAGAGATTGCTGAATTGCAGTTCTCATCACAGCGTCAAAGTCGCCAGAAGAGAAGGAAACCATGTCTTAAAGGAAACACCATTCATGGTGGCAAAAGGGACATGTGAAGACAACAAAGGAAGCTCTTGTAGAAGCAAGGTATCACATAAGAACTTTTAACACTAACTTCTTTATACGGTGCAGGGAAGACTGTAAATAGGGAAAGAGACTTAGGAGATAGGTGCAAGATGGATATAGCAACAAACAGCAGCAGATTGCCAATTAGACTCATCTGTGTAAAAGGAAGGTTGAAAGTCTAAAAAGTGATACTGCAGAATCAATTTTCAAAAAATAGCTCGTTGCCTCAAATGGAGACGTGAAGTAACACACCATACACACTCATACTTTCATTAGGATCACTAAATCATGATTGTGTTAACAGTACGAAAATCACATATTATATTAAGCTAAGGTAATGTAATCATTTTCACTTACTGTATTACTTGTTGACCAAAGGGAAAAAAATAATGTGCATGTCGTAGCTCATATGTTCAAAGGAAGTTCAACTGTGCACAAATTCAAATCAGTCGCATTAGACGCTAAGGAATCTCATCGCAACTACATCAGCCAAATGATAATTTGCTCTTTAGAGAACGACCAATTAATCATTAACTTCTCTCGACAGTGCACAATGAAGCAAAATATCCCTATAAACTTTGTCACCCACTTTTGCTGTAAAAAGAGTAGGTGGTTAGAGTGTTAAACGCTTCCAGCCTCTCGGACAAAATGCAACCAACTATTGTCTAAAGATCATGTAACCCCTTAACCAAAAAAAGCCCATAAGAAAGTACATAAAAGATTATCCAAGGTAAAATGGGAGGAAGCAGTAACACAAACATTACAAAATCCCAGACACAAAGACAATGAAGAATATAACACGACAATAACACATACAAACTCATAATAAAACCAAGAAAAGTAAGAAACTCAGATGAGAAAGAATTAAACATTTTACTCTTTTTGATTGTTGAATAGAGCTTAAAAGATAAGAGAATTCAGCAAGAGATTCAAGCACTAGTCTCACTTCAATTATATCATTGACAAAGTATTTGGCTTTGCTAGGCTTTTGACCTACTATACAAGCAAAAACTGAGGAACCTAATGAAAGGATGTCTTTTGACACCGCATTGTCCACTATCTCAAACATATCTTTGTTAGACCAATCATCTCCAATGCACAACACAAAATCAGCATGCTTCCCTTTCTTCACCATGGATGTGAATATTTTCACAGCAACCATGCCTTTGGTGACCCCTAAGAGTGAAGCACATATTAAGACATGATCATCAATAGCCTAAAATGGGTAGATAGCATAAGATAGGTAAGATAGAGGTCGACAAAAGGCAAGGAGGACCATCTTATTGCTCAACATAACATTAAAAAGCTTTCCAAAAACCCTAGAGGGAGAAGGGAAGCAACATCTAACCATCTGTTTTTCATAAATTTTAAAAAAAAACACAACCACATAAATATGGCCTACGGAAATTTTAATTATGCAAGTAATGCAACCATTGTGCTCCATTATAAGCCCCCTACTTACTCATAGCCATAGATATCTCAATCGTCATGTGTTTTAAAATATAGGAAAATATCAGAAGGCAAACCAAGGAATAAAACATCATTGCCAATGGAATCCACTGCTGGCAGGGCCAACCTCCATTTGTCTAGTATAATAAGAGGAACATAGGAAATGGAGGAATGTTAACTTATACATGAAAGATACCCGGAGGTTTTACTTCTACAATGAACTGTCCCTTCTTCGCAGCAAAAAGTTCATTTACTAAGACACTTTCCAAATGATCAAGCATTTCTTTTGCCTGAGCAGATCCAAAATCTGGGTCTGCATCTTGATTATGCGACACTATTGCACTCTCCTCAACTTCAATAGATGAACCATCAGCAAACTTAGTATATGATCTCATTATAGGGTCTGTAATTTGCATCCACGCAAAGTCGGCACCCTGACCATAGACTTCCCAATCCTCACTTTCAGGCCATCTGAGATACAAAAGGATTTGGATCCAGATAGAACAACCATGTTAGGACCATGAGATCTTAAATCAGGGATCGAAAAGTTATTGCTACAAAACCTTTGTAAAAGTAGACACAAAATCTTTACAAAATGACTAACTGAAGTGTCTCTACACCGACCTCTGAAGCAAGTATGGTCGAAGAAAAAGGGATGGAGAGAGAAAAGGTGCTCTTAAGACCAAGGAAGTTGAGAAGCCATGATGTAGAGGTGAAAAACACGATGGCACATGCGTAGAGCAACCTCTAAAAGGGAGAGTCTCTTAGCCAATAGTTAGTTACATAAAAAGAGAGCTATAAAATATTCAAAAACGTTGAATTTTTTTGGTTCAGGAATTCATTGGTAAAGGTTCTGATCTCTACCAATATAATAATTCTCAAGCAACTATACTCTTAATGTTCAAAATAGTTGCATTCTCAATTCTAAGTCAGGAGTTCCTACGTCAACTTGCAATCAATATGTATAGAAACTTTTAAGCCAGTATGGTCTTAAGCGTCAATATTAAGGACAACAATAATGTATAAAGAAGAAGATAATGATATGCATGTGATATAACTTCATCTCACTGTTCATATAGGTGTATATTAACATTTAAGTAATCCATGATGTTAAGTTTGTAAGAAATCCTATAAAATAGTTTAACCATGTCAAATCCAATAGATAGCAGGTGTATACTTGAGCAAGTGTACAATGTTTCAATCATAAACAAGTTAATGGTATTGGCAGTGCATTGTTCAAGTACAAGAAAACACAAATATACTAAAACATGCAAGAATGAAACTAAATAAGTTGGACTTTGAACTAAACACTTCCTAAATAGTTAAAAAGCCAATTTTTAGCTTAATTCATGATGGGCTAAGCCAGAATGCTTCTCTTATATGTCATCCACTTATTTTCTATGAAATAGGAAGTTAACCAACCTCTCTATAGTTTAGAGAGTAAGATTGCTACAGTGCACCCACTAAATCTTACCTATGCAAGACTCTCGGATATGTATTTGTGACTCTAAACTAAAAGAGCATCTAATACCGCCAAATCTTTGAAGAGTTAACTATAACTCCATAACCTTTCCAAATGTTACTAAAATATTGTCCTTTACAACTTCTAATGGGCATATTCTGATTGATACTTTATTTTTCAATCCCCATGACCCCATATCTCAGGTCAACTTATGCTTAAATAGTAAAGATGGCTATCATCTGATAGCAAACACAGCATTTGATAGCCTTATCTTCTAACTTTTCAATGTATGTTTCCCCAAGCATGTTCCTAGAAACTCTCAAAAGTGCTTTATCAAATACAAGCATAGAAAACAAACACTTAGGAAGAAGAGAAAAAACAAAAGATGGCATCAAATTATGAAGATTTAGTGCCTATTGATGTTGATTCAAACGGTGAGAAGGTAGTTGAAGTTAATAGTAGGGAAGTAAAGACGCCTAAGCCTATTGCTGTTAGTGTTGGTAAGGCCCCAAAATATCAAAGGAAATTAACTTCTACTGTATGGCAACATTATAAATTCCTTCCTCTTAGTGAAGAGGGTAATTTGTTTTGTAGATGCAAAAAATCTTGTCAAACTTATCCTGGAGATAGTAAGTATGGAACTGAAAATTTAAAAAGGGCTCTTGGGCAATTGTACAAGAACAAACGCTAGAGACATAGGTTAACTTCTCTTAGAGAGCCGTTTTGGTTCTTTGGGAAGTAGGTGACCTAGATTTGACTCTAATGAGTTTCATCAGCTTTTAGCTTTTTACGTTGTCAAGCATAAATTGCCATTCCAGTTTGTTAAATATGATGGTGTGAGGGATATGTTGGCTTATTTGAATCCCAATGTCTAAATTTGTGTCAAGGAATATAACTAAGAGACATGTCTTTATGTTCTTTGCTACGAAAATAGAAAAACTTCAATTTTTCTTGGAGTTTATCCATGGCAAAATTGCCCTACTTCTGATTGTTGGGCATCTTTAAATACAGTTGGTTTCATCTCTTTGACTGCCCATTATATTGATGCCAATTGGGATAAGAGAATTTTGGAATTCTATTTTATGCCTCTAGCCCATAATGGTGTTTCCCTTACTGAAAAGTTGTTATGGTTGTTAAAAGATTGGGGCCTTGATAAGAAAGTGATAAGCTTGACATTGAATAATGCTTCTTCAAATTTTTTGTGTGTTGATCTAATGAAAGTTCAATTAAAACTTCTATGTAATGGTGATTACTTTCATGTTCGTTGTTGTGCCTACATTTTTAATTGATTGTGAAGGAAGCTTTAAAGGATGCAGATGAGGTCGTGTCTAAGGTTAGAGAGTGTGTTAAGTATTGCAATGGCTATCAAGCAAGAAAACAAAGGTTCCTTGAGTCTTATAAGCTTTGTGACATTGTTTATAATAACAGCTTATGTCAAGATGTCCCAACAAGAGGGAATTCTACTTATCTCATGCTTGGAAGTTTCCTTAATTACAAAAGAGTCTTTAGTCATTTGGAGGTTGTTGATAGTAATTTCACCCATTGTCCAAGAATGGATGAGTGGTCCAAAATTAAAAACAAAAAATTAAATTTTTTAAAAGTTTTCTATAAAGTCCTTCTCTTGAATCTTCTTTTACTCTGAGTGACTAGAGAAATGGATGAAGTTTGAGTAAAGTGAGTAGCAGAATGGATTGAGAGCTGCCCTTCTAGCAGCACTCGATGCCTTAATATAAATAAACTAATGCATTCTCAACTACACACTCGAAATGAAAATGTAAACTCATAAAAAAGTAGGCCACTGTGGTCCATGGCCTTTACCATGGAGCGTCTGTGGCCTTCACCACAGACGATCCATGGCGGCATCTAACTTAATTTATTGCAATTGCTTATGACATCACACGTGAATGGGACTGGGGGTCCCTTGTGATGAGTCAAATGGCATTATTAAAGGGGCCAACACTAGGCCAACAAGTCTTTAAAACCTATAAAATGCATCAGACATATATACCCAAGGGGAAAACAGAAATAAAGGCATAAACAATCACTAAGACATACAATCCCCTAAGAAATAATAGCAAATGACCCTAAAAATAATACATGTCTCAAGCACTTATCAAACTTCTCCATGCTTAAACTATTACTCGTTCTTAAGAAACCATTGAACTAGAAGGAAATAAATATGTATGCAACCTCCTTAGGAAAGACATTACTAGCACCCTTAGTGGCAATTCTCGACCTAAAACTAGCCCAAAAATGATCAAAACTTTTAACAAAAAGATAAGAGAATAAAGTCTTTGAAAGATCTTTAGAGATAACAATATTAAGTTTGAGCACCACCTAAATCATCTCAAGCAAGACATATTGGCCCATGGAGTATACAAAGCTAGATAGACCAGTAGAATCAATCACTTAGGTTATGTAGCACTCTTCACCCATGTGTTTAAATCATAGCAAGGCTCCCCTAATTCTCATTCTAAGGATTCAAATCTACTATGGGCTTGTCGAGACCTCTAATTCACCATCACCAAATGATATACACACTAGGAATCCATATGGGTTATAATAGCACTAAAATGCAAACAGAAAGAGGAGAGCAAATATTTTGAGAAGTGTTCATAAGTGCTGAACGTATACATTGTTTTAGGGCCATTTTGCCACATTTATAGGAGAATTATGTGCTTAATGTTATTATTTATACTCTTATTATGCTTGGGTATGATTGTTTGATGTGTTTAGCATGATTTTAGGCCTTTTTACCCAGTATTTGACCCTTAATAGATGTAATTTGACCTCTCCCACAGACATCCATATGCTGCTAGGCCCATGGAGCAAGAAAACAGCAGAAAATCGATTACAACACAGACCACGGTCAGACCGTGGTGCCTATCACGGACCGTGATGAAAGGTGAAATTGTTGCCTCTTTGTTTTCCTTTGACTATGTGGCTGAAATCATCTCTATTTTCCAATAAATAGGGCGTCCCTTATCAGCAGAATACACACATCCCATCATTTCATTTCCTCTCTTCAAGTTTCTTTTTAGATTAGAATTAGATTAGATTAGAGAGAGAGGCAGATAGAGTTGAAGTGAAGATTTTATAAGGATTCCATCTCAGGTTTCCACGATGGTCGAAGCGTGATCTTGGCTGAGCATTTCTTTTCTCTTCTCTTCTCTTCTCTAAATTTAGATTTGTGTTTTGTAATTTTGATTATCTTTTATTGTTTTGTTTCTGGATTTATGCAAACATTTGTTAGTTTCTTGATCTTGTATTGATATCATTTGGTGCTTTTGGAATTGTTGGATTGTTTTGTTGAATTCTAGAAGTTTATTATCTTATGAGAAACTTGATCACTTTCTTGTATGCTATGGGTATTTGGATGAAGGATTGAAAGGTGAAATCTCAAATACTGAAATTATAGGATTTGACTTAATTACATGATGTCTTGACAGAGAATTACGGATTGAGAAACCATTGATTTGATAATCGTGTGCCTAATGAACCTAATCGAGAAATCCACGAAAATTTATGATTGATTTGATTTAGGTATTTCACTTCACCTTGAAATAGGGCTGTGATAATTCGATTATCGATTTTAAAACAACCATTAGAGGAAGAACTGTTAGATTGATACTGAATTGGGAGATTGCTAATTTTGTATAATTCGTTGAATATTTTTCATTAGATTAGATACTAGATTAATTTAGTTTCAATATCAAAATTTAATCCGCTTAGCATGTCTTAAGAGATTATAGCCTAGTAGTTTCACCTAGTCTCTATGGGATCGACCTTGATTTGCTACAGTGCCACCGTGTGCTTATGGGCCTATCAAGTTTTTGACGTTGTTGCCTTGGACTAGTGTTGAATATTTGGTTTTTCCTAATAGGTTTGACTAAGCATTTTGTTTTTCTTTGAAAAAAAAGAAAAAATTAAAAAAATTAAAAAAATAAAATAAAATTTGACAAAAAACAATGATAATTTTTCATTTTTTCCGATTCAAGCATGAATTATTTTGGAGATATTTTAAGCATTTAAATATTTTTCTTACTCAATGTAGTTATTGTGTGGGTAAATAGAAGATTTTAGACATTGTTGATGAGGATGTGAATAGTAAAACCCGTATTCTTTTAGAGTATAGGGGTTTTCTTGCTAAAAATGTTGATGATGCATGTTATTTATTTGAGTGGATTGCTTGAGATTCATTTGAGTTTGAGAAGGCTAGTTGTGTTTCTAAATATTCATTTTCTGATCCTTATGCATTCTATTCTAATCTTATTATGCTCATTTTTGGTGTGATTTCTGTAATTCTTCTAACTATGAAACTAATTCGTATCCTTATTATGCATGCTATGCGCAACCTGACTTTGTATCACCCTGGGATAATACTGATGTTGTCCTGACTTTATATGATTCATCATTTCCTTTAGCTTAGTGCACGGGGCTTGAGGTGGGTGAGCCTTTTGAGGGAGTTGCTAGGTTTAGTGTTGTTGATACATATTTTGAGTCAGAAAATACTTTAGAGGGGGCGAATGATATAGTTAAGACTCCTTTAGAGGGGTGTCGTTATGAGTGTACATGAACAGTCTTCTAGCCTTTGTTTTAATTATGCTTTTCCCAATCCCTTTGGACATCCCCATGTCTCACCTATTTGTTCCTTACCCTCTATTTCCCCTGAGTATGACATTGTTGAGCCCATTAGTAATCCTATGATTTTTGATGCTAATATTGATTTGGGCTATAAGGATAATGAGTTTAATGTGCTTGGTGGGAATGCCAATAATTTTATATCCCTAGGTTACTTTAGAGGGTATGATCCCTCGATTGATCCTTACTATGTAAACCTAGAGGACTTGCCTAGGAAAATCACCTGGACTACATTCTTCAATCATTCCTATGATTTTTCTATGGGTTTTGATAAGGTTAAGAGGATAGTTGTCGTCTTTAGTGTGATTTTGGTTATTTCTTCTTACCTTTTATTTTCTAAATTATGGTCCCTAGAGTTTGATAAGCTTCTGTGTGTGTTGACAACGTCTGATTTAATAAGTCGAGTCTTGACATCGTGATAGAGTGGCTGATGCTCTATGTACCCTGGTTATTACGAGGCCACATAGCTTAGGTGCACTCTACACCTAACCTGGTGAGATCGTTATATTTTATTTTCCTTTCCCTTTTCTTACTTTTTTTTTTCCTTTGCATAATAATGCTTTATTTAAGCATAAGGGAAGGGTAGCTTCATGTTTTTCATTTTTATTTTTAGTTTGCATTCTTGTTAGAGCATATAGTTTTTGGTTTCTTTTTGTTTGCATGTTGCATTTAGTTGATTTTTGGATTTGCATTTTAGATTTGTATATAGAGATGGTGTGGATTGGCTTGAGATAACCTCCAATGATGCTTTTGTTTAGGCAAAATAGCTTTTATGAGTTTGAGTAGCTTTTGAAGTATAATCCCTTTTGGTGTGAAAATTTTGTGAAGGTTTTGTAAATATTCTTGTTTTGACCCTTGTCTTGTTTGAGAATTTTGTTATCCCTTAGAGTCGATAGTGCTAATATTGGTACATGGAATCATTTTATGAGCTAATTGCAACTTTGGTAGATATCCCATGAGATTTTGAGCTTTATTTGGACTAATTCCTTATATTTAGTTTCAATGTTTCTTTTATGTGTGTGACTCTTCCAAGTTACATCTCTAGAACTTGCTTTAACTCTTGTTCAAGATCACATTTAGCATGCATGCTTAGGTGATATGATTGAGGCATTCTTTGAATTTATGAGCTACATTAACCAAATAGCCACCCTTTTTATGATTTATCCCTTGCTACCCCCATTGAGCATTGACCTTTTTTTTTTCTTGATACAAACCTATAATATTGAACCTTGGCCGATTACATGATCTGCCCTTTTTAGCCAAGACTATAGAGTTTGATTAGTGATTGAGAGCAGTTGGTGGATACTAATAGCATTATTGTTGGGTGTGGTTTATTTGTATATAGTGAGGGATTTATGCGATATTTCCCTTGGTGTTATTTGGGTTGAATTTTACAAGTTGTTAGAAACAATGTTGAAAAGTGTATAATTTCTCTTTCCATAATCCTTCTCTTATCTAAAAAAATGAAAAAGGAAATAAAAGCAAAGAAAAAAAAGCCAAAAAAAACAGAAGATCAAAACGAAGAAAAATGTTGACGAAGAAAAATATTGAAAGAAAAAAAAAGAGAAGCAAAAAAATAATGCAAGGATTTGGTATAAATTTTATATTTCAACACTTTTTCACATACTCGACCAACTCGAGGTTATTTTGTGTATTTGAGATGTTTTGGTGTTTGGTGTGAGGATTATTTTTTTGTGAAAAGTTGGGTGAAGATGATACATACTCATGGTCTTTGGCTTTGAGCCCTACAAATCCGAACACATTTGTTCCCTTCTTACCTTACCCCATAGCCCCATTACAACCTATATAAAGTCCTCATAATTGTCTAGCAAGCATTGCATTTTAGTGGTGGAGAATTTGAGAGTCTTTGCAAGTATATGGTAGATTGCTTCATTGAAATGAGTCTTGAGTGAACCTATGCTATATTTTAAACACATGAGTAGGAGTGTATCACAGTTCCCAAAAGTGAGGTTCTGCCAGTCTAATTGGCTCTATTCAATTTCATATGCCTGCATGATATGCTTTGTGGTTCCTTGGGGGTGATCAAGTTTGATATCGAGCTAGTGGTCTTATACTTCTTTGAAACATATTCACCTTCTCCTGATTTTGAAATGTATAGAGCACTATTTGGGGTTACCGTTAATTGTTACTCTTCCTTGTGATATGCTACGAGTTGCCTATTTTAAGAAGGTTATTATGTTGTGAGTACTACATGCATGTCCCTTTGTTGGTTTTATTCAGTGTTTGCTTGAGGACAAGCAACTGTTTAAGCATGGGGGAGTTTGATAAGTGCTTAATGTGTACATTGTTTTAAGGCCATTTTGTCACATTTTTAGGAGAATTATATGCTTAATGTTATTATTTACACTCCTATTCTCGATTTATGCTTGGTTATAATTGTTTGATATGTTTTGCAGGATTTTAGACCTTTTTACCCAACATTTGACCCTTAATAGATGTAATTTGACCTCCCATATAGACCCCTATATGCTGCTACGCATGTAGAGCAAAAAAAGAGCAGAAAATCGATTCCAGTATAGACCACGGTCGGACCGTGGTGCCTGCCACGGAACGTGGTGAGAGGTGAAACTATTGCCTTTTCATTTTCCTTCGGCTGTGTAGCTGAAATTATCCCGATTTTCTTATAAATAGGGTGTCCCTTAGCAGTAGAACACACACATCCCATCAATTCATGTCCTCTCTTCAAGTTTCTTTTTAGATTAGAATTAGATTAGACTAGAGAGAGGGGGAGATACAATTGAAGTGAAAGTTTTGCAAGGATTCCATCCTGAATTTGCACAATGGTTCAAGCGCGATCTTGGCTCAACATTTCTTTTCTCTTCTCTTCTGTTCTCTAAATTTAGATTTATATTGTGTGATTTTTATTATCTTTATTGTTTTGATTATGGATTTATGCAAACATTTGTTAGTTTCTTGATCTTTTCATATCATTTGTTGCTTTTGGAATTGATGGATTATTTTATTGAATAGAAGTTTATTGTCTTATGAGAAACTTGATCAGTTTCTTGCATGTTGTGGGTATTTGTATAAAGGACTGAAAGGTGACATCTCAAATGCTAGAATCCTAGGATTTGACTTGATTATGTGATGTCTTGAAAGAGAATTATGGATTGAGAAACCATTGATTTGATAGTCGTGTGCCTAATGAACTTAAACTAACTGAGAAATCTATGAAAATTGATGATTGGTTTGATTTAGGTATTTCACTTCACCTTGAAAGAGGGTTGTGATAATTCGATTATCGATTTTAAAACAACCATTAAAGGAAGAAGTGATTGATTGATACATGAATTAGGAGATTACTAGTTTTGTATAATTACTTGAATATTTATCCATTAGATTGAATACTAGATTAATTTAGTTTCAATATCAAACATTGATTCGCTTAGCATATCTTAAGGGATTAGAGCCTAGTAGTTTTACCTAGTCTTTGTGGAATCGGCCTTGATTTGCTGCAACGCCACCGTGTGCTTGCAGGCGTATCAAATGTGGATCTAAAAGCTAAAGACTAATAATAAAACCAAACTCTCCCAATCTACCATAGGCTTGTCGAGACCTCTAATTCGCCATCACTAAAATGATATACACACTAGGTAATCCATATGGGTTGTAATGGCGCTAACATGTAAAGAGAAAGAGGAGAGCACATATTTTGAGAAGTGTGGAGCTAAAAGCCAAAGACTAAGAGTAAAACCGAACTCTCCCAATTTCTTATGAAACCACTCCACAAAACAATAATTAGGGCTATTCATCGGTCTAGGACCGAACCTGATCGAGTCAGACCTTGGACCGAAGACCGAATAATAGCCACTTAAAGGACCGAAGATCGGACCAGTCTATAGCCGGTCCAGACCGGGACCAGACCGGTTGTACCTAGACTTGACCAGGATCGAACCAACTATCAACCAATCTCAAGTGGGCCGCTAGGCTGGGCATGTTTGGGCTTTGACATTTTGTGTTTGACTTTGACAATAAAAAGCCCATAAATTGACCACTTCTAATGGGTTGCACCTGTTAACATAAAAACTACCAAGTCCCATTACAATTTGTATAGACCCTAAGGATGGCATGATGCCCATTCATGCATACCTACTCCACAACATGGATGCATATTTAAAAGTTAATAAAAACCTAATTAATAATTACATAACATAAACAACTTATCAATTAACAAAGGCAAGCATAATACTTAACAAACATCTAAAAGAACTTTGAAATTACAAAGTTCAATCCACAACCAACAAAACTGGCAAATTAATCACATAACCAAAGTCTTCAATCCAAAAGTATCAAATGTGCAATTCTGGGATCGATAAATGGAGGTAATGCCTTGAACTCTTGAAGAATGAAGCCTTACACTTGATTACTTGAAGGACTTCTTTGCAAGAAGCTCTCTTTATTCCTTTGGATCAACTTTTCAAGTGTTCAAATGTTCAAGAAGTACGTAGTAGTAAATAAAATATTGAGTTAGTCAACATAAAATAAACTAACAACAATGATAATAACAACAACAACAATAATGATAATAACAAATCAACAATAATAATAAGAATAATAATATCAAATTTACCTCAATATTAATTGTTCAAAGTATCACCCACATCAATCACATTATCTTTAAGACTCAACTAACTTAGGTCTAAAATATTCAAGAATAAAAACAACAAAGTTAGAACATTTGATCATATAACAAGGTATACTGAATTAGAAAAGGAAATGAACAATAAACTAATAAGACCATTACCCTTTTTAAGATCTCAAAACTCATCAAAGTAATCATCCATATCTATTCTAGTGTTTGGCCTGAGCCAATCTTGTGAACATATAAGAGCTTGCACCATCTTTTGACATTCACAATCCAACAAAATTGATAAGTTGATAAAAATTAAGTAAACTATAAATTTATAAAAATAGAAAGAAATATATTAATGAGATGAACTATGTTTGGGATTAAAGAAGTCCTAAATGAATCAAGGGTGCATCCTCCTGTGCTAAATGCTAACTCTGACACAACCATACAAGCAAGCATAGCCAACACATCACGAGCCATACGAGCAACTACGGGATATTGAGGACCATGTATCTCTTATTTCATCCCCTTCAAGTCCCTCATTTAAGTACTTTTACAACTCTATCTTGATGATTCCTCTTCCTCCATCTGGACCCTTTAACTTCTTTCTTAACTCTTGTGCATGAGAGGCAGCCCCACTAAATGTATTTCGACTCTTAACTTCATATTATGCCCCACTACTTTGCCCACTTTGAGGAGTCAATGGCTTATACAATTGCTAATACTCATCAAACAAAGCTTCTACTTTCTTCTTCACTTTCAAAACTATAGCACTACCATGAACTTCACCAAACAAATCATACAGAGAAAGCTTAAGACCCACTGATTTGTACCTAGGATCAAAGATGGGAGCAATATACACTTAGGGGTTCAATTTCTCAGGTGTGCCATAATACTTATCATATTTGATCCTCATCCTCTAGGCTATTTGCGTAAATTTTGTAATTCTAGATCCAGGCTCCTCGATTTCCTCCCTTTTCTCATCATTAGCATCAATGGTCTTAACAATTTGGTCCAGATGGTTCAACATAGTGTGAAGAGCCACAATCTTGAAGAAAAGTGGATTAGAAGTCACATATGAAGTACCAAACAAATGCAATTTAACATTATAGAAACCTTCAAAAACACTAACAAGTGTTCAACTTGTTTGCAATCACTATAATTAGGAGGTCTATTTATGTCATCATCTTTTGCCAAATACATACTATAGTAAGGGTCCCGTTCACTGTGCCTGGTGAATGCATGCTCATACACTAAGGCAGTGCTAAGCATCTTATACATAGAGTTCCATCTAGTGGGACATCAAGAGACAAAGTTGCTTTACTCTCAATCTTTCTATAATTGCACATTCTTGAAATCTTTACAACTTACTAGGAGATTGCCTAATAAACCTCATAGTAGCTCGAACACGTCTAACACACTTTCCAACAACCTTTATTCCATCCCATACAACCCAATTAAGTATGTAAGCAATGCATCTAACATGTAAGAACCCTCTACCAGAGAAGAGAAAATGACCATGACACTTGAAATCATTAACAAAGGTAGTACAAGCTGCGCTATTGCTCCTAGCATTATCCACACTAATAGTATAGAGTTTAGATGCAAAACCCCAATCCTCTAAACATTTCTAAGGACAAGAGCAATATCATCTTCTTTATGACTAGAAATTACACAAAACTTCAAAATTTTCTTATGCAGTTTTCAAGCATTATCAATGAAGTGACTGGTTATGCACATGTAATTGATCCTCTGAAGGGAAGTCCATGTATCTACTATCACACATAACCTTTGACATGCATGTATAAGGTAATCTTTCAATTTTCCCTTCTCAACCACATATAACTAATAAATGTCTCTTACAATGGTATTGCATGAAGGCATATTAAGTACAGGACAACAAACAGACATCATTTGCCTAAATCCTATACTTTCAACAAATCTAAGAGGCAAATCATCAATGATGATCTTTTTTTCTATAGATTCCCTTGCCTCATGAGGATTCAAAACCCATGATTTCAATCTGGCTTCTCCCTCATTGTTTTGATCCTTTTCAAAGGCCAATTGAGATTGTGTATGTTTACTTTGATTATCCTAGTTATCAGGGCACTTAGGAAAATGACTTTTTAAATTTTTCGTTCCATTCCTACTAGAACTCTTCCTACTAGAAATTGTAAATCTTACTACAGTAGTTACACTTACCGGCCACTCTTTTGCCATTCTTTTTCAACTCTATGAAATGTTACCAACATTCCACCCTTTGAGAATAGTTTCTGGCAATTTGTTTCCCCTTACTCTTGCTTTTGTTGCTCCTTAAGCTGGCTCTTCTTCCTCCTCCTCAATTTCAACAAGGTCATTCACTGGGTGGTCACTTGGAGCATCGGTATCCATATCAATCGATTCTTCCACTTTCACTTTTGAACTACTTCTCTTTTTGGATTTGGAGCTCGACATCTAGCATTGACAATTTATAAAAGGAAATAAGTAAGTAAACACTATATTAACATGTATACATCTTCTTACTTTAAGAAATCCAATTACAAAACTTACATTTCGAGAACAAGTCGTAAATGACTCCGTGATTGCTAATCTGTTCGAAATTGAGTTGAATAGCACACCTGTAAATAAAAAAGGTTTCATTCATTAAAACATAGATCACATAAATTTAATAAAGATGAGCTAAAAAAGGATAAGACATGCTATTAACAATCCCTAATCCCTCTCATAAATTTCATTGACCATAGTTCTATTGACCTAGTTATTTTTAATAGTTATCATGAATGGGAGGGATATGCATTGAGATTTCAGTTTCATTTTTATTATCTCTTTAATATTTGTTTATTGGATTATGTAATACCTTGTCCTCAGCTTAAAAGGTTGACCAAATCTATTTGTTCACTTTGTTGTGTCTTTATTTCTTCACAATTCACATGTCAGTGACTCAGTGTCATGCTCAAGTTCGTTTGCATCGACAGCTTACATTTTGTTATAAAATAGGTGAAATATCTTGGCATTATTGTTGCTTAATTTTTATTTGTTATTTTCTTATGCTTAAAATTATCAATATCATTCTTGATCACCATTTTATCTATCAATAGTAAAGGGTGTTAGTTTGTATATTGTGTTCTACCTACGATATGTGATTCCGTGATTCTATTTTGGTGGTTACTTGTTAGGATGCATATTTGCTTTACAAAATTTTGAAGAAAAGAGGTCTAGGTTTCAAGCTTGGGGAGCAATATGGCCCTGGCCCATTTGTGGAGGAGGAATCCACATTATGAACATACATTATCAGCAAGTCAGCAAGACAACACCAGACACCAAATTAGGGAGAGGACTCAACACGGCAACACCAAGTTAGACACCAGACACCTTCAAATTCTATCATAATCTCAATTCTCAAAACTGAAAAAGAACCACAATTCAATAGTTTGTGTACAACCGTGTGAGCATGATGTATTTTTTACACAATTAAATAGATCTGTAAATGATAGGACTCAACTTTACAAATTATAAAACTAATTCAGCTATAAAATATATGGAGAAAAAATCAAGCGAAATTAAGCTCACCAGACACCAAATTACAGAGGGGAGAAGGAGAGCCATTGTGGTTTTTGCTCCGGCGGCCAGCGGTGGCACTGGTGACAAGTTAGCAAGCCAAGTGCGACTGGAGAAGAGAGGGAGAGACAACAATCACTACCTAAAAGTCTGAGAGGCAGACTGGAGAGTGAGAGGGTCGAGAGGGGAGATGGCTTAGATGGGAACTAGGATTCTGCCATTCTGGGAAGGACTAAAGGAGGGAGACTGGAGAGTGAAGAGTGAAAGGGTTGACGGTCGAGAGGAAAGATGGGGAACTGTGAGCCGAAAGGAGGACAGAGACCACAGAAACGAATTAAAAAAAGGAGGAGCCAAGGAGCAGTTCGAGGCCTAAGCCCATAACTAAAAAAACCTAACAATTAATCAATCTGGTTTGGTTTTTGGTACACCTAGTCCAAACCTGGACCGGACTGAAGACCGAAATGGGTAAAAAAGGGACCGAAGATCGGACCGAAATGCCTTGGTCTGGTCCAGTCCGGTCCGGTCCACCTCGATCTTCAGGCCTGTCCGGTTTTGGATCGTTTAATGAACAACCCTAACAATAACATTAAACTCTTACCACATCTCTCAGACAAATTACATTGTGATAAAAGTTAAAACTCAAAAGTGAGCGTATACAATTCTACAATGTCAAACTCTTTTATTCACTTCTCTTTTTTCTTTTATTTTTCCTTTTATTTTTTAACTAAGAGAATGGCAATGGGGATCAATATTGAGAACTTTACAACACTTCTAATCTTTACAACCAACCTATCGTCATCAAAAGGGATATCTCATATAAACAAAACAAGACAATCTCTACAACACACTAAACAATTATATCAACCATTAAAAGATCTCAAAATCCATAAGCTAACTCCCTAACTGCATATCATTAAGTGAAACTCAATGGTCTTGGTTTAGGTGTAAGAGATGTGTTTGGCCAAGGGTTGTATATGAAAGTTCAAGATAATAAACACGATTTAAAGCTTAGAAGGGTTAGTAAGGATCGTATCATGTATAACAAGAGCGGTTATCTAATTAATATGACTCAACAGCCCAATGCAAAAAATGCCTCAATCATTTTTCCTTAATGCATGTGCTAAGTGTGATCTTGAATGAGAGTTGTTTTGGAAGAAACTTTCTTGAATGGTGGTGATGCTCAGATTTACATTTAGTTGATGTTTCCATTGATTGCACGAGATGACGTGTTCTCCCCTCAATGACCTGCACGAAGGTCAACTCTGGGTGCTTTTCCTGAGGAATGCCCCTTCGACACTAAGATCAGTCTCAGAGTGATTAGAGTAGCAGAAAGAGAGAAAAGAGGAGAGAGAAAGAGAGTTTTTTATTATTTTTGGAGAGTGTTTAGTGAACTAGTAAAGTTGTCAATAGTCAAAGTCCCCCAAAATAGGGAAGCTTTGAGGTATTTATGGCATTGGGGTTGGTATCCAAGCACAAGATTGTAATTCCCCTAACTAGGGGGCTAAGTTACTGTTATACCACTCTAGCTTCCTTGTTTGTTCCTCAGAGTCAATTTTAACCCCACATTGACTTGGTCAATGCCACGTGTTGCCTTGCTATTGGATAGATCACTAAATTTGTCAATCATTTAGCCCTTCGCATCTTGACCGAATGCCTCGCAAGGTGCTCAGGTGATATGTGGATTTACTTGGTCTACCCTTCCAAAGTACTATAGATATGCCTGTTGCCTTTATTTGAGGCTTAGCTCTTTCACAGATTCACAATGTCCAAGCATGGATTTTCTTTTCTTGGAAGAGAGGAGGATGCCCAGCTCGCCCTTTCATAGTTTGATTTTCAGATACTTTATGTAGAGCCCCTAATTCCTCTGCCTAGACCTCTCACACCTCACTGGCCATCACTCTGCTCTCGTTTTACGAAGGCCAAGGTTGAGCACTATATATATGATGTTCGAATTCTCGAGATAGTACACCTGATCTTCTATACCTTTGTTCTTCACAATCATCTCACCCCTTATAGCCTAAGACTTGACCAAGGCTCTGGAGAAGTTCCACTAGGAGAGTTCTGAGATTTGGTTGGATGCCAATGGTGACCAACATGCCTGGTGTTAGCGAGAGGAAGTGAGTTACCCTGGTGCGCTATGAGGGTGTGGAGAGTTCTGACTTATTGACATTTTCCCTTTGACTTCCTCAAGGAGTCCCATCGAAGGAGCGAAAGAGGTTCCTACCGAAACGGAAAAAGATGAATCTCCCCCAAGAGAGAAAAAGAGAGAGAGAACAACCCTTTGAATGAAGAATTAGATGTGACTCCAAAATGGAGACGGCTCCTTCCGAAGGCAAAGAACGACCTTGCTCAGGTGGAGATGTGCCGTTCTTCTGTTGACCAAAAAAGGATCCTTCCTTCGGAGAAAAAAGGTCTTCCTTCATTGAAAAGGAGCTTGGCTCGGCCTTGTGGTCTTGATACCATGCCGACCACTATTACTCGTTCATCACCGATGGGTTGAAGCATGTTAGCATCTTTAACTATATTTTTGTTTGTTTGTATCAGGCATCTGTGCCTTCCTTTTATGTGTATTCAAGCCATAGAACTATTATTGTTGTTGCTATTTTTGCTTGTCTTTACCATATACTTGAACTTTTTCATATCAAAGAATCGTTTGCCATTGCTAATTTTGACAGCACATGAATTTTTAATGCATCACAACTCATTGGCCTTTTATGCTTTCACTTTTCTTTATTCATTATGATGGATTTCTTCACATAATTCAACCCATGGCTGTTATGGGAGGATGTTCTCGTACTAGCCTTTTTGTTCACTTAATTGATAAGCCGAAAAAAAGATTCGTCTTTTCCCTCTTCCATGGGAATAATAGAGGGAGGGAAACTCCTCCTCTCCATTTAGTTAGACTGAATAAGAGGAGGAGACCCTTCTCTCTATTCGGTTAGACGGAATGTAGGGAAGGGGGCTTCCCTCTCACTCGGTTTGATAGAATGGAAGGATAAGAACTCTCCTTCCATTCGACTAAACCAAATAGAGAAGAACGCTCCCTCTCTTATCCGGATAGACAAAATAGAAGAAGTAAGACCCTCCTGCCATTCAGTTGGATCGAATAGAGGGGGAGACATCTCCTTTCTATTCAGTTTGACCAAATGAAAAGAGGATTTATCTCCTTTTTATTCGGTTTCACCAAATAGAAGGAGAAGAACCTTCCTTCCATTCGATCCAACCAAATGGAGGAGAAGGCCCTCCTTCCTATTTGGTTAGACCGAATAGAATAAGGACCCTTCTTCCAGTCAGTTCAACCAAATGGAGGGGGAGACCACTATTTTCCATTCGGTCAAACCAAATGAAAGGAGGGAGAACCCTCCTTCTATTTGGTTAGACTGAATGGGGCAGGGAGATCCCTCCCTCCATCCGGCTTGGCCCAATAGCTTGGCCGAATGGAAGGGAGGAAGTCCTATCCTCTACTCGACTGGGTCCCACTTGTGCGGACCCCTTTTTTTCCTCCCTTTTCTTTTTCTTTTCCTATTTTCTTTTTTCCCTTCTTTAATTTTAGTACTTGGCATTTCATGTGATATGGGCTATTAGATTTTGGCATGCATCTTGAGGCAACTTCAATGTATATATACGTGCCCTTTTGTAACTCATTTCTCACTTCCATTCACGCGCCCTCCCCAAAGTTTTAGAGAGAGAAGATTAGAGATAAAAACTCTAAAAAAGGGATTTCCTTGTCTTGCCAATTACCAAGGTATCAATCCTTTCCGTCGTCCTTCATTGTTCTTCGACCATAGCCACATCGTCATTCATTTATGTGCTAGGGTCATGCTCTAGCCCCTTGTTGGGCTTTAAGAGGATAGATTTAGCAATAACTCCACCAACCCTTGCCCAACCTTACTTATTAAGGAATGAGTCGGCCCCTTACAGGATTATGAAAATAATCTCAAGTCGAACATTAGGCATCCTAGAGTCCACCCGCAGTGATTTTGTTACGAAATTTCCTTTAGACCAACTCGAACTTCCTTAAGGAGAGCTCGAGTAGCTCGCTATCTTTCGACTCCTACTCTTCGGGTAGGCCTGTATCACGTTTGTGGGAGGTATTCCTTGCTAACCCACTTTTTGGGCATTTTACTAGCAGAGGCATACCATTTACAAACATAGTTGAGGAGTCAGCGTAGGATCCAACCCCTTTTAGTGGCACTACCAGGTCTAACCCTGAAGAAGGGCTCGACTCCCACTATATCAACCCATCCTTCTGCAAGGAGGGTAAGAAAATCATCGACTTTGAGGTGAAGTTTCTTTTCAATGCAAGTACAGTGTGATCATTCCCTCACCTACAGATGTCGTAAATAACCCCCCTCAGAATATATAGTTGTGTACCTGGAATCCTTAGAATATGGCCTTCGGTTTCTGCTTCCTAAGATTATTATGGAAATTCTCAAAATGTGTGATATTCTTGTTGTCCTCAATGCCTGGGCATCCATTCTATCGATCATTGTAACATGTAAGCTCAAGCATCTCGAGTGTACTACCTTGGCCATCACATATGCACACATCATCCAACATAACAATTAGAGGTGTGGGGGGAAAGGTTGGTATCAGATGATTATCCAGGCAGTATCTTATCTAAGAGGTCCAGGATCTACTTGTGGTATGATCTTCTTCTCGGTCATACAAGCCCGACCTCCCCAAGCATGTCACTCCCCTGAAGTATATGTCTCCCCTCATAACATGGTTATCAAATTGAAATTGCCTACTGAGAGTCAACTACTAGAACAGATGAAGACTCTAATGTGGCCCGAGTAAGTTGAAGGGACCTCTTCCTAGCCTGCTGGTATTCTTTCCATGATGGGCAGGAGTGGCGGACCCTTAAGCCTTCCTCCTACTAAGAAGAGAAGGCTACCTCCATGAGTCGTCACACCTCCTGGCTTAGCTTATATCGGTCTTCCGAGGGTCGCAGCTCTTTCCTTTTTGTCGACTATGAAGGAAAGGTGACATTACTTCAGGAGCTCGCCCAAAAGTGGTAGCTCGCCCTTGCCTTGGGCTCAGAATAGATTCCCAGCACCTCAAAGGCTGCCCAAGTCTACTTCATAGAGGTATGTGTCATTGACATTTGCAACTTATTCTTTCTTTTGTGTTTCATTGTAACCATCTTATATCTTCGTTTTAGGGTGCGTTTGTGCTTTCTCTGCCCTTCGCTCAACCTTCTCTCAGTGTGCCATGGAAGCTAAGCTCAACTCTCTCAGGGAATAGTCTAGGCATGACAAGAAGGAGATAGAATCCCTTCAAGAGAGGATTCGGGTTGAAGGGCACAGGAACCTAGAGCTGGAGTATAAGTTAAAGAGTTGGAGTGTAAGTTTAAGGTCGACAAGGCATTGAGGAAGAGTCAAGCCTACCAAGCTTAGCTTAACACTGCCAACATCTCCTACTAGAAGGGGCAAGAGGCTATGATGGACCTGATGACCTGAGCTACCTAAGAGTATGATGGGAGCAAAGGGCTCTTCATGCCCAACTAGAAGATCCTCTTGAAGTGGGCTGATATGGTCAAGATGGAGGATGTCAATGCCTATGCTCAAAGGTAGGAGGAGGCATGTCTAATGATAGCTCGCTCTCTTACAAGTGTCATATCCATCGGTCATCTATCTTCCACTAAGTACACCCAAAAGGGCCTGCTCGAGGATGATGCTGAGTGGCCCATGCTGGTGGCAGTGCCAATGATGATGATGCATAGACTTAACTTCCTCTCTCTCCTTTACTTTGCTCTTCTCTAGGTTACGAGACTTTACTCCTGTGGGCAATTGGTTTTTACCTTGAGCCTTCAAGCCAAGGTTGTATGGACATCTTTTTCCTTTGCTTGGTTTATTCAGAGCTTACGTAGGCGTCTCATGACACTTTACCCTGTTTGTGTGTATGACATTTCTCATGTATGAATGCTTTGTTTCGTAAAATATCTTTACATTTCTTGTCATTGCTATGTGTTGATATCATGTATTAAGGAATTTGTGGTGTTTATTGATTCAGAGTTACCCACCCTTCACGGGGCTAAAGGGGCTTTGCCCCTATCCCTACGAAGGGGGGTGGTTAGATAAGTGTGGCTTGCTGTACACCCACCCATTAGTCCCTAGGGGCTAAAGGTGTTCACATGAGGAGTTCGATTGTAAGACCGACACTCTATCGCCCATTGCCTACTACAGTATTCATGGGCTAAGTTCGGAAACCAGTCGAACAGTTGATCCTTGCATCAGTGTAGTGTTTAACTAAACTATTACACTTGGTTGGATCCCTTGCCTAAGAGCGGTAGGACGAATTTAGTTATAAAACCGCGTCCTATCATTTTCATTGTCTACAATGGCATTCTTAGGTTAAGTTCGGACACCAATTGAATGAGCTGATCTTTGCATCAACATATTGTTTAACCAAACTGTCGTGTTTGGTTAGACCCCTCCTTTGTGGGGGTAGCATGAGTTTGGCTGTAAGGCTGACGTCCTATCACTGCCATCGCCTACCATGGCATTTATGAGTTAAGTTCAGACACCAGCCATACGAGCTAATCCTTATATTAGCATACCTCACCATTTGGATTTGTCATTAACTTTTTATTGTTTCATTAGACCTATTGTCTCACCCTAAGCCCTAGCTTATGCATTGAAACTTGATGACAATTAACTAAAATAAAATTTGAGGAAATGATCATTCATTTAAATTAATAAGTGATAAAGTCAGGGGGCTAACTGAACATACGACTGACATACTAAATTGAAATAGGACTTTCTTTTAGGCAAACGACACAACTACCTCCTACCTAGATCATACGTAGTACTATCTAAGTGTGTCGAAGTGCCATGTTCTCGATATCTTTTCTTCTTGAATGGTTGAGAGTCAAAACGTCCCAGGGTGTACTTCCTCAATGACCATGTATAGGCCTTCCTAATTGGGTGTGAGTTTCCTGTGGATTGCCACCTTTCCAATAGCCTCCATCTTCCTCAGAACTAAGTCTCCCTGCTTTAAAGGTCTATCCTCAACCTCACGGTTGTAAAACTGGGCCATCCTGATTTTCACAATCTCTTCCTTGAGATAGGTGTCTCCCTTTACCACAGGCAATAGGTCAAGTGCTTCTTTTAGGGCCTTGTTGTTAAGGCCTTGTTGGCCTTGTTGGAAGGTGGTGATTTGATGGGTATGGATAGCCACATCTACCAAGAGTACGGCTTCGAAATTGTAAACAAGCAAGAAGAAGGTCTCTCTCATTACGCTCTTCTTGGTTGTTCGAATGGAGTATAATATGGTCGGGAGCTCATCAGCTCACAGTCCTTTTACACTATCCAATCTCTTCTTGGGCGCATTCAAGATCTGCTTGTTAGTGGATTCGGCTTACCCATTCATTTGGGCCCTAACAATGGCTTTGAACCTTTTTTGGATACCATAGTAGTAGTCTCATACCTTATCAGTATCGAGCTACTAAACATTGTCGAATACCATTACTCTTGGGACCCCAAAACTTGTTATGGTATCTTTCCATATGAACTTGTGAACCTCCCTCTTGGTGATGGATGCCACTGTCTCATCTTCTACCCACTTGGGGAAATAATCCATTGCGATAAATAGAAACTTGCATTGCCCTGTTGCCACAACACCTGGAGAATATCCCTTGCTTCTACCCCTCTTGGCGCTAGTTCTTCAGAGGGGGAATAAGTGTTGTTGGATGTCAGAGTTCCTATTAGGGTCCTTTCCACTAACCTGATTGGTAAAGGAACTCTTTCTTTGGAACCTCCTCCTTCTAAGTAACAGAGGCAAGAGGACTCCTCTTGCTCTTAATACCATCAGACTCCTCGGCTCTTGGATGTATGGGGAGTTGTGACAGGCCAGGAAGGAGCGACGCTATTATGGGCTTTCTGGAGATCTTGCTTAGCTTTGATGATTCTCCTAGCATCCCTGGCTTGCAAAGCGCTCATATCCCTTTAGGGGCGACAGCTCTAAGTCTGCTGGTATGGAGGGGTGTATCCAGGTGTTGGTTTGTATTCAAACCCTCGAATGGGCTCGGGCTGACACTCGATTGCCTTTATCTTTTTATACACTCTTCATATCACTACTTCTTGCACTAGTTTAAGCACCTCTCCCAATTGGTCTGGCATGACAAATTGCCAAGAGAAGGGGCGATCTACCAAATTCTCTCTAGAACTCTAAGCCAGAGAGCCTGTTGCAAGAAAAACAGAGTTTTAATATTTATAAACCCCAAGTGCAAGGTGTATCGTTGAGTACTTGGGGTGTCGTCCGCAGGGAATTGTGTTTTCAACTACCAGAGTTTACTAGAGCGTCTCAATCTAGGCGTGATCAACGGTGAAGGAGGGGAACTAAACTACGCTACAAATATAGAAACAAGCGACTTGGAATTGTGATTTTACCAATTAGTGAACCAACTAATCAATACGAGTCCTAACCCACCCAAACTACGCTATGAACAAG
This sequence comes from Carnegiea gigantea, assembly GCA_029747015.1. NCBI lineage: Eukaryota > Viridiplantae > Streptophyta > Magnoliopsida > Caryophyllales > Cactaceae > Carnegiea > Carnegiea gigantea. The sequence continues at coordinate 618,044 of JAKOGI010000266.1, read as the reverse complement.
AGATGGTCGGTTGCACCATCAAAGACCACCCAAGCCCTCTCTCAAGGGTCATGAGCTAGTCTAATTCGTGTAACCACCTACTTTCGTGGGGTTAGTCGAATTAGACTACAAAACTAGCAACCCCGGACCTAACTCGATTCGGATACTACTTTCGTGTCCCGAACTCAGCCATTCCCTCTCCCACACTAGCAAATTGACCTCACCTCTCAACATAAGTCAATCGCCCAAAAATATGGATAAAAACCCTCTCATGCATTTCATCGAACACTTGGCGGGCGTGAAGGAAAACTCTAAGTTTTAGGCATAGATTGGGTATGGTTAGGCTTAGTACAAGATCAATTAGCCATCAAGAGGCTAATCACAATTCAAGCCAACACAATCTACCAACAAATCATGAAAAACACGTGAAAACCTAAACTAACCAACAAGAACATAAACTTGAAGAACAAAACGGAATGAAATAAAACAAATCTAAACAACTAAACAACATAAATTAACAATGAAATTTAAACACATAAATCGACCAAAACCAATACAAGAATCAAAATCAACAAAACATAATTAACAAGAACATAAAAAACTAGAGAGATAAAAGAGAAGGAAACTTAGTCTTGAATTGATGAAGAACTTGAAATCCAAAGGTTGAATCCAATGTTACAATCTTCAATCCTAAACTAATCTCCCTTCTTAACTAAAATCTAACCTAAACTAATCCTACAAAATCGCCAGAGCAAAGACCCCCAACGACCGAACGAACTCTCTCGCGAAGACGCCCGAACGAAGCTTAAATAGAAAAACCGAGGCCCGACGAACTGGGGGGTGGCACGACCGTGCCAGGTGGCACGGTCAGGCCGTGCCACGTGGCACGGCCACACCATGCCACATTGCTGGCACGGTGGCCGTCTCCCCCGGTTTTGCCCCACTTTGCCGATTTTCGTCGGTTTTCGCTGTTTTTAGTCGTTTTGTCCCATCTTCGTCCCTTTCCGCGACGCTTGTTTGATTTGGAGTTGTTTCCTACAAAAACATAAATAAAACAAGGTAAAACCCCAAAGATTAAGTTATTATACGAGCTAAAAGTGGGTGAAAGAGGCACGTAAAATAGGTAAATTTACCGTTCAACACACCCCCACACCTATCTTTTGCTCGTCCTCGAGTAAAATAAAAGAAAACTAGAGTAAACAACTAACTCACTTTCGTAGGAATCACGGTTGCATTTAGCGTATGCAACAAGCCCTTTAAACCCCTTGGTTACCCCAAGTGGACGAGTAAGGTCTCGTGAGGGTTTGCAGAAGATATACCCACAAAATCTCAAAAAGGAAAAACAAAGAAAAGAGAAACAAAAGTCGAAAAATAAAAGTAGCAAAACACAATATATACATGGGGATAAACTGTACACAATCGAATCAACCAAAACCACCTAATAGCTCAAATATCAGTCTGTACACAGGCATTATATGCATTTCAGGACACATCATCCCAAAGAGTGGCATCCAGACATCAGCTTTTCACCCCACGACGCATGAGGACATTGAATCCATCCTGGTGCCTAGTGTGCAAGTGTATCATCACCCTGAAACTAAGCCTACCAAAACCAAACTCAATCCCACGCAATTGACACAAGCTACCTTTTTGATTGGCTAGCATAGAAAGCAGGCTTCCCCAGTAGCAGTATTGCCTCAAAGGGTAACACCCAGTAGCGCATGCCTCAAAGGGGTACTTGTCATTTCCAACTCTTTTCTTCCCCACTTTCTTTTCTTTCCATTATTATTTTTTTCAATACAAACTCATGTTACGCCTCAAAGGGATACACCCAGTAGCGCTTGAATTTGTTTGTTTTTGCTTTTGTTTTGGAAAAAGAAAGGGGGTGCCAGCACATATAAAGGGAACTGTGCAGTAGACAATGGGAGAGTCGATCGTGGAAGACTAAGAATTCAGGATGATGACAATACATGAATTCAGGACTGGATTGCAAAATTACGATGGACTGTTGGGGTTAGAACTGAGGTCTAAAACGACAGATTGGGGATGAATATCTATCACACATATTATACTTATATACGAGCTAACAGTCAAGGTATCAGGGATCAAGGCTGATCAAAATAGTACAAAACTCCCCTAAATGCAAAAAGAAAAGAAAAATTTGTATACAAAGGAGAAAAAAATGAAAAAGTTATACAAAAATGAAAAATTTTCACAAAAATAAGAAGAAAAATGAGAGATGACCCCACCCCCACTCCTAAATCTCACAATGTCCTCATTGGGAGCCGTGAGTCATCACCAACACACAAAAATAAAGAAAACAAAATCAAATACAAGAAAAACAAAAGACGACAAAAATATACACAAGCTAACACACTCTCCCAAAAGCACAAGCTCACCCAAAACAACAACACGATCACACATAAATACAAACTAACACCACCAAAAACAAATATGAACCAATCCAACAACACCACCAATCACAACATAATAAAAAAAAAAATCCACAAAAATACAAAAATGGTGATCATAGCCAACAACGGCTCAGCAACAATTTCACCACAAGATGATCACCAACAAAAACACAATCCTAATATTCACAACTAAACAAAAACAAAAAGAAAGAAAAGAAAAATAAAAAGAAGGGGGGAGAGTGAGAACGATTATACCAGGTCGGGTACTGAATGTACCCAAACTACACCTCGCTAGGACGAGGTTGGGGAAGCGCGAGGAGCATCAGCCACTCCTCGGCGGCGTTCAGGACGCGCATCGCCAACTCAGATGCTGTCAACGCTCGCAGAAGTTTATCAAACACCTGAGCCTGCAACTCAGATGAGTGTAAGTAAGAGCACTTAAACAGGAATGCAGAAATAATAGTAAGTGCTCTCCTAAATTTATCAAATGCCTTAGAAAAATCAGTAGAATGATTGAATTCAATAGGAAAGATGATTTTTCCAGGCATGTCCTCTAGGTATAGACTATAAGGGTCAGGGGAGGGGTCATACCCTCTAAAGGCACCTAGGGATTCCATACAGTCTATCTCATTCCCCTCAAGCATATCATGACATGCAACGAGTGATAAATTATGGTACTCAGGGGAAGAGGAGGGTAGTGAACATGAAGAAGCATGAGAAATATCAAGGGGGTTGAGGGATACATGGTCAGTAAGATCAGGACTAGATGAAACTACAGCCACAGCATCCACACAGGACTCCCCCTCGAGAATCTTGTCAAGATCCTGCACGTCACTACAAGTACCGTCTGACTCAAGACAAAAATCATCCCCATCGACACTAGCACCAACACAAAATGTCACACCTACCCCGAACTCCGTCGACTGAGCTAAAGGGAAAGGTGGATCAGAATAGGTCAAAGTGTTGTCCTTAAATGTGCTAGGTAGGGATGGAGCAACAAGAGGTAGAGTAGGTAAGGGAGGGTCGAGCACATCCTCTAGTCCGGACTCTAGAGGAGGAAAAGACGCACCATCATCACACAGATTGACATCAAGTCTAGGAGCACTAGAACTAGGGTCAATCTTGGGTGATAGGTCATACTCCCTCGATTTATTAACAAACTCAGCAAACTCAACTTGTTGCTTGTTCATGGCCTCTATCATACTAGAAATTCTAGCAAAACCATCAGCAGAAATACGATAGGGACAAGAAACACTATCATGGTCAGAACGATGGCAGATCTCACATGCAAGAGGTGTATAATTAGGAATGCAGGGGAATGGGATGGATGAAGTAAATTGACTAGTCTCAAATTCATAAGTATCCCTAGCCAACCACTCAAGTAATTCCCAAGCTTCATCAACGTTTCGAGCACAGAAATCCCAATGCTCCAAAAGAGCACGGGTCTCACAAGTCACACCCTCATAGACCATGTTCAAAATTTCCCACTTCTCGAAGCAATAACCACAATGAGCAAGAAAAGCATGTAATCTATCATAGTATTGCCAAAACAATTCATGCTCATGTTGAGGGAAGTGGAAAGGAGACATATTTTCTTTTTTTTTTTTGAAATTTTTGATTTTTTTGATTTTTTTGGATTTTCTAAAGGCCTAGTCTCGAATGCTGAAGTAAACCCCAATATTGAAAAACGCCAATTCCCCGGCAACGGCGCCAAAAACTTGTTGCAAGAAAAACAGAGTTTTAATATTTATAAACCCCAAGTGCAAGGTGTATCGTTGAGTACTTGGGGTGTCGTCCGCAGGGAATTGTGTTTTCAACTACCAGAGTTTACTAGAGCGTCTCAATCTAGGCGTGATCAACGGTGAAGGAGGGGAACTAAACTACGCTACAAATATAGAAACAAGCGACTTGGAATTGTGATTTTACCAATTAGTGAACCAACTAATCAATACGAGTCCTAACCCACCCAAACTACGCTATGAACAAGAGATGGTCGGTTGCACCATCAAAGACCACCCAAGCCCTCTCTCAAGGGTCATGAGCTAGTCTAATTCGTGTAACCACCTACTTTCGTGGGGTTAGTCGAATTAGACCACAAAACTAGCAACCCCGGACCTAGCTCGATTCGGATACTACTTTCGTGTCCCGAACTCGGCCATTCCCTCTCCCACACTAGCAAATTGACCTCACCTCTCAGCATAAGTCAATCGCCCAAAAATATGGATGAAAACCCTCTCAGGCATTTCATCGAACACTTGGCGGGCGTGAAGGAAAACTCTAAGTTCTAGGCATAGATTGGGTATGGTTAGGCCTAGTACAAGATCAATTAGCCATCAAGAGGCTAATCACAATTCAAGCCAACACAATCTACCAACAAATCATGAAAAACGCGTGAAAACCTAAACTAACCAACAAGAACATAAACTTGAAGAACAAAACGGAATGAAATAAAACAAATCTAAACAACTAAACAACATAAATTAACAATGAAATTTAAACACATAAATCGACCAAAACCAATACAAGAATCAAAATCAACAAAACATAATTAACAAGAACATAAAAAACTAGAGAGATAAAAGAGAAGGAAACTTAGTCTTGAATTGATGAAGAACTTGAAATCCAAAGGTTGAATCCAATGTTACAATCTTCAATCCTAAACTAATCTCCCTTCTTAACTAAAATCTAACCTAAACTAATCCTACAAAATCGCCAGAGCAAAGACCCCCAACCCCGAACGAACTCTCTCGCGAAGACGCCCGAACGAAGCTTAAATAGAAAAACCGAGGCCCGACGAACTGGGGGGGTGGCACGGCCACACCGTGCCACATTGCTGGCACGGTGGCCGTCTCCCCCGGTTTTGCCCCACTTTGCCGATTTTCGTCGGTTTTCGCTGTTTTTCGTCGTTTTGTCCCATCTTCGTCCCTTTCCGCGACGCTTGTTTGATTTGGAGTTGTTTCCTACAAAAACATAAATAAAACAAGGTAAAACCCCAAAGATTAAGTTATTATACGAGCTAAAAGTGGGTGAAAGAGGCACGTAAAATAGGTAAATTTACCGTTCAACAGAGCCACCATGCCCCTGTGGGGAATCTTCGACCACCCCTCGCTTACCCTTCTCTCCCTGCATCGATGCTTTAAATCGAGTGTCAACCATATTGCTGATGCATCCCTATAGACGACGCCAATATATTTTGAAAGAAACTTACTTGAATAGTGGTGACACCCGGACTTACGTTTGGCTGATGTGTTGATTGATCGCATGAGTTAACGTGTTGTCCCTTTGATGACCTGTATGAAAGTTGACCCCGAGTGTTTTTGGAGAGTGTCTAGTGAGCTAGTCAAGCCATCAATGGTCGAAGTCCCCCAAAATGGGGAAGCGTTGGGGTATTTATAGCCTTGGGATTGGCAGCCAAGGCCAGGATTGTAATTGCTCCAGTTGAGGGCCAAATTACCATTATACCCCTTAAGCTTCCTTCTTCCTTTCTCATGGTCAACTCTGATGCCAAGTTGACTTGGTCAGCACCATGTGTCGCCTTCCTACCAAATTCCCCGATCAAGAGTAATAGTAAGTTCCATAGAAATGAAGCCCAGGAAAAGTCATTTAAGAAAAGGCAAGGATACTAAAATTAATCAGTCTTTTAAAGCAAAAAGCCTTATGGGACGTCCACAAAAGTCACATCTAACTCATTAGGACTCACATTCCAACATTCACGAAAAAATTCATTAGGCATCAATTTGCATTCAATAAATTGGTTAAAACATAAAGCACATTTTGAAAAACTCATTTCTAAACACATTTATTCACAATGAGGCATGCCAAAAGGATCAAGTCAAATAAAAGAAGACTACCTAGCCTCAAAATTTTATCATCAGAGCATTTTTGTTCCTCTCTTTTTTCAATTCTTATCACTTTTTTCACTTTTTTTTCTTTTCAATGCAATCCCACATGAAGTTAGTCCTCGGATACAAAACTGACCCTATATGCTTCTAATAACGTAAATGCGTGAGATATGCAGTTCTATGAGAAGAAAACTATATGCTACATGCAACCCTAAATGCAAACCTAGATGCAGCCCTGTATAATATCTACATCCACATACCCTATGACAACATAAATCACTATCAATTGCAATCCCCCATGTTTGGACAAAGCATTATCCTCAAACATGTAGAAATAAGTAAGGATAGGGAAAAAGTAAGAATCTCTAGAAAGAGGAGGAGGAAATGAAGGATGAGAATGATCTTGGGAGATACGTAATTCCCATCAACTCCCTAAACAAGCACACAAATGTTGGAAATATTACACTTGGGAGGCTAGCATTCCACGGAGCTCATCACGCTATTTTGAATAAAGTCATGAAGCATAACATTCTTAGATTGAACACAAGCCTAAATAATGTTTGCTCTTTTTGTATAGACCAAAGGGCGACATTCACTTAGTCAAAGTTAGTAGAGGAAGTCAAATAGGACAAGCTAGAAGCTTCATGGCTAAAGGGCGAAGGATGACTTAGAGCGGGCCAAACCACATCTTCATCACCGAGCAAGAATGCAATATTAGACGATTTCAGACAGTGGTACACTCGACATTGGAAGGGGTTATAAGGTAGCTTTCTAGGTAAAGCTAACACCTGTCCTACCTCCACCTTATAGAATTTTATATGCTTAAAAGCGGTTAAATTCAGCCGCTTAGACCCTTAGACTCTATTGTCCAGACTAGGTATAACAACAACTGCCCTAACGATAGGAGTGATTATGCCCCCAGTCACTATATGCCCCAAAGTGCTAGTGGCAGCACCGTATAACTAATTGGCCATGAAAGACCTTGGGTCAATATCGTTATCAATAAGCATCCTACATAAGAAATACAATTCAGATTAACGAGGTATATTCAAACTGCTCCCCTTAGCAAATAAACCAGATGTCAATAATATTTAGGCACATGAAGACATGGGTTCCCAATGATAGTGCCTTTAGAGGCATTCGAATCATATAATAGGCTCCTATAATTTCATACCTAAAAGCATTTGGGCTAAATTTTAAGGGATATGATGATAAGCAAGGTCTAAGCTAAGCGAGAAACCAAATATATCATTGAAGGCATTCATATTAAGTTCATAAAATTCCCCATTGATGAAGAAGGGTATATATTATTCTTGACAATATGGACCCTATGTGACCTCAACATGTAATGTACTCAAAAACTCAAAGGCAATGTCTCTAAATGTATAGTTCCATGTATCAAGAAATTGACAGATTCCAACCCAACCAAAAAACCAGTGTATATCATCCATCAATCCCAAATCATTCAACAAATCCTCATCAAAACACCTCGTAGCAACAGCTAGTCTCCCGCACAAAGAATTATATCTATCAATATGATTGGGATTAGTTAAACAAAGTGTGTTAGAAGCATTACCCTGGGCCCTAGTGGTGTTGGATGCTTGGGTGGTCTGTGATGCCCTCTTCGTTGTTTGCCTTAATGTACCCGCTTTTTGAGTGGTCTTTTGCTTCTTCTTAGGTGCCATGAGAACCAATTTGTGAGCAATATGGATGGTTTTCGAACTCCCTCGACAATGGAGGAATTGGAAGTACAAGTAGAGAGAGAAAATATAGAAATTGCGAAAGATAATGGTAATGAAGGGGAAAGGGAATAAGAATAAGGAAAAAGATGATGAATTTGAGAGAAAATAGGGGCAAAACTTAAGTAGTTAGGGATAAACCAATTTGGGATTTGGGTGAGGAATGGGGTGAATATGTGGGAGGTTTTGGGGGGAATAAGAGAATAAAGTAGAGTGTTGGAAAGGAAGAAGAAAATTGGAGTGATTTGGAGTAAATTTGAGTAAAAATAGGAAAAATAATGGTAGATTGAAGATGTGGTTATGATGGCTTTAGAGAGAGAATGAGAGGATTAGATAGAGAGAGAGCGTCAAGGAAGATGAAGGAGAATAAAAATGATTGCGCCAATTAGGTTTGAAAGCCCTTGACCCACAGGGATGGGAGTCACCACGGAGACTCCATAGTCCCCGATATCCATTTTTTAATTTTTGCAGGTGGTGTTGACCTCGGAGTTTCATCTAGGTTGCGAAACCTTTATAATCAACTTTTTTTCTAAATTGTTGGTCAGGACAAACCATAGACTATGGTTATGACCGCTGATGGGCTGCAACTAGCTCTTCTTGAACTTCTCAACACATTCATGCTCACTTCACTCTTTTTTTCCCCTTTTTTCTTTTATCAAACATCCTAAGAACTATATACATCAAAAGGCAAAAGAAAAAGAAAACAATAAAAGGGCTTGGTTTGCCTCCTAAGAAGCGCTCTTTTACCTTAGCCTGAGCAGGGTTAGTAATGGTGAATTTTTCAAAGGAATGTCCATAAAATAGGGCGTTAGCCACTATTCATTGACATTGAAGGAATTCATGAACTCACTCCACACATATATTGCATCATGACGAAAGATCGTGGTGACTTGGAATGGTCCCGACCATCGCGATCTCAACTTATCTAGAAATAACCTCAACTTGGAATTGAACACAAGGACCATCTCACCTTCCTTAAGCTACTTCTTCATATGTGCTTGTCATAATAATGCTTGGTTCTGTCCTTGTAGATCTTGGAACTCTTATATGCATATAATCACAACTCATCTAGCTTATTTAATTGCAGTCAATGCCTTAATATAGATGACTAATGCATTCTTAGCTATACACTTGAAGGGAAAATGAAACGTCATAAGAAACCAAGCCACCATGGTCCATGGCCTTCAGCAAAGAGCGCACGTAGTGGCCTCTAACTCATTCTCTTGTAATTTTTCTTGACAATATAGGCATATGAGATTGGAGGACATTTGTGGTGAGCCAAATAGTACCATTGAAGTGAACAAACTTCAGGACAAAATGTCTTTAAAACATACAAAACACATCAAACACACTTTCCCAAGAGTAAAATTAAAATAAGGCTACAAACAATCACTAAGGCGTACAAATCCCTAAGAAATGCTAGCAAATGACCCTGGAATAATACATGTTTTAAGCACTTACCACTTAGCCACCAACATTATTTAAGACTTACACAGAAAGTTTGAGAATTTGAAATAATTGAATTAAATCTGTGTGCTCTAATAAAACTAATTTGATAATCAAGTATAAATAATAGTGTTTAGGTTCAGGCTATTATAGTCTTCCCTATTTAAAGTTTTATCCTCAAAAACTTGTAATTAGAAAGTTTGCGATAGGGAGTTGTAATTACCCAATTCATTATATTCTTCTTGCTTCTCTATGCGGCCTATGCCAAGGTACGATGGGTCCACTAGGTTCTTAATTTGTACTGCCATCTTATTATGTAAGATTGTTTAATTCTATTGTGAGTATTAGCACAAGCTACTTCTCATAAGCTAAATGCTTGCAGTCTCTTAAGTTCTGAGACTATTATATGATTTTTTCGCGATATATGTTTATCTATTTATGTGTATGAACACCACGCTTAAACTAAAAATCTAGTAGTAGAGACAATATGCCACCAGGGATATCTCTCTCACCTTATTTATCTATTTATATTTTTTTTAATTTTTTAGGGGTTAAACCTTGCAAGGCCTTGTGCCTCTAAAACCAATTTTGCTTTAATGTTAGACTCCATTAGTATATAGTAGTCAATTTTTTTGGTCATAGTATAATCGATAACTGCAATTGCAATTTGCTATGCTATGTCCAGCATCCACCCCAATAGTTCTATATATATTCTCTTTTAGTATTTCATTCTTTTACTACCAAACTTTGATAAGGAAATCTAATTTAGTGAGACTAAATATGGGTATGGGAAGAATGGTGTAAGGTCATTGGAGCATTCACCATATATATATGTCCACAGTTCCAAGTTTGACTTTGAATATCGATCTTATCAGCAATGGTTTTATTCATTTTATGGAACCTCAATAATCAAATCTCCATTCATCACTTATCAACCCATAATTATACATATGCAATAGTAACTCTTTATCCTCAGTCACCTCGAAAAACCAACTCATTCCTTTGTCCTAAATGAGTATAGAGATGTGAATTGACATGTCATACAAAATGCCCTTTGGCTATGATTTATAATATGAAGAATGATACTCGGGTTATTGGCTTTACTAATACTTACTAATGGTGTCTTCAACATGTTCAAGCCATTCCCTAGGTAGTTTCGCTTAGGCTAACATATAAATAGTACCATTAATACACTAGACTGCTTCTATGAGATGTTTCTATATTTTTCCCATAGGATATAATGCATGAACTGTCAAGAGCTATGCTTTGAAGATAAGTGCGTTATGAAAAATCCTGACTTACTAGGTCGACATGTGAAAGTACAAGCCAAAACGCTTATGGGTCTAGGATGACCAAGGTCCTAAAGTGTGTAGTAGATTGCTATCATATAAATGAGTTAATTCGAGTTTTGAGTTGATAGAACGCCAAACAGTCAAAAGTGAAAAATAATTATAAAGGTATCCACGAAAAACAATGACAAGAATGTCAAAGTGATCCACATTCTCTAAATCAGTTGCCAAATAAGTAGTGATTTAGCAAAGAAAAGTGCTAAGTAGGTTCGCTCAAGGTATGCTCGAGTGACGGACAAAAATTTCAAAGAGTAAGAACTCAAGATTTGATATATTCTGATACTAGTATGACTGGAAATTCAATTGTCATGAGTTTGAAAGGTGAATGAGCAATAGAACGATGGTATAAATTGTTCACGGAGGTGTCATAGACACTTTGACCAAGCAAGTAAGTTGTATACTGACAGGTACCATTTATAGAAAACAAAGGAATGAAAATGATGCTAAAAAAGAAGTAAATAAAGGTATTTTTGCTTAATGAGTTTTTAGGAAATCAAGATATTAAGTCCAAAATAAACATGCAGATACGTAATAGGTACGAGTCAAGAGATGTCTCTAAGTCAAGACTAGTGTTGAAACCGAAAGGTGTGAGCAAGTTAAGTAATGCACAAGGAAAGAAAGGAATACAATTACATAATTGAAGCATCATAGGTTGCAAAGGATGTAGTCATTCCAAGTACATCAAGCATCACAAGGGGAATACATCCATATGTATAATAGAGGCAATGAGGGTCAGTCCAAACATGGCTATTACTTAGAGGATATTCCAAGTTGATTCAAAGAAAGAGATTTTAATTATTCCATAGATAAACTTTCAAATTGAAGGAGATCTATAAAGAGGAATGTCAACCAATGATAAACTTAAACTTAGGAAAAGTTATCCCGTAATAACTCAAACACCATTCATAAAGGACATCCAATTAGCTGTTACTATGAATTTTACATAATTGTAAATAATAGGAAAATTGAATTTCACTTACAAATTACAAGACGCTATCAGAGTTTTCCATGTACTAATTTTTACATTATAGAATTGTGGAAAACATCAAGAATGGCTTCTAAACAAATTTGATAATGTATCAGGCTTAACGAATCAATGTAGGCAAACAAGGTCACCGGTATTATACGCAGCAAGGTCAAATAACAAAAATATTGAAAATCAAGAATACAAGGCTACTTATGGCACAAAATATGATGTTTAAGTGTAAAGGAGCATTAATGAGAAATAATCATCGGACGAACCACCAAGAACAACAAAGGACATACATGTCAACTTTCTTATTATAGTCCTCACATTATTTTTAAGATTCCATTATCAAGAGATATACTTCCAAGGATGAATTTCAATAATACTTCCAAATATATATGCACCCAATGAGAATGTAAAAGGTCACTATAATTCAAATTGCACTATCAAATAAGGTATACCAAAGTAACACACATATTTAGGGTAACAATGAGCCATGATTATAAGAAGGTATATCCTAACAGTGAAAAGTCTAAACTTACCTATCATTATATTATATAGGGGGTTTTAACATAAATTACCTAAAAATTGATGCTCATTTCATATACATTGTGGTAAACATTGGGGATTTACATAATTTGTTCCACTTGGATGTGTTCTTATTGAGGAGGCGAATGCTTAACCTTTAAATTTATTGGTAAGTCGTACCTCACTTACTTTATAGTTGTTTCACTAAATTTCATGGTGAAATGTTGGTAAAAACCTCTCAATTATCACTTCCCAATTATCCATCAAGCGTAACGGTAATAGCTAAGCACAAAGATCTATGTAATACTTTGTTTGGGTTGAACATTTCTATTATGTTATTATAAGGTTTCTTTAGAGTGTCTTTAACCTATAGAATTGTTGTTGTCCTACTTTTTTCTGGCAAATATCATTTTGCCACCCATAAGAAAGTCAAAATTCATTGTATACCCTGTCGGACAATGTATAGCTCAAATACGAAAATTCTGCAGTGGTTTGGATGTCCTTGATTATAACTCACCACAAAATCTTAGAAGTTATCCATGGGCTCTCATCACTTATTCTTATGTCTCTTATATGGTAAAATAGGTAGTTCTCTTAATACTTAAACAATCCTCATAATCCTTTATACTAAAAATAACCAATTGCCTACAATAATAGATTTCCCTTCAATCCTTTGTTGAACATGTCATCACCACCTCCATAATTTAGTTAGCACTATAAGTGCAAAACCTATATCATACACCCGATAATATGTACTCTCAGATGCCACGTAAGCGACATACATATTAATAACCGCTCATATGATAAATACACTTTGAAAAATGTATATGTATGTGGTAATGGGAGCGCATGCTCTCAGGAGTATGTAATAATTTGCCCTGTAAGTGTCTTACCCTCTTCTTTTTCTCCATTTCATTTTATTTTTTCTTTTTTATTTTTGTTCTTTTGATACGATATTCTATCAATACAGTACTGAGTAAAATTCAATCCTTATTAGTAATTAGACTCTTCCTAGCGTCTTCCGTCATCCCAAGATAAAGTTCATATTTTTCACAAAGCCTGCTTAAGTAATCTTATTATACATCATATCTAACTCAAGCGTGCTTTAAGACTATAGTCCATCAATGAATAAGTCACACTCAGCTCTTATCTAAGGTAGTTCATACACATCCTTGAACACAATAATAAGCTCTGACTTTAGTGCTCGATATTCATTCTTGCAAAAATCATCAGATCCCTAAAGAATTTCCACTTTTACTTTAATGAATCTATAAGAATCCATTCACTTATCAACACCAACTTAAAACATGCCCCTGATATTAATTAATTTAGTCAACATCCCTAAAATCATCAACTCAAATTACCTTAAAGGATAAGTACCTTATATAATTTCTAACCAAAATTATGGAACCCTTAATATTCATTTACTTCAACTAACAGTTATCGTAGAGAGCTCCACATATAGTAAGAACATTGTTCCTTTTGGCAAATCTCTACATCAATAAATTCTTTAATAAGAGGCCTATCACCTGTAGACTTCCATAAGGAATAATAGCAGCTGTAGAATAGCACAAATCGTAGATCACTTTCATTATCTTCTTCTACAGATTGATGGCAGAAGTAATAACTATTAACCTAATTCAAGAATATGATGGTTTCCCATATGTAATTGATTGAACCTAATTTATCTGTAACCTAATCCTGAGTGACCACAATATAAGTGGTGGGATGCATTTCTCATACTATGATCATTAATCATTATCAAAGTACATTTTGGACTAATGTTATAGCCCAAGGCTACACTAATAACAATGGACCTTTGTAGGTCTACCTAAGTGTGTTACGTATCCATGGATTAGGTACGAAAATATATGTAACAAAAGTAGATAAGATACTTTTTGGCCAATAGATTATGTATTATGCACTTATTATTATTTTTTATTATTTTTTTATCGCCAATTAACATCTCCCTGACAACAACATCAAACTTGAGTAACAAGCACCCTAAAGCTCACAATAACCCCAAAACCAAGGCTCTGATACCATGACTGTAATGCCCCCCCCCCACCTACAATTACCTAATTAGTCTTAATTAGTTAAGCATTGGTAGCTATTGCAATGAAAATTGAAGGTTGAGACAATACTACCATCCTAAAAGGGACAAGCTCAGTCCAAGCACATAACTTAAGATTGAAAAGGCTATCCATTCGGAAGGAGTCAAAACACATACATTGTGGCATAAATGTTAATATGCATTTATACAACCCCCAACCACAAACATAGGCAAAATGCTACTAACATATCCAAACAATAGATTAATAGCCCGAGACTACAGAAAAATATCATTGTGGGCATACTAGACTCCACTTGATGATGTTGAGTTCTGGGCATCAACCATGTACTTCCTTAAGCCATTTTGATTGTGATGAAGTCTCACCACTTTGCCTAAAAACATAAGACATAAAAATGTTTGTATAATAAGCTGAAGCTCAGTACACCCCACCCCTATATTGTTAAGATATAAATGTATTTTTTAGTGAGTGCACGCATTCTAATTTATTTATTTTGTAATTAGACTGGGAGAGAATACAAATAAAATTATCTTGCTAGTCATTAACTAAAAGTGAAACCCAAATTGATGAGCTCGTGCTAAATGGAGAATGTCATAGTTGTTGGATGAAATGACTTAAAGCTCAGTCTTTATAAAAGGCAAAAAATACCTATTAGAGTCCTATCAAAGTGATTACATGGAATAATTAGAATCATTAAGGATGCAGTTAGGTCTTGCGTCTGACAAAGATCATCCTAGTTGTCCACTTAAGATGACAATTTTAAGCAATCTCATCAAAACAAAAATCATTGTAAATTGTTGGGCACGTTTCTCTTTATAAAGAATATATGCTCCATCATTAATGGCACAATAATCAACACAATTGTGGATATTCATCATAACAATATTCCTCCAATAAAAGAAGCCCTCTCACATGTCATAGGCAATATTGATTTTAACTTGAGAGAAATTCTTCGATAAAAATGATGAAATTCATTTAGTCCTATTCTTGACATTAATCAACTAACATAATCTCTCTTCATCACCTAAGGGAGTGTGCCATATATAAACAATGAAGAAAAGTATCCACTAGCATCTAAGCAAGTTGAATTTCAAAATAAGTCAAAGAAATGGCTAGTTGTTAGCATCATGTAATTAATGCTGCCAAGGCACTTTTCCATTAGGTCCTGATTAATGTAATCTAAGTGGTTTAGCCAAAATATTAAGGCTCAATAAATACATCAATTGCAATTTCCTTAACCAATCCTCTTAGAGAAAAGGCGTTAAGCGTGAATCAAGAGGATTTGCCCACGAGGCGAAAAGTATATTGTTTAAGACAACTACAAGAATCTTCTCTAAAACTTCAAATGAAGGGTTAAGATCAAAAGTTGTTGCAATGGTTATATCAACTACATTAAGTGGTTCAAACACTATGAAGGAGATATATAAATAGAAAAACCAGCTGAAGATAAAATATTACAACACTTAAATAGAAAACGAGCACATTTCACTCAGCTTATTATGCATTCATTTCTTTCAATTCTCTGCACTCCTTATGATACAAAGTTGAGAAAGGGACAATACTTTTGTGTTGTGAGTGTTCTCCTCTTGAGAGTGTGTAAGAACACTAGGAGTTAAGACTTGTTAAGATGCATTAAGAGAACTCTATCAGATGTTTAGGTGCTTTGGTACTTTTGTTGAACTATGTATAAGCTATCATAGAATTCTTAAGGAAAACTCTATTGATGGCAAGTAGCAGTGAGGCTCTTACTAGTTAGTGTCCTTCTAGGAGTTGTGTGGACTCTAGGAGTTAAGGTATGTCAGAGTGCCTTGAGAAAACTCTGATTAAAGGTAAGAAGTTAAAAGACTCTTACTGAATTGTCATTGGTGACAATAATTTGATTGATTCCTAAGGCCAAGAAAGCACTTTAGGTGGGACGTAACGCAAGGTTTATTTGCATGAACCTCATAAAAATCTCCGCGTCTCTATCTCTACTCTGATTCTTTATTCGCTAGCTCTATTTCTCTATCTAAGATTTCAACATAACCTCTCTCGATTAGTTGGTTTCTACCTTACTTATTTTTGATTCTACTTGTTACTATATGTGTTGTTTCAATTAATCTTAAAATCAAATAACTTTATCAGTCATCCTATTTACCCCCTTAGAGTGATTGACCTTGTTTGAAAGGGACCAACTATTGATATAAAAGCCTACCTTGCTTACAATTGATGTAATAATCAAAGTAAGAAAAAGATCATGGCTACCTTTGGCACCAGATGGATTAGGCAAATCATACACTAGACCTTTCTTATTCAAGGAATTAGCTTTATGTACAATAAAAAGCTCATGTAAATATTTTTAAAGAATCAAAAGTTGTAAATCAGGAATGTAGTCAACAAAGAGGATTATGTGCCCATTAAAGTTAAGAAAATTGATAAAGGTGAAGAAATGGTACCAAATGAAGAAAACAAATAGATAGAGGAAGAAAAAGCCAGGAACTAGAAAAATCATATGGCTCTAAACATATTTGTATGTGTCATCGATCCTAGTGAGTTTGTCTCAACTTGTGAAATAACCAAGGCGATGTGTGATACACTGGCCACCACATATGAAGGGACAAGTTGGGGTCAAAGAAACCAAGATAAGCATCTATGTTTATCAATATGAATTCTTCATAATGCTACCAAATAAGTCTATCAAAGAAATATACATAAGATTCATATAGATTGTAAACAATCTCAAATAACTTGGTTGAACCTACTCAAATGAAGAAATGGTCAAAAAAAGGTTAAGATGTCTTCCAAGGTTCAAGTAGGGACCAAAGGTAACAATCATTAAAGAAGCACAAAATCTTAAGATACTACAATTTGATGATTTGCTTACGAAGCTACTCACTCATGAGTTCGTCTTCAAGAAGAATCAGAAGATATTCTAATGAGAGGAGCAGCTCCGACAGCCACCAAGGAAGACTTTGACAATCAAGACCAAAGCTCTAAAGATGAAAAGGAAGCAATGGCTATGATTACCAGGCAGTTTAAGAGGTTCCTCAAAAACAAACATTTTGACTACAAGAAGTTCACGAAAGGAAGCTTATCCAAAATGAAAGGTAACAAACCTCTACTGCAGAGCTTTGACGATTACATTACTTGATTGGATGTGGAGAATCGAAGCACATGATGAATGACTATCTAAATTTCAAAGAGTCCAATGAGTCTAAGAAGATCAAAGGAAAGAGTGCAATGGTACCAGCACAGAGCGATAGCTACTCCATCACTGAGGATAATAAGAATGAAGAAATAACTATTTTATGCCTCATGATAAGTCAACCCTCTCATATAAGCTCTGATGAAAGTACTAGAAAAGCCAGAGAAAGAGCTAGAAGAGCAAAATAAGTTGACATTGAGCTTCTTAGACAAGAATTTAAACTGTTACCCTCTGAACAGATCCAACTTCAACTTCAATCTCTTTTTAAGGAAGATATTATTAAACCTATTGTTCACCAGATAAATAGTGAAGTCTTTCATCCAGCCCAAGTTATATCACTTTGTGGAAAAAAAAAATTAATTCTCTTCAAAACAGAAGGAAGTTTTAGAAATTCAAGGCTTCACAAACTACAAGTCCATTAAGAACTTTTAATAAAATGCAAGCAGACTCTAAGAAAGAAGTTGATGATCTGAAAAGATGTCAAGATGCCGCCTTAAGGGAACAACAATCTCTCTATGGTCTCTATGAATATTTCATGAAAAAAGCTTTATGTTGCTCAAAATGAAGCCAAATGTTTGAAAAAAGAAAATGAGAAAATTTCAAAAACTCTTTTAAAGTTTATGACTAGGCAAGAAAACCTAGTGATATAAAGAATTCGAGTTTTAATATTTATAGCCATAAGTGCAAGGTTTATCGTTGGGTACTCAGGGTATCGTCTACTGGGAGTTAGGTTTCAAGTACCGAGATTAGTTAAAACAACTCAATCTACGCCAAGAAGGAAGGAAAGAAAGATAAACCAAACTAAGCTAACAAACATACAAAAAGAGACTTGTGATTGTAATTGGGCCAATTGACGAACCAAGTAATCGAGGTAACTCCTAACCTATGCAAACTCTACTAAAAACAAGAGATGGTCGGTTGCATTATTGAAGACCACCCAAGCCCTCTCTCAAGGGTCATGAGCTAGTCTAATTAGTCTACTCACCTATTTTCGTGGGGTTAGCCCAATTAGACCAAAAAATTAGCAATCGTCAGACGTAACTAGGATCGGGACTATTTTCATGTCCTAAACCCAGCTATCCTCTCCCCCATACCAGCTAATCAACCTCGCCTCTCGGCATAAGTCAATCGCCCAAAAATAAAGATGAAAGCTGTCTCAAGTATTTCATCAAACATGTGGCAAGCATGAGAGAAAATCCTAAATTCTAGGTATAAATTAGACATGGTTAGACCTAATCCTAGACTAATTAGCCATCAAAAGGCTAATCACAATTGAAGCCAACCAAAAGTAATAACTAATCATCAACAAAACACAAAAACCCCAAAACAAACCTAAACTAGCAAATGAATCAACAAGCATGAACTAGGAGAATTAATCTAATCTAACAAGGATTAAAACAACTAATGAACACAAAATTACAATTAAAACTAAGCATTTAAGCTACATATAATCTAAACTAACAAGATTAAATAAGAGGAAATAAGAGCAAACATGAAATAAGAAGAGAGAGAGAAAGGAGAAAACTTATGGATTGCTTGGATGAACTTGAATGTACAATGCTTGAATCCCAAAAATAACCCAATTAATCCTAATCTACCTACTTTATTTCCTCCTAGTGAGGTTTTTGAGGCTAAAACCTAAGCTAAACTAGCTTTAAAATCGCCCAAAGGAACCCCAAAAAAGTCCCAACATAAGCCCTTTATAAAGGGAAACAAGTCGGGCAAAACAGCATGGCCTAGACGATGGCCTGTCTTGTTCAAGACAGGTTGGCCATCCCCACCCCTTGGCCATGGCTGTAGGGTTGTCTGACGTCCGTCATGCCTCCCCCGGCTACTCTCGCCTTGCTGCTTTGTTTTCTTCTTTTGTTCCTCTTTTGCTCCTTTTTGTGGCACTTGTTTGGTTGAACTTATTACCTACAAAAGTAAATAAAACAAGTAAAAATTCTAAAGATTATATTATTGTACGAGCTAAACTTAGGTGAAAGGGACATGTAAAATGCAACAATTTAGCACCGAGCAAATACCCCCACACCTATCTTTTGCTCATCCTTGAGCAAAACAAAAGAAAATCTAGGAACCTAACTCATAGTCGTAAGAATCACAGTTGCATTTAGCACATGCAACACCTTTAAACCCCTTTGTTCCCCTAAGTGGACGAGTGAGGTCTCATGAGGGTTCGTAGAAAATATACGCACAAAATCTTTGAAGTATTTTTGGATATTTTTTTTTCAAAAGCAAAAAAAAATGTACAAGGCAAAAGGGGAAAATATGTATACATCTAGATTGACTCTATCACCTTAACAACCTAGCTCCCTAGCTATATATAAGCAAAACATGCATTCAAGACACATATAGGCTATACATGCATCCCAGTTCTCATTTTTCATCCCACATAACACAATGACATGATTTGTACACCTTGGTGCTCTGTGCAACATGTACTTACTCCTAATGCTAGGCTAAAACCAGGTAAAAGGTCACCTCCACTTAGTTTATGACTCCTTTTGTTTCACTCTTTGTTGTTGTTTTTTCTTTTCTTTACTTTTTTCCTTGCTTTTCTCCTCATGCTCCTTCGCCCGAGTGGGTAGTTGTTAGCTTATTAGGCCTTGAATCCCGAAGGAATAACTCAGTGCATATTCAGGCCTCTTCCTTATTTAGGGTTTTATTTGGATGTGCAAAGTACTTATTCAAGCCCAAATAGAGGTACCGAAGTTAAGCTCATTTTTGCACTTCTTGTTTTTCTCATTTTTTTTCTTTTTCTCAAAATGAAGACAAAACTGGAAGTCAATTAACCCAGTAGAATGTCCCTAAACCCAAATTTCAACAACTAACTCCAAAAGTCAATGGTTAAGTGTAAAGGTAGGCACAAAACTGCACATGTGAAATAGAGTTATTATAAAAAAAACCGAAGATCATATGGTAGGCAAGTGTTCTATCATGCAT
Organism: Carnegiea gigantea; assembly: GCA_029747015.1. Taxonomy (NCBI): domain Eukaryota; kingdom Viridiplantae; phylum Streptophyta; class Magnoliopsida; order Caryophyllales; family Cactaceae; genus Carnegiea; species Carnegiea gigantea. The sequence goes on along the minus strand of JAKOGI010000266.1, from coordinate 597,581 downwards.
ATTCGACCTATATACAAGTTAGCAACTAAGTTGTTAAAGGTTAAAAACCAATCACAAGGGCACAAAAGTTCCCTAAAGCTAAGAATACTATACAAAAAGTGAAAACGTTTTGCAAAAATATGCACAAAAGGGTCTATGACTTCCCACCCCCACATCTAAATCTCACAATGTCCTCATTTGGAGTTGAGAAGTCACTACCACCACAAAAACACACAAAAATAAAGAAAACAAAATCACATACACAAGTAAACAAAACACACAAAACAAAAGCAAAATGGTAATCATATCCATCAGCTGGCTCAATAGCGTCCCAAATTTCACCTTGAAGTTAATTACCAACAAAAACACAATCCTAATATCAACAACTAAAGAAAGGAAAAAGAAAGAAATAAAAAGAAAAAGAAACACAACCCAATATCCACAACTAAACAAAAAGAAAATGAAAGAAAATGAAAAGAAAAGAGAAGAGTGAGAACGAATATACCAGGTTGGGCACTGAATGTACACAAACTATGCCATAAGGTCACAAGGTGCATCAGCCACTTCTTGTCTCTCAAGACATGAGTCATCAACTCGGATGCAGTCAACACTCTCAGAAGCTTATCATGTGCCTTTGCATGCAGATCAAAATGGTGTGGATAAGACAACACTAATAAGATCATAGCAAAGAAAGTTAGAGTCCTCTTACACTTATCAAATGCCATAGAAAAATCGAAGAAAGTGGTCCACTCAATTTTCCTAAGCATGCCCTCTAGGTATACAGAATATGGATCAAATGAGGGTTGAGACCAGCTAATATCACCTAGAAATTCATGCAATACATGCAAGTGAGAGGGGGTGGTGAGAAGGAAGGGGAATAAAATGGGGACTAAGTCAAGCGACTCGATGCAAATGGGTGCTCAATGCTAGGAGCGACACCAATCCTCACATCATCACTATAATACTCCTCAAAAAAAGGCTCTAACAATACAATACTGCCTAACTAATCAAGCGAATCATCCTCAATAGAACTAGCATTACCCCGAAGAGACTCACCCATCTCTAACCCCATGTACTGAGCTAAAGGGAGGGGAGAAGAAAATAAGCGCAAGACACACTCAGTAGTGTCTCTAGGTGTGCCAGGCAAGGATGGAGCGATGAATGGTAAAGATGTCAAGGGAGGATTAATCACTTCCTCGAGGCCGGTCAGAGGTAAATCAACACAAAATCAAGCGCTAAGAGAAGGGAAGACTCGCAATCATCATAGAGACTAACCCCAAGTCTAGGAGAAATGGACTAGGGTCGGTCTCATACAATAGGCCACACTCCCTCATCTTACCAACAAAACACTCATGTCACTCATTTATTGTCTCTATTATGGCATTAAGTCTAGCATAGCATGCATCGGAGATATCATAATAGGGACAAGAATTCGCACCATAGTCAAAAGATTGACAATAAGAGCATACAAGAAGAGAATAAGCATGCAAATCATAGAAAGTGGGGGAAGGGCACACAAAAGACTCACTAACATTCTCTTGATGCCATTAATACCAAGCCAAAGACTCAAATAAGTCCCACATATCATCGTCTAACAAGCACATACCACCTTGACACATGGGCTCAAGGGTGGCTCAGGTCTCATATGTTATCCCCTTAAGCACGACATTGTATATTTCCCATTTTTCATATATGAAATGCACATATTGAGCACGGTGATCATTCAATCTAGACAAGTATTGCCAAAAAGGTTCATGCCCAAATTGAGGTAAATGGAAAATAACCATTTCAATTTTTTTTAAAAGTTTTTGATTTTTTAAATTTTTTTGGATTTTCTAAAGGCCTAGCCTCGAATGCTCAAGTAAACCTCGATATTGAAAAGTGCCAACTCCTAGGCAATGGCGCCAAAAAACTTGATAGGAAAAATTCGAGTTTTAATGTTTGTAAACCCAAGTGTAAGGTATATCGTTGAGTACTTGGGGTGTCGTCTACTGGGAGTTAGGTTTCAAGTATTGGGATTAGCTAGAGCAACTCAATCTAGGCTAAGAAGGAAGGAAAGAAAGATAAACCAAACTAAGCTAACAAACATACGAAAAGAGACTTGTGATTGTAATTGGGCCAATTGACGAACCAAGTAATCGAGGTAAGTCTTAACCTACCCAACCTCTACTAAAAACAAGAGATAGTCGGTTACACTATCGAGGACCACCCAAGCCCTCTCTCAAGGGCCATGAGCTAGTCTAATTAGTTTAACCACATATTTTCATGGGATTAGCCTAATTAAACCACAAAATTAGTAACACTCAAACATAACCAGGATCGGGAATATTTTGATGTCCCGAACATGGCTATCCTCTCCCCTACACTAGCTAATCAAGCTTGTCGCTCGGCATAAGTCAATCACCCAAAATAAAAATGAAAGCTCTCTCAAGCATTTCATTGAACATGTGGCAGGCATGAGAGAAAACTCTAAGTTTTAGGTACAAATTGGGTGTAGTTAGGCCTAATCCTTGACTAATTAGCCATAAAGAGGCTAACCACAATCCAAGCCAACCAAAATTAATAACTAATCACCACCAAAACACAAAAACCCCAAAACAAACCTAAACTAGCAAATGACTCAACAAGCATGAACTAGGAGAATTAATCTAATCTAACAAGGATTAAAACAACTAAGGAACACAAATCACAATAGAAACTAAACATTTAAGATAAATATAATCTAAACTAACAAGATTAAATAAAGGAAACAAGACCAAACATGAAATAAGAAGAGAGATGGAAAGGAGAAAGCTTATGGATTACTTAGATGAACTTGAATGTACAATGCCTAAATCTCAAAAATAACCCAATTAATCCTAATCTAACTCCTTTATTTCCTCCTAATGAGATTTTTGGTGCTAAACTCTAAACTAAACTAGCTTAAAAATCGTCCAAATGAACCCCTAAAGGGTCCCAAATTAAGCATTTTTAAAACGGAAACAAACTAGGCAAAACAGCACACAGGGAGGCGACAGCTGTTGCTTGGACGATGGCCTATCTTGTTTAAGACAGCATAGCCATCGCCACCCCTGGCCATGGCTACAGGGTTGTCCAATGGCTGTCGTGCCTCCCCTAGCTACTCGTCGCCCTGTTGCTTTGTTTTCTTCTTTTGTTCCTCTCTTGCTCCTTTTCACGACACTTGTTTGGTTGAACTTATTACCTACAATAGTAAATAAAACAAGTAAAAATCCTAAAAATTATATTATTATACGAGTTAAAATTAGGTGAAAGGGACATGTGAAATGTGACAATTTAGCACCAAACACCTGGAAAGGCTTCTTGGTTCATAACATGTCTCCTTCGACATAGAGAGATTGGGGTTTGATAATTCAAATGGAAAAAATGTTTACAAAAATCTCTTTGCAAGGGAAGTTACACATGTCAATGGCCAAGACATCCCTGAGAGTTCTAAAGATGGTGAGATCAGAGCCTCAGGAAGCCATCAGGGAGAACAAAGGGCACCTATGCCAAAAGATAACAAAGGAACCCTGACTTTCTCAGCTGATGCCAGAGAGGTGTTCATTTTAAAATAAGTCAGGCACATTCTAGAAACCTTAGAAGAGACCATGAAATCTGAACTCTAAGATGAGTAATAGAGGTTCTAGGTTTCATGAAGGGAACAATAAAGGATCTAACTTCGGGGGAAGTCACCACCAGTCTGAATGTCTACAATAATATAAAGGACAATTTCACTCTAATGATAGACCTAGACATCGTGGACTCTTCAAAAGTTCTCAAGATCATTATGAGTATAGAGGACAGAGCAATCAAAGTCATTTTGACAAAAGGAAGGAAGGAAAATAAGCTTAAGGACTTACGAAAGGCAAATGCTAATGCTCTACTTCCCACTCAAGGACCTAAGAATTAGTCAGAGGCTATAGAAAGGTGTGATTTTCCTTTTGTAGGCATGCCTGAAGATTGAATAAGATATTGTATCTTAGAGTGGTTGCTCTGAATGATGTATGAAGTCACTTAGTTCATCCAAAACTATGATAGAACTTATCTACGGAAGTTTTATAAAATAATTCAAATAGTATTTGTCATCAATAACATTGTTCTTGCCTAACTAAATAAATGTGTATCTTTACATTTATCACTAAACATTGAATTATTACGTCGATAACATTACTTATTTGGAGGCCATTTCACAACGTAAACCCTACAACATACACAAATTTCAAATGTCGAATTAAAATGCATGCATTCGAGTTTATTATGTTCTAGGTAATTTATAATAATTAAAATGGAATAAGTTCGGCCTATTACAGTAGTCTCCATTAAAATAAGTTTCATTCTTGAAACTTAGAAATTGAAATAAATTGCTTCCTAAAACAAGTGGGGATACTTGTTGATTGATTTTCATGTAGCATTTTAGCCCATAAAACTTTCACTTAAAGATTGCGCTTAAGCAGAGCTATCCTGATCTATGGTCTAGTATTCAAAGAGGATGCTCCTCATAAACCAAGTTATCACAATCTTTCACAACTTCTTGTGGCCTAGGTTTCCTATATACAATTCCCGAACCATGAACAGTAGAAAACACTACATATATAGTCAAATTCTACTAAATCAATTAGGTCATGGGGTGTAAGTTTCAGTTTTGCGAGATACCATATAGGACATATCTAACAATCGGCTTTCCCTTGATATTGGAATATTGTGATCTCATTTAAAATATTCTATCATCCACTTAGAATTCTAATGAGCCCCAATTTTGTTTTTCCCATTCCCCCTATATTTGATATCCTTGTGATCACTTTAACTATACCTTGGTGTATACCACCTCAACATAAAGGTTTCCACACCTCCCACTAAGTATAGTTATGAGCATCCCATTATAATGATAACCGGTGAACTAATACCGTAAGAGAAATCCCTTAGAATTAGATATGCCCTTGTCATTTTTAAACTCAAGTGTGCATGCTCTTAACATACAATCTATAATTTAAGTTAACTGAGTATATCTACTAAGTAGTCTCTAGATTATTTGAATAACCTTTTGCTTAGCCCAAAAGTTAATTGAGCCTAAACTTGGTATTGCATCAGATATCATGTCTCCCAGTACACCAAATAGTTTCACATTTCCCTTTCATACTTACAAACTAATCGATTTATTTCCCAAGTATCACAAATAGTTATGGAGTAAACTTTGGTTCTATGTATCATTCCTCAAATTTCATTCTCAAGCCACATATACGAAGTATCATTCTTTTAGATAAGCTTAAGTGGTATCTATAAGTTGTGACATACCAACCTTAAACTTCTATCCCCATGAAAGATTCCTTATATCCAAACTCAGTTTTGCTAACATATGGTATCCTATTGTTTTTTTTTTTTCCTTTTTATATCACATATTAGTATTCATATCATAATCAAATCTCATATATTCAACTTTTAATTCACCACATACCTTTCTAAACCCACCATAAGTCTTCCACTTCTATGATCTCTCTCTCTCTCTTTTAAAACCTACTGTTGATGCATGAGCTCTATCTACACAAAAGAAATATATTAATCAAAGCAAACCCAAGGGCAAAGATATGCCACTGATTATTTTAAGTCTGCACCCCAACTTAGAACTGCGAACTTTTATCAATTGTCTATATTCACATTTGACTTTAATCTTAAACACATATTAATAATAAGTACGTCCACACTGTGGGCCTATGAAAGTCTGACATGCCTTTATTATTCGTTAAGTAAGTATAAAATTGATCTATAAGAAATCTAATTTACTCTGCACCATCTGTCTAGTGATCTCTTTGTATTAATTTATATCATGGAAAACTCAGAGGGCACACTCGGAGTCTTTCGATTACCATTTATACAAAGTAAAAGACTTATATTATTAGCTCCATAATAATATGCTAGTAGTGTTTTAAGATATTTGAGACACTCTTCACATAAATTGAGTTCAAAATAGTCTAAAAATCAATTACATCTACTTTTGGTGAGTTCCTTCTAATTACTCCTAATATGGTATACTTCAATAGGGGTTGTCAAAGCTATGGTTCATATATTAACCAGCATTATAGGGATTCCACCCAAAAATTCTTAATTCATAATAGTTGGAGATGATATTATTTATCTTAACCAAGGAGTTATGACCAAAATATTTGAGGGTTATCTAGGATGACTTAATCTAAGACATATATAAAGACCTGTGACACTTGCAATGAATCATTTGAATTCCTAGTGAAGGGATTCTCAATTAGTTCAAGAGGGACGAACATGGGAATTGCATTCAATGGCTAAGATAAACAGGATAGAAACAAAATAGTTTGAATATCAACTTGAGGTTGAATGAATGAAGTGATGTCGAACGGGGAAAATTAAATAGAAATAGTAGTACACAATTTATTGTACTCAATTATCAAGTGCAACTTGGAAATCAACTAGTGTGGATGTAGAGGAAAATTGTCTGTAAAATTTTTCAAGCAAAAGTTTCACATACCAGACTAAATTGGTAGCTAGGTAGTAGTAATTTTCATAAAGAATAAAAAGAAAACATGATTTTCAAGAGGAGTAATTAGAGATATCCTCCCACAATGAGAAATCTTGAGTAAAACATGGTCAGTTTCACATAGAAAAATAGGTGTTCATTTCAAAAGAAAGTCAAAATATATCTGAAAGTAAGAATGAATCATCAAAAAGGAAACTATGGAAATAAGTTTGATAGACCAAAGTCCAAAAATCTTCTCAAAAGTAGACTTTTGGCAGGACAAGGAAAATATGTTGTATGGCCATGGGATTGCGAACAAAGGACTTGTTAATTTTCTAATAGATATTTGAGAACCGTAAGGAGATTGATGCCACCAAGGGCATAATTCGAAAAGATTTCACTTCTTACTATGTTGCAAAGTTACAAGGATTCTAGGTCTAAAGGGCAAGATATATTGCGTAAGGAGATAGATCGTATGGGTAAGGCCCTTACATAGCAGCACTATCAATATTCTTGAAAAGTATCTGCTTCATTACTAAGAAAGGTGAAATGAAGTGAGCCATGGACAATGTCAAGGAAAAGAAAATTCAATTCATAATCCTAAAATGCTGATTCGATTTCTCCAAATAGAAAAGTTTTAATTTGTTACAATAGGATAATGGCAAAATATCTAACACTAGCGTTAATTGGCAACTTCTTAACCCAATATACATGTGATAACTTAGGTAACTGGCACGTCCAAAAATTTAGAACTCGTTCTTCAAATGATAAGGTATATCGATAGGGCATATGCTATAAGTGTTAGTTAACAAATATGACAGGGTCGTACATAAGATAATTGGATTTATTTATAAACAACTAAAATATAATGGTTCTAGAGGAAGGGAATGAAAAGAGTGCATATAATAGAGCTTAAGTACTAGAACTATGTAGAAGTTTTACAATCACTATTGCTCGCACCAATAATGATTAAAAGAAGGAAAGGTACCATATTGCGATTAATCAACCCTGTCTCAATATTGATATGAAAGGGTAACACCACCAATCCACTTAACATCATAGGCTCATCCATATTTACATAAGAATACTTGTTGGAATTACATGGGTTCAAAGTATTCAAGGGCGATACAAAGTAACTATAAACTTTGTATGTCAAGATCCCATCTCTCAGTTACTCCACATTCTCTTGAGTTAAACCCAAAGTGAAGCATTTATATGCTCATTTTGACTTTGATACCTTAGTTCAACCTCTAACGAAATGGATAGTGCCTTTATAAACACTGGTGTATCATTGAGATTAAGAATAGTCTTTATTCAATGTAAGAATTTTGTTTCATTAGTCTCTTCTTATACCTTCTGCATGCAGTAAGACCCTACTTTTACTCCTCTATGATTTTCATTATTCCTTTTTTTAATATTATTATAGAATCACTCTAGATCAGATGATATGATGCGTAACCCTATTGTAAACCTTGATCATAACTCATAATAAAACCTGAAACATGCCTCCATGAATAGTTCCTTACTAATTTCAAGTCCTTAATTAAAAAAAGTAGCCCCATAACAATTTAATGATCCTCTTGTTCCTGAGTGGTCTTACTGCTCAATTAGCTTCCATCAACGATTTATCTCGACTTCCTTATTATAGTTAACATTTATATCTAATAAAGTAATGATTAATCTATATTATTCTAGTATCATCATGAATTAATTTTTAAACTATTCAACTCTTGGTATAACATTACATTAATCCCACTATCACTTCTTATCAACCCTTCAAAACTTGTTAATCTCTTTAGACTCTAAAAGTCAAGATCATACTTTTCACAAGGCATGCTCTCTATAAGACTATAACATCAGTACATACACCAAATCTAACATATGCAATTTTTTTTCAAGTATATCTCATTAAAGTATGAGTTTATCCATCTTTTCCCCTAAACTTCCCTCAAGAGTATTCTAATATTGTGAATCATTCTTAGTGTAACCCATGACATGTTTGAGATGGGGCTTTAACATAGGTTATAACTTGATCACCGTAACTATATGTACAAATTTATTTTCTATTCATTTCCTACTTCTTGTGTAATTTTGGTTTATGTCTTAGTATTACCATATCAACTGTTTCGCGATTCATTTATCCTAAGTAGAAATTGTGAAAAACATGGTAAATCCCTTATCTCTACCACTATAAGGATGTTATCATTCACTAACTTTCCTATACATCTCACATAATGTGCTCGATGCACATTCACTTCATTATCAGAGCATCTGATGGATAATAAGTCGTATCAATCCACATAACATTTCACATGTTGAGGTATCATCCATATAGCGTACGATTTCTAGGAATGCATAGCTATCTTATGATTCCTATGAAACTTATCATACACTCCATGGATACACAATGGTGGATAGTAACCGAGCATAAAGGTGTTATAGGTCCTCATGTAACAATACATGATTTCTCTACATGTCAGTACTAGATAATTGTGCTAGAAAGGGGGTGTCTTCACATAGCACTGAAAGGGGGGTTGTTTTCTTGTAAAAAACGCCACACACACACACACACACATACACACACACTCGACATACACACACTTCACACACACAATGAAGAAAAAGGGAGGAAAGAGAGAGAGGAAGAAGAAAGGAAGAAGGGGAAGAGGTAGAAGAAGAGTGGGAAAAGCTTGGGGAGAACAATCAACACTTTGATCTTGCATTTCTAGTCCATTCAACCAAAATTTTCAAGTGGGTAACTCTCTCTCTGAATTATATTAATTTGAAATTAAATTGATTTTTAGGTTTATGTTGAATGTTGATGATTATGAATAGAATTTAGGGTTATTTAGTTGATTTATGAAATTTTGAAGTGAAACGAAAGCATAATGTTGATAGTTAGGGTTTGATGGATTTTGAGAGTTATTGGATGCATTAGTGTTTCGATGAGAATCTGGGACTAAATAGGCAGATCCATTTTTTTTTTGGGGGAACAACCATGACATTTATATGGCAATTGTTGGATTTATGTAAAAAAGGGGGGGTTGGGACCAGAATTTTGGTGGTTTATGGATTAAGGCATGTGTGATTATTGAATAAGGTTGTAGAGGATTAACTTAGAGAAAAAAAAAAAGGAAACAAGGAAAGGAGATATTAGTTGGGATTAATAAAGAAAAAGAGGAGTTTACGTATACTAGGTATACTTTTAAGGCTTAGGTTGATGTTGGTTATTAAAAGTATTATATTAATGATAGGTATCGGAAAGTTTTGGATGTGGGTCTTAAGTCAAGTGTCTTTAATTAAGAGATATATTAGTGTAGTATGACCAATAGTCATATGGTAAGAAAGTGATATTTGAGACGATGAATTATGCTTTAAGACTTTTGGAGTTCTCTTGATTATGCTAATCGATTATTGGCCTTGTTAATGTTTCTATGATTTTTATAGCATCCTTACTATTTAAGATATTTTGTTAAGCAATGATTTATTATTTTGATAATAACTTGTGAAGTGGTTAGATGCTTGATCAAGATGATGGTAAGCTCAATGTGTGTGAATTTGTTTTGCAAAGTGATTTATGCTAAAATGTGTGTTTGGTGCTTACGATTGGTGTTCATGTTGCCATGACTTAATTGTTACTGGAATGCTTATCATGTTTTGAAAATTACTTCATTTCCTCAATAAAGTGGGTTTAGTGGTTCAAATTTTAAAAAGGGATTGTGTTTCTGAAAGTTGTGTTTATGTGAAAATAATTTATTGTTGAGAATAATTAAAGAGCTTGCATTATAGCTGGGTTCCAAAGAATTGTGTGGCCTAGGTGTTCCATGCAAGGGGTTCTTGATGCATTCCGGGTTTTCAGAGATTAACCTTTGCGTTGTAGGTTGATATTATCCTGATGATGGTAAAATACATTATAGATTTTAGTATGTCTCGAGAACCTAAGTGTCTAGCGGGTATGTGTCTCACTCGTATTGAGAAGAAATTAATGATTAGTAACTAAAGAATGTCCTAAGAATAAGTTTTAATCCAATAAGTGAAGTGTTGTGAATTTCTAAGGGCTTTCACCCCAAATAGTTTTTTTTTTTTTTTTTAAAAAAAAGATTTGAGTTCCATTCAGTTGAAACTGAAAATGTGTTTTTCATACTGTTTGCATGCGTCTTGCTTATAGGTTAGTGAAAATGTTTTAAATGGTGCATATGTGCCACTTTTGTGAAGTTTGCATTTAACATGTAATTGAATGAAGGTTTCTGTTTCATTATGCTGAAAGCTGCAAAGAATAATTTCTTACCCTACACTACTATTATGCTAATATTAATTGAGTGCTATTAAATAATGTGTTGCATGCAAATGTTTAAACTTTTAAGGATGTCAGTTATTCACGGAGTGTGTGGTTTACTCACACTCTCTTTTTTTCCTTTTTAGGTTAGGAGTAAGTTCTGTGCTCAGGGAAGTACAATTCTTTTGCTTATTATTATATGTTGGGGGATGTTGGTGTATTGCCTTAGTTTGTTCAAATGTTCCTCTTGTAATTTGGTTGATATGAAGCTTTATCTTTTCGAGTTGTAATATTGTAATACATTAATAGTTTGGCTCTGTTGACCTCGTTAGGGTCAACACCACATATCCTGTGACCGAACATGTTGTAACATTTTTAAGTGTGACATAAATTTGTTGATAGGTGTGTGACACGTGAAGACTTTATTCATTTATTTGAACATATTTAGTAGTTGAATTTTTTTTTTATGGGTAATGTGTACTCTAAGCGGGTAACTTGTAGAGTAAATGACATAATTGTCATTAATGGTGTTTTGCAAGTTAACTCGTTTTTAATCCTTACTTAGCGTGACTTTTCAAGCGGGTCCTAACAGTTTTTCTTCTTTAAAAAAATCATTCTTTATTATGTTGTGAGCTCTTTAAGGACTATTTTTAATTTTTAATTTAGCCTTAAAAATTCTATAATGGAGTCTCGCCGATGTAATATTCCTCTTAGGGATGGAGGGAGTGTTACAGCATGTGTTTAGAGGGTGATGGTTCAAATTCTAGTCTTTGCAATTCCATCTTGACTTAAAAAATTCATCTGACTTTTTCTGCTGCTCTTTCAGTTTCATCAGAACTTGTGTAAGAGGGTTGGCATGCTATGAGACAAAAATTTGCTATCTCATCATTCTTATTTTCTTCATTACTGGACTCACAACCACTCCATGCAACTATCATCACCTTCTTCCCTTTGAATTTCTTTGTCTCTGTTGTCTTCTTAAGGCTTGGAATCCTTTATCATGTGTCCTGATTGACCACTATCAAAACAAGCAATGTTAATGTCAAAACTCTGAGAATGGGATTTGTTACATTTAGATTTGGATGAACTTTCTTTGGAGAATTTTTTGCATTCAAAAAATTTGTTTCCGTGCCAACTTCCTAGATTGCCTAACAATCATTGCCATTGTTTCATCTTCTTCTTCTAAAGCCTATCTTGATGGCCAAAGTCTTCCTTGGTGGCCTTCAGAACAACTCCTCTCTTGGGTGGATTCGTGGAGCTTTTGGACTCGAAAATTATGCCCATGTTAAGAAATCAGAATTGTCGCCATCAGCGAGGCCCTCATCGGTGATGTCGAGATTGACAAACTTGGGGTTCAAGGGGTGTGGAGGAGGCAAAGATGGTGTCTTCATAGATGCTAACAATAGAGTCCAAGGGGCGAAAGGAGGTGGCCTCACGGCAGTAAGAGAGGAGGCAAACCCAGAATAGGCAGTGAAGGAGGAGAAAGAGTCTTGCTCTTTGGATAGAGACTAGGAGGGTTTAAGGTGGTGTTTAATGGAGACAACATAGCTTTTGTAGGGGACATTCGCAATGAAAAAAAGGCATTGAAGGAGGAAAGTAGATCTCGGCTACCATTGTTAAGGGCAGAGAGAGAAAATGGGTTAAAGATGGAGAAAAAGAAGCAAGCATGGAGCACTAAGGGTCAGGCGTGGTTTTCCTGACATTTTCCTCCCTATTTTGTAAGGAAAATCCTATAGCATATATTTATTTATTTTTTCATCGAACTTTTCTCCGTTTTTCCCGCCTCAAAGGTAACTTTCTTCATATCAAACAGAGAGAACAAAAATCTATTTTTCTCATTTTTTTCTTTCTATCAAAATTTCAAAGTGCCAAACAATGGTTAAAATTTCATCGTCGGAAATTTTTTTTTTAATTAGTCATATCATTATGAATTTTACTATTTTTTCTTTTTCCATGAAGGACTCAAATATGAATTTGGTCTTGAAATAGTGTAATAACCTAACAATCCACCCAAAATCATCCAAGACCTCTTTTCATTTTCCCACTGTAAGCCAACTGAACAAAAAAGTAACCCAACCAAAAAAAATTCCCAGACACAGAATGGCAATCTATACCATCCACCTAGGTGTATGTGCTCCTAGCGGTGACATGTACATATCATCCAAAGGTGGCAGCTTTATAAGATTTTTTCTTAAAAAATAGAAATAGGAAAAGACATGGGAATTTAATTGACTTTCCTAAACAATGTAAATTATTTCCTATTCCCTCTAATTAATCATGGCATTAAATTAGGAGAATATTTCTCCACCTTGCTATTTTCCTAATTAATTACCTGCAATTGTGCATAAACAAGTCAGAGAGAGTCACATGAAGCAATTGTTCTTTCTTTGGTGAAACAATTGTGCACAAGCGTTGGATATAGACAAGCAATTGTGCACAAGTAACTTTGATATAATTTCTAGCCAAGCAAACTTCTCTTCTTGATGTTCATATTTATATTGTTCATCAAGTTTAATTCATCAAGTCATTTGTTAGCAATGGCAAGATCTCTGCGAATACAAAGTGTGGATGGTGATCAACGTCAAAATCTTAATTTACTGGCTACAATGGTATATCGTCGTAAAAGGAGGTTAGTTTTAGTGTCATTCTTTAGTGGTATATCATCTCCAACCCCTAACTTATTCCCGTTAGATTGCTTGCTGGATATATCTTGAAGAAATAAGTTAGGGATGATGGCAGAAAAAGGTTTGTTTTAGTGTCGATACTGTAATAAGTTAGGAACGCAATAATATATCTTGAAGCTATTCATATATCTTGAAGCTTCCAAATAGGTTATTACCATTAAATCTTATTGTCAAATCTTATTACCATTGAATTTTCATGGCATTGGTTGAAAAAGTAGCACACAAGAAGCCTCCAATGAAATAGGAACAAACGTAATAAGATATAACAAGTGTAAAGCCCCACAAAACTATCCCATGGTTGTAGTCTTGTAGAATATATTCAAGACAAAAATTTAATAATAGGTAAATGCAGAATAATACATTAATGTGCCCTTCTATTTGACAATAAACACACAAAGTAATATATATCATGGAACATTATCATCAAGTCCAATCGGAAAATAGACCAATTTGTTGAACTTGTTAAGTTTTTAGTCAAAATTAATGACATAGTCCCACCTCTAGTACCCCAGTCGCTAAAACGATCAACTATTTTATGTGGGGGGGGTTTGGTGGGGGGTCAAAATATTGGTTGTTCATTATATTAGGTCAAATTGTTCAAAAATATCACTATAAGATTATCTGTTCAACTGACAATAGTTGATTGTTCAATGTCAGTGATAGTTGGGCTTACATCCTGTTGATTGATTATTCTTTTTGTAAGTTTTAAGTAGTTTATTTAGTTGTTGTACAATTTATTATTTGGTATTCTTCATTGGGAGTTTACTTAATAATTATGTATATTTGTGCACATATATTAAATGTTATTTGTTCATTACATTAGGTTGAATTGTTCAAAAAGTATCACTATGAGGTACTTGTTCAACTGATAGTAGTAGACTGCTCAATGTTAGTCATGAGTTCACTTACTTTCTAGTTGGTTGGTAATTTCTTTTGTAACTTTTAAGTATGTTATTAGTAGATGTATAATTTCCTAAAAGATGTATCAGATCAAGGGAAAAGGTTGATAAGTTTACATTACTGCATACACAGAAGTTGCTCAAATTAACAAAAGCATGGTAATCAAGTATGAGGGAATCTTTTTTATACATCTAGAAATAATATTCTTAAAAGCTAGAGTTTAAAATATATGCATAACAAACACACATAATTATTAAGTAAACAAATACACATTGAACAGTCTACTACTATCAGTTTAACAAATACCACATAGTGACACTTTTGAACAATTTGACCTAATGTAATGAACAAATAACATTTAAAATTGTGGTCGGTTCTGACTATTGATGTATAAAATCTACTTCGGGTCTTGGCATTTTCAATTTCTACTTGGGCTTTATTAGGTTTAGCCAATTGGAAGCGTCGGAGATGTATGAGTAGTTTGTAATATAAGGATGTAGAGGGGTTGGATCACTAATGTTTGGAAGCCCCTGGAATGTTTATCATGGTAATTCCATAAGAAAATATAAGCAGCGAATAAGTTCAAACTCTAACTGAATCAAAACAATCGTATTTCTTCTACATTAGTCATGAGGAGTTTTACTTAATAATTATGTGTATTTGTTATGCATAAATTTTAAATGTTATTTGTTCATTATATTAGGTCGAATTGTTCAAAAGTGTTACTATGTGGTATTTGTTCAACTGATAGCAGTAGACTGTTCAATGTGTATTTGTTTACTTAATAATTATGTGTTTGTTATGCATATATTTTAAACTCTAACTTATAAGTATGTTATTAGTAGCTTAATAATGTTATTAGTAGCTGAATAACTTGGGATTATTTTCATTGTCAATTTACTTAATAATTATGTTTTATTTATGTTATGTAGTTCTAGATCATTACAATCAAACGAGCCTTTTCCAAAGAAGGTATCAACAAAGGATAATGGAGCTATGAAGGAAGGTGTTATGGAAGACACTCAAAGAAAAGGGATTGTCCAAGCTACTCTTGACAAGTCTAAAAAAGAGATTCCAACATTTGGTCACCGAATGTCTATTTCGGGTATTTCTTTCTTGATAGAAAGGCTAAGCTAAGAACAATATTTAGCTATGAATGAGATAGATTTTGGTGGTTTTTGGGCTATTAGGACTAATGTTATCCCGAAAACTTTGGGAATGTGGCTTTTAGAAAATTATGATTACTATGGTAGTTTTCTTAACCTTTCAAACCATAGGATACTGGAGTTCACAAAGGAAGATGTTCATGCAACACTTAGGTTGCCCATGGGCCCTAAAAAAGTAGTGGAGGGAAAAACTTGTGATTCTTGTGAGAAATACAATGCTCTATTGGGTAGTTGGAGCCTTAGAGGACGAGATGAGGTATATCATCTGGAGCTTGGAAGATTAGAAAGATGCACAATGGGATCCTTGATCAGGGCAATCATGGTGATGAATTCAAGAGGGATTTCGTTATCTATGTCGTTTCTACTTGTATTAAGGGGAATCAAAATGGGGATGCTTATATTAAGATCATGAAATCTTTGGGTAATGTTGGTGACATTATCAATTTCAATTGGTGTGAATATATGATTAGTACTTTAAGTGCCACTGTTTTTGAATGGAGGAGTGATCCTGCTAGGTTGTTCAAAGGCCCCCAAATATTTTTGATGGTTAGTATATGTATTTCTCTTATTTTTTGATGGTTTGTACTTTAAGTATGTGTATGCTTTTGGTAATTTCTTTCTCCTCTTTTGTGTGTCTAAGTACCTTTTTTTTGGGGGGGTGTTTAGCTATGCTACTTGGACAAGGTTGTTTTTGGGGGCATTACTCCTGAAAGATGGTTTCCAACTACAATTAGTTGGACTAAAGCTGAGGTCCAAATAGAGAGTGGATAACGAAGAAAAGATGGGTGGTATGTTCGGTAGAGGTGCAATTCGTACGACATTCGATTATTACAAAGCGGTTCAAGCTGCTGAGGCTGATTTACAACAATACTTTCAAGATCTCGAGTGTGAACGAATGTAGAATGACAATGCTCGAGTCTCATCGGAGGTGTCTTTTAACATGTAAAATAGATGGTTTATAGGCTTGTTCATAGTGTCATTCTGTTATGTTCATCACTTGGGTTATCCTTGTCTTTGTATCTAATTAAATCTCTATTTATTTGATCTATATTTTGCTAAACTGAACCAAATTTAGTTGAAGTAAACTTTTTTTTGGCAAAATTGAACTGAACTGATAATTATTTGAACGGAGCTGAATGAAACTAAACTTATTTGTTGTTGAACTAAACTGCCCTCATTTTTTGCTGAACCAACTAAGCTAACTTTAGCAAAACTCAATTTATTTCTTGGTAAACTGAACCGAACTGAATTAAAATGAACGTCATTTATTTTTTCTGACATGAGCTGGCGTAATTGATCTTATTCTTAAAAAGAATAATGTCATGAGAAAAGTGTTTGATTTGATTTTGTTTAATTTTCATTTTCGTATTTACTTAAAAGCAGGATCATGAACGAGAAAAGGAAGACAATGTTGATAACTATCCAATCGTGAGCGATTCTACAGTTGCACTAACTTACCTTGCTTATAGCAATAGAGGATTGCCTTCTAGCCTTGCTCATGACGGCTCATTTGAGGTATCTTTCATAGATGTTATCTTAACTGTATGATTAAAATTTTTTGTACTAACGATACAACATTGTGTTCAACACTTAAGGCCCTATTCTTTTTAGTGGTATGTTCATTGAACTGAAATTTGAATTCATTCAATTTATGTTCAATTTTTATCACCAGAATGCAGGAGCATGTTAATTGGGTAATTCATCAGCATAGTCAACTTCACCTTAGCAAGGCGATAAATAAATTGATTACTATTCCTGTAGAAGGCTCAAGTGTGGAGATACCTGGTGTAAGTGTGTGTGCTAATCATGGCAACATTGGTGGGCTTATGCAGGATGAAGATGTAGGTTGGGGCCCTTCTACATTAGAAGCAGTAGTGAACGTAGAGGCAGCTGCTATTGAACAATTTCAAAAAAAAAAAAGGATTGTAGCGCTCCTTCTTTTAGCTTGGGTCTCACCCAAGAGATTGGTCATTTTAGTGATGTTGTAGATGTGGCTGCACACACTATCATGAACCTGAAAGTTGCGATCGAATTCAAGTTGATCATCCTTTACATGCAAAAGGGAAGATTGTTGGTAAGACCAACCACACTGGTAAGTCTCATAAGGGGATTGAGCACCCTCGAAGGGAGATAAAAAAAATTTCCTTATGTGTATCGATCTCCATATTTGTCCAAGCATAAAAGTGTTCTAAATCATTTGTCTTCCGAAGAGAAGATTGTTGCGGATTATGCCTTCTTAAACATTGACGAATTCCACCCTCAATCGTAAGAGATTTATTTTGCTTTTTTAAAAAATTTTAAGACTTAAGATATTCTTTAAATTTAGGTATTCTTATCCTCTTTTATTATATAGGGAGGTTTTGTTTGAGTATGGTGTGGAAGAAGATGATTTAAAATTTTGGTTGAATCGAGAAGAGATGATGTCTATGGCAGGAGCAACTGAACATCTTGAATGCATACTTTTGGATGCTTGGTGTGCTTTGATGAACAAGGAGGAACTCAAAAGAAACCCTGACGCACCAAAACGGATGTTTTTCAGTCATAATGTCTTTGTAAGAGGACATTTCATATTGTTTAATTTCTCATATTAATTATAGTTTCTCTGTTTTAATTTTTGCATTTGGGCTCTTTCTAGAAAGCGGTGGATGATGAAACGACATTGTCAACAAAGTTCAAAGCCTTTATACAGGTCATCAACTTCGAGAAGCAAAGATGCAATTGGCTTAAATTCAAAGAGATGGATTTGGTATGTTTGTTTTTATTCTGTTCATATAATTGGTGAACAGTACATAGTTATATGCATAACTCTTGTCCTAGTTGTTTAAATTATTGTACGATGTTGTTCAACTTGACCATATTGTGTGGAGTGCTTTTTATAACGTTGTTCATTTTGTATATAGAGTTTAGTTCAATTGTGTTAACAATATTGTTCAATTATATAAGGTGTTCAAGAAGCATAATGGTAAAGTGTTATGTGTTGTTGAAACAGGTGTTTTTTGTTATCTTGAGAAAAGAACATTATTTCCTTCTATGTTTTGACATGGTAAGAGGAAAAATGAGCATAATCGATAATCGTATTCTCAAAACAACAGTTGAAGAGAAGTATGAAGATTGTCATCAATTATGGTAAGAGTTTCTTTGCTTGTCAACAAATTATATGAGATGGACAATGAGCATATTATGTCTTATATTTTTTTTTAGGTTGATAATTTTCATAAGTATATTTATAGGACCTTGCATCTGTGATCACGTAAGATCAAAGAGTTCGATATAGAATATTTGGAACTGCCATGGCAAGATAAAGTGAATGTACATGACTGCGGTATTTTTGTGATGCGCCATATGGAGTCATACCAAGGACAAGATAATAGTTGTTGGGATGCTAAAGAATAAGGTGTGTGTTAGTGGAAGCATTCCTTTCAATTTTTTACAATTTTACTTTGCATTTCTTGTATTCTCCAAAAATGCGTCTCATTTTATTTTCTTCTAATTATTCAGGAACAATATCTTAGATTGTTGCGCCCGATGTATTATGCACGAATCTTGATGCACCCTATAAACAAGCTTCGGATGATTGTGTCTGAAACTGTGAAGAAATTTTTTCAACAAGAACAACAGTCGAGGAACGCAACCTAAGCGTCACTTTTATTTTTTTGGTTTATGGATAACTATGTCATTGATTAGAAATATTATTTATTAGTAATTTGAGAGGCCACTTTATAAGGATGACCCTATCAAATGATGTACTTCTGATTACCATCTTTGTTGGCAGTTATAAAGTTTAGACTGGATTTTAACGCTATTTTGATAGGTATTGGCTCCTTAGTTGTTCCTAATGAACCTCAATATTGTCCAAAAGTGATATAGGAAACTTTTAAATTGCTTAATTTTAAATTGCTCAATCCTAATAAACTTTTGCTCGGGCAGAGCATGTATTTTGACTTTTACATTACCCATTTGAAGTTTGGTCAAATTTCGACAATAGATTGTTCAACATATGCGTTTCATCATGCATTGTTCAAAATAAGCTAATCAAAATAATAGTGTAAGGTTTGTTCATAACTAAGTTTTAGGCTACTGTTAAATTGGGACCTCGTAAATTATTCATAACTAATGCAAGGTTTGTTCTTATCCTCCTCAGTTGTTCACCTTTAACCTCAACATTGCAGAAAAGTTAAACTTTTGATCGGGGTGAACCTTTATTTTATTTTATTTTATTTTTTACATTGCCCAATTGAAAGTTTATATAAAAATTTCCACAATAGTTTGTTCAACATATGTTTTCATCATATGTTACTCTAAATAAGCGAACCAAAAGGATAGTTCAATATTAAACTCCACGTAACAAAGTTACAATCAATATTAAACTCCGTGTAACAAAATTGTTCTACTTTAATCTCATAATTGTTTAATATTAAAACTTTGAGAAACTAAATATTGCTAAATGAATGGTATTCATAAACAAGTTCTCCATACCAACAACATACTCAATTCTTTGACATAGTTCAAATCAAACTCCACTCAATGCTCCTAATCTTATCATTATGAGCTGCTAATCGCTTGATGGATTTGTTTGGATGTAATTCATCTAGAGTTTCACTTGTGTCCTCCACTCGTGGGAAATATTTGCATGCGAGGATGAACTGCCACTGGTGTGAATGTTAGTCTTGCACTTATTGGATGAACAAAATACTGCGAAGGGTATGGCGTTGGCAGCATAGGCCCTGCAATGAACATAATGCCCCATAAGGTTCAAAATATTTTTTATTTGGTGAAAATTGCATAATTCAACTTAAACAACTTAGTTAAATTGATTTGACCTGAGCCGTATGATGATGGATATGCGTGGAAGCAGTTGATGCCTCTATGGTTCGAGGGCTTAACTGATACATATCAATGTCAAAAAAAAGTATCTTCATTAATTACAAAAGGATCATTTTATAAAAGACACCAGTATCACTTTAAGAGAGTACCTGTGGGAATACTTGAGAAAAATATGTCGTAGTATAAGGAATATGTGTTGGAGCTATGGTTGCCTGCCCACATATATGTTATAAAAGATGATTTGGTATACCATGGAGGCAATATATGACACAATATTTGGTTCTGTAGATACAAACGCAAAAATATTGCATAAAAATATTTCAATTATAAAAGACTCATAGTTTTGCTTGGTTACCTGCATGGTATTTGAATACAACTTGCTGGTAATATAATTGGTTCTTCGCATATCTGCATAGGCTATTTCCTTGGATGTTCATATATTATAACATTGATATTCAATTGTGATAACATACTATTCATTGCTTACTTGAGATACTGTTCCCAAAGTACTCATACCATTTGATGACTTGAGGTCTCTTTTCTTTGGATTTAGCTTGTTTGCATTTTTTTTCAACGATGCTTTTCTTTCTCTTGTTTCTTTCTCCCTGTGGCTTAGAACCGATAGGATTTAGAATTTTCCTAGAAGAATCCATTTGCTTTGATGCGACGTTCTGCTCAACATATATGGATCCCGCCTCTTGTTCAACCAACTCTTTCAGTTTGTTAAAGTACTCCTCACAATGAGCTCTTGCTTGTGTGTTCATTTGGCCTGCTGTAGTGTATTCATCTTTCTAATCATTTGCATTTTCCAAATAGATGAGTATTGAATATCTTCTTTTCTAGCATGTCCTACTCTGAGCTCATTGCTCTGACATTCATCTATAGTCTTGCACCATCTCTTTCGGATGTACTTTTCTGGAATATTAGCAACGCAACATGCATGCATTACACACAAACAATGCCTACATAATATGTCAACTTCGGTGAACATCTTGCAGCTGCATTCAATTATTCCTTGTGCTTTATTGTGTATGATAATGTGATGGAAGATTTGTTCACCTGGAAGCCATACTCGAAACATTCTCCCTAAAATGTTGCCATGAACTTCTTCATAGTTGCAAGAGGCCCCATCAATGAATTCTTATTTAAATATGTTTTAAGCTTCAATAGTGTAGATAGAGAGACCATGTTTAAGTAGGTAAGTTAAAGGAAAGGCTATTTCTGGAATACCGTTAGAGTTTCTATGATCTTCCCTGTTCTCATTTTTCCTCCATTCTGAGACAACCACACAAAATATGTTGTAGAAGTCGCACAGGGTTGTTGTCACCCGTAATCTTCTTGATAAGGAGTTGTTAGTGGTTTCACTTCTCTGCGAAGACAATACTCCACCCGAAAAGTAGTTCTTAGAAAACGCTGGGCACCATTTCTCTCTATTCTTGTAAAGCTTTGTAAGCTAACTGTTTCCCTCACAGTTATATGTTAACATCATCCTGCATTATACACAATTGTTATATGTTAAACCTAATACATTATCTAACCCTAAATATAAGTTTGTTCAAAACTAATATAAACAACATTCAACTGTACAAATCCTGGTTCAATTCAAAAAATACAGTAAAATAGTTTATCATATGAATCAACATGAGTTTGTTCATGCCTGTTGTAAGGATTGTTCAAAAAATGAAAGATAATAACATGCTAAAATTTATAAGGTTGATATTTACCGTTTCCAAAAATGTTCAAACTTAGCCTCTATGTCACAATGCATAAGCACTTTATTGAAATCTTTAGTAAAACCTTCCTTTGATCTAAGTGCCCCGATATTTTTTTTGGAGTTTTCAATTATATGCCAACAACATAACCTATGGCGTGTCCCAGAAAACACCTCTTGAATTGCTGCCGCCATTGAAAAGCTTGGTCAGTCATGATGGTTATTGGGTGTTTATTGCTCATGGATTTCAAGAATGTGCGGAATAACCATATGAAAGAATCAATCTTTTCATTTAGTAAGAAGCCACACCCAGATATAACATTCTTGCTATGATGGTTCATCCCGACGAAAGGAGCACATATTATGTCATATTTGTTTGTTCGATACGTGGTATCGAAGACAACCAAATCCCCCAAAACTTTATAATCATCTAGCATTTGCGTGTCACGCCAAAAGAAACTAACTAGGCTTCCATCAGGGTCAATCTCAAAGTCATAATAAAACCCAGTCTCATCCTCAAATCTTCTCTTAAATATATTTATAAGAGCATAGGCATCCCCACCCTCTAAACTTTTCTTGGTAATTACTCTAAGCTTGTTGTACACATCTCTTAATCCATAACCAAGGTAAAGTGGTCCTCCAGCCTGTTTTTCCAATAATCGCACTGCATCGGCAACTAGAACCCCCAAGTCACTGAGTTGCTTCATATATTGAATGTCATTTTCTGGAACGTTTTGATGTGAAGGCAAAAGATGTCTTTTATTTGGACTACACATGGGATGATTGTGTTCGGTATTGTGCTTAGTGATTGTCCATGTCCCATTTTTGTCAACATGGAATTGAATGTATGCTTTGCAACCCGTTCTTACGTTTAGCTTCATGCATTGTTTACACCTTTTTCCATTCATCTTCTTATTCCCTTCTTTCCAACGACAAAATTGCCGCATGGATATCTCTTTACCTTCTGCTCTGTAACGTATTTTGTTATATCGAATATTAAAGCCCATTCGGTAGCCATAGTCATTATAGATTTGAAATGCTTCTTCTTCTGACATTGCAATCATTCCAACTAAATCATCCTCATTTGGTATTCCTGAAGTTGGATTCCATTTGATCAATGCTTTATTCCATTCTGAACAATTTATTCGTGAGAAAACTCTTAAGGATCATTGGACATAGTTTGAGAATTACATTTGACAATAATTGAAAAATTAAACAACATAGCTTGAACAATTGAAAATCAACTTATAAATAACGTTTCCAAGCTCATTCAAACGTCATAAACAATGTGTGCCATATATTTAAACCTAGTTTAACTTGAACCAAATCATTTTGAGCAATTATAATCTAACCACAGCGCCATAGAATTCCCATTTATGGACATTGTTAACTTAAAAAATGAACAAATTCAAAAATGAACATGCATAAAACAAAAAATGAACAAACATGGATAATAGAGGCCGATGTTGAAAAACAATAAAACCTAACTATGAACATTGTTCATAAACTGCAATCTAGAACAATTTTGACTAAAAACTTAACGAGTTCAACAAATTTTCTTTCATAGTCAACAAAGATTACAATGTTAATCTAATATGTTCAACATTGCCAATATCATTAAAGTTTTTGCAGATATTAGCATCCCAATGCAACGAATTGATTATATCTCTAAATAATTCTTGATACATTTTTCAAATAAACCAAATAATACAATACAGCTAGATACAAAAATTTAATCTTCCATATGTAACACCAAAGGAAATTTATACTCGATCGATAGCCATGAAGAAACTACCAAAACAATTTGTTTTTATTAATACATTCGTGTTTTACATAAAACAACTATTGATTCGATTCACTCACCTGTTTGATATGTCACTGCTTGAATCGGTTCTAACACTTGTGCTCCTTCAGCTATCTCGTTGGTTATAAGTCTACACTAATTTCCCCAAAACTTCAATTTTTTTGAAGAATTGATTGGATACATTGAATTCTATAGAGATAATAGAAATTGAAATTTTTCAGACAAAGAAATGAAAGAGAAGGTATGAAGAAAGAGAAAGAGACAGATAAATTATGGCACAATATTTAAATTTTAAATAAACCAGAAAAAAAGGAAAGGATGCATGATTTTAGGGATGGTATATTGTTTCCTTTCCATAAAATTAAAATTTATTGAGGTGAATATTCTTGTGACTGCATGCTTATATGACAAGTAGGTGTACAACCTTCTAAATATAACATATAGATATTAGACCCAAAATGGCATTCACTAGATTTGAGCAAAGTCGATGCAGCAAATCTAGCCAACCCAATTTCTTCCCCTTTCCCACTCTCCTTTGATTATCTGCGGAGAGAGACAGAGGGGGCGAGGGAGGGGGGGGAAAGGGCAAAAGACAACACAAAAGTTTATTACCCACCATAATTGGTGGAGTCACCTTCCCGAACAAGTGATTCCTCTCTTCTGCATGTACCTAATCGATTTTGAGGGAAACCCATAAGCCAAAACAGTCGAATTTGCTTGAAATTCA
The DNA here is from genome assembly GCA_029747015.1 of Carnegiea gigantea. Lineage (NCBI taxonomy): Eukaryota > Viridiplantae > Streptophyta > Magnoliopsida > Caryophyllales > Cactaceae > Carnegiea > Carnegiea gigantea. The sequence continues at coordinate 573,026 of JAKOGI010000266.1, read as the reverse complement.
CAGCTCGAAGTGGGTTACAGAGGGGGAGAGAGAGAGAAAGAGAGAGAGAAATGGCGGGGTACAGAGCAGATGATGAGTACGATTACCTCTTCAAGCTGGTGCTTATAGGTGATTCGGGCGTGGGAAAATCGAATTTGTTGTCGAGGTTTACGAAGAATGAGTTCAATCTGGAGTCTAAGTCGACTATTGGGGTCGAGTTTGCTACTCGTAGCTTGAACATCGATGGCAAGGTCATCAAAGCTCAGATTTGGGACACTGCTGGTCAGGAGAGGTACATGATATGCCCCTCTCTTTCTTTTTTCTTTTTCCTTACTTTCATGCTTTTGCTTTGTGGGTTTTCCTTAGTTCATGCTAGAGCTTCCTCTTTTATCTGTTTCTTTAAAGTAGTTCTTTGGGGTCAGAGTGCAGGTCGATTGCTATTCGTTTAGATTTTTTCAGTGTAGAGTGTTTTGATGAAATTCTGATTTGGAACGTTTTGATTGATGATTAGTCTTGATTGATGATTTGGAAGGTTTTGAACATCGATGGCAAGGTCGATTGCTATTCGTTTAGATTTTGATTTATGATTAGTGTTGTCTTAGCTTTATTTGGATGATTTTCTTTGTCTTTTATGGGGTATTGCACTACTGCCTTGGGAGTTGAGGGGAGGGAATTTGCATATCTGTTGGAGTCTCTTTTTGTTGAGGTTTAGGAGAGCTGTTTGTGTGCAATGATCGTAATATATTGATGTCATGGAGCTGGATGAAGGACTGGTGCCTCTGCCCTTATGTAATGCTCACGGAATTTGGTTTCTATCTGAGTCTATTTGGCTGTGTGAACTTGTGATCAAATGTTCAGAGTTGGAAAATCTTATGCTGTATAGGAATTTGTACACTTTGCAGGAATATGTTGCTTATTCAAGATTTTTTTTTTTTTGGGGGGGGGGTTCTGGGGGGGGTTTGGGGGGTTATATATTGAGGACATGTTTCCTTATGTGAGGAATAAGTGGGGAGAGATGTTGAGCAGGTGTTTATATTTCAGTGCATGAAAGCATGATCTTGTTATAGCTAGTGTTTGATGAACAAAGATTGATGTACTATGTTAATTCATATTTCATGAAACTCAGGTGGGCTGTTTGAATGGGAGAAATTCATGCTTTTGATTGTATCTTAAATCCCTGGAACAGTTATGGGGTTGTAGAAGTGTTGCTTGTAAGGTCAACGTACTAACAGGGAAAAGGTAAACAACATTCGAAAATGCTAGTATACTGATAGATAGATGAAGTCATTGCACAACTACTTAGAAACCCTATATAAATGTGGCAACATATGTAAGTAGCGTGCATTCTTGGTGCTGCTATATTTAGTTTGATATTTTTATTTGTTCTTGGTTGAAGGTAAGACTTCATTAGAAGGCCTTTACCAATCAGGTTAGCAATTATAATAGAAGCAGGTTGGGTTTTGTGGTGAAGACTTGACTTCATTTGGATCACAGTCTGGTTGAAAGTGATAATTTGCTCAGAATAAGAGGCTCAAGAATGGGAGAAGGAGGTCTACTAGATCTGTTAGTGTATATAATTGATGTTTGTGAATGTGTGGATGTCCACTCAACTAGCTTTTAGTCAAGCATTAACTTTTTTATCATTATATTTTTAATGATCCACGCGCTAAGCATTGGTACTTATTAGGATTGTACCCAGGGCTGGAATGGGCCCAGTTCAGGCCGGATGAACTGCTTAGTTTCACCCACTTGACCCAACTCACTTGTCATCTGTGGAATATCCCTACCATTCCTTCCATTCATAATCCATGGGTGAAATCGGGTGGATTGGGTGGTAAATGTGTCACAAAAATTTATGTAATGTTGAACAAATCATTAAAAAAAAAAAAAAATCTGCGAATGGTATTATTTGTGAATAACATTGTAAGGACAGTATTCATTGGTTGGCCTTGCAAACAATTTGAGATTCAGAAGGTATAAAATTGTAGACGCATTAAAAAATTGAAAATGACGAATCAGCTTGAAGGGATATAATATATGTATATACTATATAGTAGCAGCAAGGCTAATATTTCTTAACAATTTTCTACTTATAGAAAGTAGTTAGGATCAACTCTGTAAATAGAGTTAGTCTAGATTCTTACTCTTAATTAGCTACCAAGCAAACTAGACTTATACGGAGTATGTTTGATGTTGATCATATAAGAGATGCATGAAGATGAGAGGCAAAAATCTAACCAACCAAATGCAAATATACGATACATTGGTGAGTGCCTAAGTGGGTGATGCATCAGGTAATGTGTGGGATACAACATCTTCCTCACCTGACTGGTCCGTTAATCATCCATCCATCATCGATCATTCTGTTATCCATGTTCTTTTGGGTCGGGTGGAAGTGGAATGGATGTCTCTCGAGTGAATGAGATTGTTGGGCCTAACTTTGGTTGTAATTCAGTATATTTACAGGGTTTAGTTCTAAATGTTGCGGCATTTTCTTCCTTGATAATTTAAATTGCATTTTATGCTAGATGCCAAGTTCCTGCATTTATGTCCACTCCCTTGGGTCCTGAATTTTTGATATTCAGATCTATACTTTCGTTAAAAACACTCTTATGTCTTACCTTATTATTTTTGGGTCTTGTGACCTTGAAACCACAAGCTTCTCTTCCTTCCTAGAATATTAATTCAACTCTCTCCTCTAGACAGTTACTTGGCACTGTTAGCTTATAGCTTGCTTTAGAATACTCAACCTCCAGTCACTACAGATTGAAATTTGATTTGATAGACAAAGTGACTGCTGATCACCATCATCTAATTCATCGTCTGGATTGTCCTCTTATCTGCAGAAGATGCTTCTATGACTACAAAAACCGAGTCAATATCGGATGGGCCTTTTCTATATAGAGTTATAATATATGATATCATGGCCTTTTTTTTTTTTTTTTTAATGCTCATCCGCGTGATCGTCTTACTTTCGTTGTTGGGCCTAACTGTGGTTGTAATTTTATTTGTTGTTCTAAGAGTATTCTTACTTTGCCTTGACTTGCTTTCTGTGTGGAGCAATCTATTGCCTTTTTCATTCTCTAAGTCCTGTATTTTTCTACTTCTACTTCTAAGCAGAATTTTGGACATTTGCTTATCTGCAATTTCTTCAGCGTCCAAGCACAGATTCAGCTATTTCCCTGCTGCTTGCATTTTGAGAGTTTCATGCTGTAGTTTCCTCATGTTTATTTCTGATTAAGTGGCATCTCTGGAGAGGGGAACGAACCTAAGTAATATGCTGTGATTTCTGGTGAAGATAGGACCCTATTTTTCCAAACATCTTTCTAGATAGGTTTTGATGGCTTGTGGCCTTGAGTGTTTGACTGCATGGAACTGCTAATGAAAGTGGTTAAGAAGTTTTTTGACTGGTAAATTTGGAGAAAGTTAACCAGTTGAGTTTTTTCCCAAAGAAGTTTGGATTTTTAAAAATGGTTATTTTCCATTGAGTTATACAAACTAAACATATTAGTGCCATTTTGGAAATCTCCTTCATGCATTTAGAGTTTGGACTGTGTTGAGAAGTTACTAGTGTGGGAAAAGGCGTTTTAACTTTTCCCTTTATTATTTTTCTGCCATAACTGATAGTATAACATAATAAATTGCTCTTAGTTAGGATGTGAAAATTTGCAAGTACTTTTAAAACATATTGGGAGAAGAGCTAAGTTGTTTTTTTTTTTTTTTTTTTTAACATGTAAAGCTTTTAAACTGATAATTTTAGTTACTATATTAGCTTCTTGACAAAAGCTGATTTCTGAAATCTGAAAATGATATTCTTGAAAAGAAAATGTATGCCTATGTCAGTTTAAAAAGAAACCAAAGACTAATTTAGCAGTCTTCTGTTTTTTTTTTTAAAAAAAAAATCTTTGTTTTATTTTTCAGATGATACAAACAGCTGATTGAATAAGCTGGTAGAAATCAGGAGTTTTGGTCCTGGTTCTGTTCTTTCTTTTTTAAGTCAGTCCTTCTGTCCAACGTAAGTGGAGTCCACTTTTTGTGAGACATAAATAAAACTTTTAGTTTGACGGAATATCATTTTGGGACAGAGAATATTATTGCATTTTTTCTTTTAAAACATTCTTGAGGGAGAGTATCATTGTAGTAGAATACTAGAATCAAATGAGATTTAGTTTTATTTTCCTATCCATTGCTTTGCTTTTGGATGTCCCTCAATATCTTATTTGGCTTGTGTGATAATACCTAGTGTTGGATCACACCAGACATGATGTCCACTAACTCAAAAGTGCCTAGTGGCTATTTTTAAAAGTTGAGGGTTCAACTAGTCTTGACTAAGCCTGGGAAACTTTGTAGGGAGCCTTGTCATTGTAATTTTTTGTTTTAGGTTTTGCAGTTTGCCTCTAAGATTTGGAAGCGACAAGAAACAATGATATTAGCAGATGACACTGGAATACAGAAAAAGATTCCACAGGCCTGCCGTGAGCATTATATGATGCATTGCTTGTCACTGCTTCATGGTTTGAATTTTCTGACATCATGGGGTATGAGTTGGCGATTGAATGTGGGACCTGACTGCTGCTAAGGCGTAAGCCTATAGTGGTCTAAAAGAGATGCTGTCTGAGGAAATTGTCTTGAAAAAATTCACATCATATAACCTTAACACGTCCTGTTCTTTCAGCCACATATAATCATATGTGTTTTTACATACGTGGGATAGCTGGTTGTGTGAGTGTGTAAGTTTGAGGTACTTGTTACTCTCTATGAGGATTCAGGAGCATAATTAGACAATCTTCTTTTCATTGAGCTATAATGGATGCATTGAAAACTTGGAATACATACATCAACCAAGATGATATGGTCCCATGTGTTAATAATCTCGCTTTTGGGACTTTTATATGTTTTCACCAAAATAGATGAGCCAAACTGTGGGTTTTTGTCAATACTTATACGTTGACCCGGGCAGGAAGGAATGCAGGAAGTTGCTATGTTCCTGGCTTGTGGAGGGATTTCCCATCCTAAAAACAATGGCCAAGGCCACAATCTGAACTGCACATGGACCCAAATGAGCTTGCAGTTCATGGGTCACTTGGCTATAGTTAAAAGCCCTGATTACCAACCTATCTTGGTGTGGTTTGTTTCAACTTTCATGTTCTCCTCCTTTAGCATGACTACACTCCTTGTTCTACGGTTAGTAGGCTGTGGTCACTGTGTGTCATCTTGATAAAAATGGTGGTATCATAGACCATGTGAAGAGTTTGCTTCATAGCTGTTGAGGCTTGAGGATCGTGACTCACTTGCTTAAATGTACTATTCGTTACTGTCATGTCATTTGCAGCAACAAGGACATTGTAGACCTGCCTGTATGTTAACCCCCCCCCCCCCCCCGCCCCCTGCTTTTTTTCTCTAAATTCTCTGCCTATTGCTAGGGTGCGGCAATTTATCTCATTGGAGAGGGAAACTATTTTCCGAATGAATATGTTAGGTTGACTATTGCTTCCAGTTCTAATTCCTGTTCTTCTGCGTTCTTTTTCCTTCATAGCTGATGTTTGATTTTGTAAGTTGTTGCAAAGTTGCTGGTTGTCTGTATATAGGGATGGTTTACAGGATTTTTTTACAGTAATGGTTTCTACCTTCTGATGCATTTTTGTCAAAAATTTTTGGTGTTAATTCCTATGTCCTTTTGATCTTTTATGGATCCAGTGGAATTGTATTCCTTGGACTCTGGGAGAATCAACTTTCATATTTTGATGACAAGAATCACCTACACTGCCACAGTATTCGGTGATTCCTTCAGAATCGCATGCTTCACCTACACTCCTGATTCCTTTGCAACTATGTTTTCAGCTTCTAAAACTTGCTTTCCGAAACCTTTTTATGGGTATTTAAGCCTTCAGGGACAACCTATTTGCTTGCCAAGGGCAAGGTTTCCTACTTCCGGATATCTTGAAGGCCAATTCATTCAGGATTCTCACTGGAGTGTTGTCATTTTTCTGGTATTAGATCTGTCTGTAGAGATAAAGACCTCTGTCCCTTTGTGGACTGTCCTGCTTCCAATAAGAGAAATGGACAGGTGCTCGATGTATGATATTATGATTTAGCCTCATAATTGAATTGATCGAGTGATGCTTGCTTAGCACTCCCATTGAAAGGCCAGTTTTGTCGGGCATTCCGTTTCCCTTTTTTTTTTTTTTTTTTTTGGGGGGGGGGGGGTTCCATTGCAATGCCATGGCAAGTCTGTGTTCATTCCGCTCGGTGCTTTTCAGAAGTGGGCTTTGCCTGTTAGCTATTCGCTTATGGCATACACTGGATAATGTCCTTTTCTTCTTCCTCTCCATGTTGGTGCTTCTTTTGAAATTGTTCAGTGTCCTTGTGGTGCCAATGATAATTTCTTCTCGCTTTTCCTGTAAATTAGCATTGATTCGGGGCCTTTTTCTGAATAATCACAGTAATGGATGCTGTATTTATTTACTTATTTAGGTCTTGTTCATATCTGAATGTCAGAAATTACATTCTTGAAGTCCCCTCCCCCCTCTTTTGTTAAAACAGGTACCGGGCCATAACAAGTGCCTACTACCGAGGAGCAGTGGGTGCTTTGCTGGTGTACGATGTAACCAGGAAAGCCACATTTGAGAATGCTGCACGATGGCTGAAAGAGCTACGTGATCACACAGACCCCAACATCGTAGTGATGCTCATTGGGAACAAGTCAGATCTCCGGCATCTTGTTGCTGTGTCAAGTGAGGAAGGGAAGGCTTTTGCTGAGCATGAGGGGCTCTTCTTCATGGAGACTTCTGCCCTTGAAGCCACAAATGTTGACCAAGCTTTCACTGAAGTCCTTACCCAGATTCATTGCATAGTGAGTAAGAAGGCAGTTGAGGTCGGTGATCATTCTGCCTCTGCTGTGCCCTCTCAGGGACAGAGCATAAACATAAAAAATGAAGGTTCCACTTGGAAGAGGATGGGTTGCTGCTCAAACTAGGTGCTTTCAAATAGTGGTTTGGTTTATGACGCCTGAGGTCTGAGACTGAGAGTTTCAGACTAGGGCAGACTTGTTCTGGAGAAAAAATTGGAGACAGGTAGGTATTTTCATTGCAATGTCTATATATTATGTTGAAGATTTAACACATAGGTACTAGAAGTGACTTGGGGTAAGGATTCTTGGTTGATTGGATGCAGAGTTAGGCGAAGGCTTTGTTAATTTTTGTGTTGCGAATTGATAATGGATACAGGCCGTATGCTGTCAAATTGACACTTGATGCATTGCTTCATTTCCATTTCCTGGAAAATCTTCGTTTCAGTTTTTAGTGGGGGAATTTCTCCGTGCCTCTCCAAGGCGTTTGACGTTGACCCAATCTCGCTCGTATGAATATCTTGACAAGATTTGACCTCCTTTAGAAAAATGGCGTGCTGGTATAGGAAGAAGTAATGATGCTTATTTAAATCTTAGGTGATATCATCTCACAATAAGCATTTGTGATGTTACCTATACATGATACGTTGTCATTTTGTATGGTACGTATATTTTTTTTCCCTGCGGTGGATATGATATTGATGTTTCGGTATAAAGCTTTTGGGAGACAGTCACACCCAAAACGAACTATATAGCATTACAGTCAAGATATATTCACTACGTGTTGCCATATATGGGAGTTGTGCGACACCTTTTGATGCCTCCATTTCTCTTTCGAAAGACAATGGAGCATTCTGGGAGCTCATCTAGGTCCCCAAACAGTAGTTCATCTTCCTCCCGAGTTGAGTATGCCAACACATCAGCATCCCCACTCTTGGGCCACACAAGGGATGGCATCTCGAATGGCATGTCAGACACCCAAGTGTATTCCACCCCTAAGCTGCCTAGTATGGATGAGTCTCCGATGAACTCAAGGTGGTTCGAATCTCCAAAGGGGATAACTTCTTGAACAGGAAGTGATGATAGCTCTGCCTCCGGCTCCCCATTGTCAGTTGAATCATCAGGAGCATCAGTTGAGGCAGTGGTTGTGGTGGCAGATGGGGTGGTTGGACTGGCAGTGTCAGTGGTGAAGGCGGTTGGAGTGTCGGCAGCGTGGTGGTGTTGGTGGTGGTGATGAGTGGAGGTGGGCAAGGGGTGGCTGTGCTCATAAGCATAGGTGACGATGAGTGTGGTGGGATCTGCCCGATTCCTCTCGACTTGTTTTCTAGCAGGACAGCCCTTGAAACTGCTGCACCGATAATATCCCCTGCAAAAAGAGTAATAAACGCAAAATAGTTTCAAAAGTACCCACATCAGCAGTCTATAATTATAAATTTTAAATAACTGGACAAAGAGAACGAATTAAACAGGAGTTTATTGCAGTCACGTGACCCAACAAACCAAGCAATTCATGGACTCTTTTTTTTTGGGGGGGGGGGGGTGTTTATCTTTCTCGGAAGCGTGGCGTTGTGCCGAATTCCCCTTCCTGTTTGGATTGTCGGCATTGGGCAGAGCTTCAAAGATTTGTCCATTCCTTAATTTTTAACACCACAGTCAAGAGACCTTTGATGGGATTCTCTTCGTAATTGTGAGCAAAAGGTTCCTTCAAATGTCGCATTTTCTTTTATATATTTATTTACACTAGCATGATCCGTGTTTTACATAGTGATTGATAGTATAAAAAATTTAAAATATTATTGAAAAGTAAACATATAAGATATTTCAATTAGATTGATTCTGATATTATTTCTCTATAGTAAACATGTTAGTTGAACGTTTACATCAACAACTAAAGAATCAAAAAAATATTTTTCGTAGCATTTCAAAATGTTCTCTTATGCAAATGACATTTTAGCTTGAATCGTAATTGTTTTATAAACTTTTATTGTGCCTTGCACGAAAATTCAATGTTTGATATGTGTTGAAATATGGACACAAGAGTACCTATTCAAAAAGATTCTAACAATGTGTCAATTTAATTAAACTTTAAAGCTAATAATTGACAATGAAAGAATAAGTTAGGTAGTACACTTCGATAGTAACTATAATTTTAAAACAATTATTTATACATCTCATATTGTTTTAAAAACCTACATATCATATCATTTTCGTACGTAACAAATGATTTTTATCCATAAATTCAATATAATGGAAACTTTAACACAATTTTTCAACGTATAAAAGTTAATTAAGTAAAAAATCAATTTCAAAAGAGGAAATGCAAAAACCTTAACAAACTGTGGACAACTCTGGAAAAGCTTGTCAAAATATTGTAAGAAGGGGGGGGGGGGGGGAACGTAAAAGGGGGCGTGCAGATGACATACATGAACGCGCAACGCATATGCATTTGTACACACAAAAATAGACTAATTAGTTGTAATGAGTTCCATCAGTTCAAGTAAGGGATGTGCATTTATAGACAGAATATGCAAAGTAATGGACTCCAAGAAATTTTAAAAGATTTTTTGTTAACTCATTAAAATTGTTCAAAACAATATTTTTACTCATTAAAATTGTTCAAAAAACCAAGTACACTATTGTTAGTTTATTTTGCAGCTTATACATTATCCTTAATTCCTTTAGAAATATGCCTACTTTTAAGTGCACAAAATTCCACATAATAAAAAAGTATAATTTTAGTTCACATATTTGGAATGATTTGTATAAAAGTTTATTATTGCAGGTAATAATAATAATAATAATAATAATAATAATAATAATAATAAGTGATAAAAAGGCATCTCATAATGTATTGTATGATTTCTGTTGGGACCTTTTATGGATTCTATGATCAATTCACAAGTTTCTCATAAAATTGAATCCATATATAGAGAAGCGTCTTATACCAAAGCACTCTTAACGATGCAAGTTCTAGAAGGTTACGTTCATATTCTGAAATGACAAGAAATTGCGCAAGATTGAAGCTTAATCAAGGTCATATGTAGCATGTGAATAAACAATTCTAAGACAAATTGTAAAAAAAAAGGCAGTCTCTTCAAAGATCTGTAGTATCATTTTGATATTAACTCAAGAAAAAGTGCCGTCACTTAGGGGCACTAATAAAATAAAGCTTAACTCATTAAATAACAAAAAAAAAAAATCAACTTATCAAGTAATTTTTGGGTCAATTTTAATGGTAAGAGTAGATATTTGAACACACAACTAAAGATATAATCGAGAAATAAGAAAACATCAAAATTCACCAAACTTTCATTAAAAAATCACTCAATTACTAGTTTCGCATTTCAACATATTACAAAAGTGGTCTTTGAAATGCCTCATTATGTTCGCGTACTTAACAAGACATTTGTTGCATTATTCTGACAATGAATATGTTGGTTGATTTTTTATATTGGATAGTAGTTGCTTTTATTTGTGATCTTTGAACGCTTAAAACTCAAAATAAAAACATAATTTTTTTTTGATAACTTAAAACTCAAAAATTTAATTGAAATTTTCATAGCAAAAAAATTATGTTAAATGTCTTAAATCTTAATAAATGATGCAAAATTGATATAACATCACAAAAAAAATTTTTTTTAACCCAAAACTAAAATTAAATATCTCGATAATTTGATGATTTATGCGTACTTCAAATATTATTTTGGTGATTTCTAAGTTCTGACAAATTTTTCCCTAGGAACATTCTGCTGTCATTTGTCGGAACATCAAAACTGAGAAAAAAATATGCTAAGTGTTCTCTTAGCGACGCCCCTGCCATACACTCATGACCTTTGGTACAAATGCACTCTCCCAACCAGGTAACCAGTGCGCCCCACGTATAATTGCTGTCACAATTGTGATTGTTTTGTATATCCCCAGATCGATAAGTTCACGTGAATGATATCATGGTCACTAAACTATTAGGCATAATGGTTTAAAATGCCACATTATTTTAAAAGTTCATAGAAGTCTATAAAGAGACATCGACATACAGAATATTCAGATCTGTTACTACTTCACTATTTACTAGGATTAATATTTTCAAGATAAAGTCCGAGGTCAGTGCAAATTATGTCCTCGGGCCGCAAGACAAGTATTAAACCTTAGCAAATTGAAATTTTATTTGAACCAATGCAATAGCTAGATGCAAACTATAAAATACATTAGGCTCGAGGTTTTATTCCCTCTTTCCTCATTGTACCATTCTACATTTTGCTCGTTTGAACTAACAAATGATGAGAATGCATACATATGTTCTTCAGGAATTTATATGAGTAGAAAAAAGACAAATATGGTATAATTCCATACAAAGGAAAGATCTCAAAAAAGAAATAAACCTAAAATCTAATATACCAAGATGAATAAACTTAAGATCTAATATACCAGTACTCTAATTTGAAGTGTCCCATGATTCCATAACAAAAATTGGGGATGTACAAAGAGTGCAGTGAAAACATTTTCCAGCAACAAGTTAGGGCGTTGCTCTAAACACTAGATAATTCAATTTCAATAGAGTATTTTAAGCTTGAAAATTCTTAAATTTTTTCTTGTTTGGTGTGAATGAGGGGGCGGAGCCCCATGAAAATTCTTAATCTAGTAAAAGAATTAGAAAATTATTATAAACACATTCATTTTAATATTTAACTATCGATTAATTTCACTATAAAAAATTAATTTTGCTAAGCTATGGGCAATTCTTTCGGTGTTTCTTAGTTGATTGGAATTTAATAATTTAAGGTTTTTTTTGGTTTATAAAAATAAATAAAAATGCGGACATTGAATTGTGATCATCATTTGCCATGTTGAATGCAGAGGGCCTCAGGATTAAGCAACGAGCCATGAAAAGAAGGGAAGCAGTGTATCCGAAACGGCACCCAAGTATGATAAGGATGATGTGATTATGCAATATTTTAAAAAATAAATAAATAAAGATGTGGGGAGGGGATGAATGATTAGGTGACTTTTAAAATATTAGGTGATAATAGAATTTGGGTATAATTTGGTAGCTATAGTGATAGAGTTTAATTGTGTAGCTTAGAAATTAGTAAAGTTTATTTTTTATAAGGCAAAATTTACTAACAAAATTCATATCTTGGATAAATTTGTAAATGGAAAAAATTAGTTAGAAAATGAAATATAAACATTTCTTGTCCATTGTCTTAAGGGCAACAATTCATTTACTTTAGAAAAAAGATTCTGTATAGGTGTTAATGAGTTCAACGAGTAAAATTTTCAAAAGTTACTATCAAAAATTTAAATTTAAATTACACTTACATCGATCTTTGTGTCTTATTTTATTTGTTTTAAAAAAAATTCCTTACAAGACGTTGGCTATGGAAAGAAAAAGAAAATAAGGATAGAAAACTAATGATAAAGACGGACATTTCTTTGCGACTTTCAATCAAACAAGTAATTTATCCCTCTTTTTTTTCCCCAAAGTAATCCTCCCTGCAATCCGGCGCGTGCAGACCACCTGCAATACTAAGGCGTGCACTTGGCACTCACAGTATGTAAGATTGATCTCCAACTACTACAACGTCGGCGCAAGATAGCCCCCAGCCGCCTTCACAATAACATGCGCCGCAAGAGCGAGAGAATGATCGAATGCAGCAGGGACTAGTAGAGCATGTAAACTAACCTGGGATAAGGAGAGCCTTTGATGGGTTTCTGGCCGTATTTTCTCCAAGCCCATGCATCAGACGGTGGATACGCCTTCCCTTTGCTCCGTGTTCCATCCTTATCTCCTATTTTCACCGATACCACCCGCTTCTTTATGCTCCTATTATAACAGTATTAATTACAATTTACCTTAATTAAATTGCACTTAATTAAAATCCATGAAAACGTATCAGTGTAAGCCTATGTAACCACATCCATCTTACATCAAGCTAGCCTCTCTTTAACAGTTACTCGTTGATATATACTGTTGAGGCGACAGAAAATGATACTCGAGTTACTCTACCTTTTCTTAGCCAGAAGGTGACTGGGGCCCCTATTAGTGGTTCTCGGGCCATGATCAGCCGAAGGAGGCGAGTCAGGAGCATTCTCCGACGAGCTCTGAGGCTCGTCGTGATCAGAAATGGTGACTGCTGGTGAGCTAGCCCGACGTTTATTATCCATGAACATGATTTGATAATGAGTGAACAAGGTCAAGATAGGAAGGGCCAATTAAGAAATTTTATAAAAACGGTGATCTCAAAATATTCTCCAAAATAAATGAACAACCAAAGAGGTGTTCAAAAAGAAAAGGATTTGTGCCTCAAGATGGAGGAGGAGGAGAGAGAAATTGAGGGTAGTGTTGAGGGTGAGGGATTATGGAGACGGTAGGCAGAAAGCGAAAAGGGGCCTTAATATACATAATTACATATGTTTTTCTTATTAAAAGGGCAAGTGGGCATGTTTACATGATGGCAATTAGGCGTTGTTTTTTTTAATTAGGGTTGTGCGAGCACGCACGCACGCAATCATGTGATATTCGTATAGCAATCAATAATATCGTCGTAATTTTATGTGACTGAGATAATTGGCGTTAACTTGGCTTATTCACCCGGCACTTCAGTGAAATAGAGTTGTGTCTATCGCTTCTGTTCTCTAATTGGATTCTACACTAATTAATGGGAGTCAAGTTATTGCTCTATGTACTATGAAGTATTGTTGGTAAAAATATATCCAATTTGAACATTCGAATTTGTCCGATTCAAAAAAATTGGGTATGATCATAAACTTTTTACCTGAATTTTAAATTCGGGTACAATATTTTTCATAGTTCTATTGTCCAAATCCGATTTTGACCCGAATTTAGTCTTGGCCAAATTGCCGGATCCGGAAAAAATTGAATATCGGCCATCAATTTCTTGTCCGAATTTTGATATTATCCCATTTGTCCAACCTGAAATCGACCCAAATTCGAAATTTTGTCAGTGCTACTATGAAGTGTATGTAGATGCCCATAAATATAAGTACTTATCCACTTATAAATATTGAAACTTAAGATCTTATTTATAGAAAATAAGTATAGAACCATTTAAATAAATTTATATTGTTAATTTGGGGGTAATCTGAATGATTGATTTTTGAAAGAAATATTAGGATCCAATTCACCTTAAACTCTGTGTATGTGTTTAAAATCCATCCATTCAAAAAAAATATATATAGTTAATGAATTCATATGATTGTCTAATAGTTTTTTTTAAAAAAAAAAAAGAATGGCTATTGTGTGTGGTTGAGCAGTGGACAGTTTCTCAGCTTAGTATCTTTTTTATTTCATGGTGTTCATTTTTCGTTTAATAATTTTAATTCTAATTTCGAAGTCAGTTTGTTGCTCGATATGATCATGGAAAGTAGAACAGGCAATGACCACAGATAAATTAGACTTGTAATTAACAATCTATGAGCTTGGATCATGATTTTGCATGCCTTAAGATTCCCATAATTGATTCGGATACATGTTTCTAACACATGCATTTCCTTTTTTTAACCACATTAATCAGTAATATGCTAACAAATAGAGCAGAACAGATGTTAAACTGAATTTGTTGTTTTACTGTTTTCATTTAATTGATATACTCTGTAGCATATGCCAATTGGACCAAATTATATATTCAAGAAACAATTCAACTAAATTAAGTTTAAATTAATGGTTAAAAACTGAGGAATTGTTTCATCGTCTAAAATGCCCCTAAAGTCCATGCTTTTTGAGCTTGAAGCACATATGCTAATCAAGGTCGTCCCTAAATACCTTGCACAAAAATTTAATACGGAAGCCATTGATCGAGATTTGAACATTAGGCATCTCAATTAGAAAGATTCTGATATTGTGTTCAAGAATCAACTGAACTAAAAATTTAAATTGATAGTTTAAGATTCATAAATAATGTTAGGCTACCACAAGTCAATACCACATACATATAAACCTATTTATCACATGTGTATTCTGCAACCATAACAATCGCGGTAACTTTTTTTTTTCTTTTTTTCGTGTGGGGCTGGGGGTTAGGCTTATTATGTGTATGATGCAACCTTATGTATAGCTTTACACGTACAGCTAATAATTAGAGCTCATCCTATACAGTCACGAGACACACGATAATGCGGTAATCTTTGGGAGTGAAGTTTAAATGTCTATTAAGGAGGAAACACACGATTATGCCTATTCCATCATTTGAGTTCCTCTGATCTCATTCTTTCCATTATTGTGCGGAAATGCCTTCTAAATTTAATGCTAGAAAAACAAGTATGTTAAACTTCTTTGTTGGTGTTTAATTTTACATTATATAGTCCTTTTGGTGTTGGTACACTTTATTCCATTATCGCGAAGTCGGGTCACGCATGCCCTCCTTCAATATTTGTCCCGTGCAATGTTTTCTTCCCAGGGGAAATTAGGGGATTATTTTTCTTTTATTTTTTTTAGTTAGGAAAGGGAAGATTCTACTAAGTACTTAATATATGGTGTCGGCAAAGTATATCATGCACAATCTAATGCAAATTATCATGTTAAATTAAGGTCTTCATCATATCCCAAAAAATCACTACATGTACATTCCCACAAAGGATGTTTCCTTGAGATATGACCCTCTACGTGACCTTGCTTACAAATCTTTAAAATTTACTTTACATCTATTAGTCACTCGCTTTACCACAACCATTGTTTCTGTTAGCTTCCTTAAAGCTCACATTGAGTTTTTTAATATGTTTTTATGAAAGACAAAAAAAGAGATTAATCAATCGATATATTCATCATGCTATATTTGTATTATATTGAGATTATAATGCTTATTATAATTGATAAATATTATGATTGATAATATCCTCGTTGGTTATGATTATTTCCTTATTATTAGGGATTCTTATGTGATAAATATTTGTCTTTCAAGATTTAAATCCTTGATATTCGCCTTGATTATGGAAAGGATCATCTCAAAGAGATTTTCAATCAGGTAAATATGGAAGTGGCAGTTGAAAGAATCTCAAATTAAGCCAAAACTAGCATTCTAGTCGTTGGTTGCTGAGAAATTTCAAGGACATTGAACTGCAGTCCAAGACATTGAACTGAAGCTGGAATCCAGGGTGTGTCTAACCGCTAGTTTCCAACAAATCCTCCAAGTTTCTACTATAATATAGAGCCGAATCAACGCTGAGGAGATGAAGAATTGCAAGCACACATTGGCATACTACTCACTCAAGCAATACATTGGCATATTTATTTTGCTCTCTGCCAAAAAAGTGTATCTTATAGTTGTTATATTTCTTTGTATTGAGTTGGGTTGATTAGTCGGAAGGCCGAATATGTAAGTACGGTTGGGGAGCAACGCGTACGTTGGGACACCTATAATTGTAGGGTCAACTAGTAGGTTGTACGATTGGTAAATCGTATATAATCGATCGACCTAATAAAAGAAACAGGTTCAAAATCCTATTGGCGAGGGGCGCCAGTGGGTAGAGGACTAGGCAGGGCTGAACCTCTATAAATTGTGAGTTTCGTCCACATTTGCTTTTCCGTATTTCTATTATTTTGTAAATTCGATCATCACCCTACTTTCCTTTAGGGTGATTTAATAGCTTTTAAACTTTCAATTGGTATCAGAGTCAGACGCACTGCATTTTGACTTTACCGTCAAGTGGGCAACGATCATGCCCACCCTTGGAGAAGGCTATTACGATCAAGGTCGTTGCACTATTAGGCCTCCGTTTAGAGGCACTAACTTTTCTTATTAGAAAAACTTGATGCAGATCTTTATCAAAACTGAAGACTATGAGGTGTGGAACATTGTAACCAAGGGACCATATACTCCAATGACAACCATTGATGGAAAAAGTCAGCCGAAAATCGAGGAACAATATATATAGGAGGACTTTGCAAAACTCTCTAAGAACTTTTAAGCTATAAACATTCTATATTGTGGTCTTGATGTCAATGAATATAATCATATTTGTTCTTGTGAAATAGCTAAGCAGATTTGGGATAAACTGGTTGTGACATATCAAGGAACGAGTCAAGAGAAAGAAACGAAGATCAACATGCTTGTTCACCAATACGAGTTATTCAAAATGCAACCGGACGAGTCTATCAAAGAAATATTTACACGCTTTACTGACATAACCAACAATCTTAAGTCCCTTGGCAAGTCCTATACAAATGAGGAGATGGTCAGGAAAAGTCTTCGATATCTTCCTAAGAACAAATGGGGTCCTAAAGTCACCGCAATCGAAGAGGCTCAAAGTCTCAAGACCTTGGCTTTGGATGCATGATCTGCTTGAGAAGCTTATGACTCATGAAATTCATCTTAAAGAAGATGAAGAAGTAGTTCAAACAAAGAAAAGAGTAGTATTCAAAACTGCAAATCAAGAGCCCCTATCCTCGGAAGATGAGTCAAGCAAAGAAGATGAAGATTCTATGGTAATGATTGCTAGAGGATTGAAGAAAATGCTCAAGTCAAAAAGATTTGGCCCCAAAAAGTTTTATAAAAAGGGATCTGCATCAAAGAAGAATGAGAAATTCACAAAAGGTACAAAAATTTCTAATAATAATAAAATTGAATCTAATATGGGTCCTTATTTTGGTTGTGGTTTACCAGGGCATATTGCAAAAGATTGTCCAATCTTGCAAAAGAAAGCAGAAAAACGAAAAGAAAAGGCCAAGCAAGAATTCAAGACAGCGATGATAGCTGCATGGAGCGATAGCAATTCAAGTGATGGTGAGAATGAAAAGCAAGTGACGAATCTTTGCTTGATGGTTAATGAAGGTCAAATCCAAGAAGAAGAAATCGAGTATGAAATCTCGGATGAGGTAGATTATTCTGTATTTCTTGAATATTCTAAAGATGAATTAGCTCAAGCCTTAATCAAATGTGTTCAATGTGAGCAAGAGTATTTGTCCAAGATCAAGGTTTTGAAGAAAATAATCCGTGACTTGTCCTTTGAAAAAGAAGTCTTACAAAAATCAAATAACAAGTCTCACACGATGATTGAAATTCTTGAAAAAGAAAAAGAAGAATTTCAATCCAAATGTGAAGATCTCAATAAAGTGATTTTGAAATTTACCAAAGGATAATACAACTTGGACAAATTACCAGGATCTCAAAGGATGTCATTTAATAAAGAAGGTATTGGCTATAATCCCTTTGATAAAAAGAAGACATATAAAAACTTCTTTATTCAAGAGACATCAAAAAATAAATCTCACACCACTTGTAATTATTGTTTAAGAAATGGTTATATCTCTTATTCATGCCCTTTTAGAAAATCTAGCCCTAGGTTAGTTCAAATTTGGGTACCAAAAGACACAAGACCACTCAATGTGAATTGAGGAAAATCCTCTCTATGTACTAATTATGTTTCTAAGTTCTTGTAGGTCAAGCCAATGAGAAATTCGTTACTGCCAAGAAATTCAAGACCTTCATCTGCAGTCTAAGGCCTTGAACTGCAGGCAGAAACTAAGTACCTTTAGTATGACCAATTCAAAAGCTTGAATTTTTATGTCAACATCTTCAATATTGATAATATTTGGATTCTTACTAAGCATAAGACGATGTTACTTTGTATGATCTACTTCCAATTTGTGGCATTTTAATTTTAAAATTTTTTGAATTTTAATTTGCTTTATTATCTTTGGAATGTGAGCATAATTAATATTCCAATATATCTTATACTATTACGACATGTTACATATGATCTCATTGCTTTTGTCCATAATTATTATGATCCCTAATACTTATATTGCTAGTTTCTAGAAGAGAAAAATTTTATTACTTGATCATTTTTCGATAGCCTTGATTTACTCTTAATAGGGGGAGAATTTTGCTACTATATGTTAATCTCTTGTTACATCCTTATGTTGCTTACAAGAATTTCAAGTCAATGAGCATTAGCGTATGCGATTGACTTTGTTGTTAGTATCTAACCCCTTATATGTTTTTTATGAGTGCCATAGATTAAGGGGGAGTATCTTTCATTGATTTGTTAAGGGGGAGTTATATGTGTTTGCCATAATTTTTGTGCTTCGATTTTTCTTTCTTCTCTTGTGCTACCTTTTTGATGACATACAAAAAGCGCAAGAAGGATTTGGAAAACTTTTAATTGTGTGTCATTCAAAATTGTATGGATATCTTATTTTTATTGGTTTTTGTCTTTCATCAAAAAGGGGGAGATTGTTGGCTTTCTTAAAGCTCACATTAAGTTTTTTAATATGTTTTTATAAAAGACAAAAAAAAAAGATTAATAAATTGACATATTCATCATGCTATATTTGTATTACATTGAGATTACAATGCTGATTATAATTGATAAATATTATGATTGATAGTATTCTTGTTGGTTATAGTTGTTTTCTTATTATTAGGGATCCTTATGTCTTAAACATTTGTCTTTCAAGATTTAAATCTTTGATATTTGCCTTGATTATGGAAAGGATTGCAAATCATCTCAAAGAGATTCTCAATCAGCCAAATATGGAAGTGGAAGTTGAAAGAATCCCAAATTAAGCCAAAATTAGCCTTTTAGCCATTGGTTGCTGAGATTGCCAATATTTCAAGGACACTGAACTGTAGTCTAAGACACTGAACTGAAGCTGGAATCCAGGGTGTGTCTAATGGCTAGTTTCCAATAAATTCTTCAAGTTTTTACTATAAATACAGAGCTTAATCAGAGTTGAGGAGATGAAGAATTGCAAGCACACATTGGCATACTACTCACTCAAGCAATACATTGGCATATTTATTTTGTTTCCTACCAAATAAGTGTATTTTATAGCTGTTATACTTCTTTGTATTGGGTTGGGTCGATTAGTCGGAGGACCGATTACCCAAATACGATTAGGGAGCAACGCGTACGTTGGAACACCTATAGTTATAGGATCAACTATTAGGTTATACAATTGGTTAATTGTGTGTAATCGACCGACCTAATAAAAGAGAGAGGTTCAAAATCCCATTGGTGATGGGCGCCAGTGGGTAGAGGATTAGGCAGAGCCGAACCTCTATAAATTGTGTGTTTTGTCCATATTTATTTTTCTGTATTTCTATTATTTTGTAAATTTGATTATCACCCTACCCCCCCTCTAGGGTGATTTAGTAGCTTCTAAACTTTTAGTTTCATTACAACTTGGGGTAGGTTTTTATAGATGTGATGTAATATCTTTATGGAAAATACATCTCATATATAGTCATCTGGGAAGAGATATTTTTTAACATGAGAAATCATGCTTGAAGTACCGACTTCTATTTGAGAGCTGCATTACAGTTGAGAGCTATTCATCGCTTCAAAAGCTAGCAGAAAAAAGCTACACAAAAGCAAATAAATATACTATTAAAAAGACATTTCACAATCTAAGAGAGGAAACAACATTCATAATTAGCGACAACAATAAGTAAAAAGATCAAAAGTACACTTTTGAATGGAATGAAGAAAGAAATGCAGACAACAGGACTGATGAACAACGGTAAATAATAGAGTAATTCAAGGCAACCCTTTTCACAGGAGTTCTGCTAAGATTACTATCCACTAAAATACAGACAAAAAGGCTAGAATGAGTAGAAAACCGATTGTTTCAACTTTCAACCTTCAACATACACAAATAGAATAGGATGCATGCGACAAACGAAGATAAACAGAAGAATATAGCAAGGGACAGCAAAGGGTGGACCATCCGAAAGAAAGTGGATTAATTATGAAGGATATCAAATTTCATTCTTATTGTTCCTATTGTTTATGTACTATGGCATATATGGCTAACTTAAAATAAGATTATGGCCTCCATGATCTAACTCATATGTACACATATTTTTTTTCAGCAAAGTATCATACCACTTCCATCACTTGGAAATCTATGTCCAAAAAAATTTTTTTTAGTAAACTAATTAAAGCGACTAAAGATCAAACATAAATATGAAAACATCACCATAACTTTAAAGAATCATAGATTTGAAGATATTGCGTGTTGACTATAATACCTTTTTAATCAAAAAAGAGAGACAACTTTTAAGGAACCAAAGTGATAAGAGTGGAGATGAACACATTTTCTCATCAAATTTGTAAGAAGTGAAAAGTTAGTGACACTTTTCATCCAACTATCATATTGTGTTCCATTACATGAGAGAGAAAGAGAGAGAGAGAGAGACAGAGACAGATTAAAAAATAAATAAAGAGTGACATAGTCAAGGACTCCTCCATATAACGTGCAAACGGTTAAAGCAAATTTGAGTTCGTCGTAGCATTTATTCCTATGTAGTCACGTCTCTTCCATCGTTTACAAGGCAACTAGTTGCTCTTGTATTGGCGGAATGCTTACAAATAAAGCAATCAGTCGCAATAACTACTTGCAATATGATCTTTCCCATCCATCAAAATCTCCCCTATCCTTCAAAATTACACAGCCATGGGGAACGGGGCAAAGTTCATTTTTCTTTTTTGTAAAAACATCAAACTAGCCTTTGGACTTGACTTTTTCATACTTTTTTTTTTAAAAAATACCGACTATGCTATCATCTTTGGTAGAAGCGTAAATAACCTTTAATGAAACTACCCTAAACTCATTCTGACAAAATGGAGCCTCCTTAAGAGAGAGCTAATCGCATTAGGTGCTGCAAAAAGAGTGTAATTAAAATTTTTAATACAGTGAATATTGCGTGTCACCCAATTTAGAAAAAATTGAAGTACAAGGTTGAAACTGAGGACACATACATTGCTTCTTTAAATTTGAAAATGGATAACTTCTTGCCGAAGATTATAAGGTTCTACCTAATTGAATAGATGGGCCTTGCTTAGGCTATGTTATCCAAAATTAATGGTTTCAGTAGCAGACAATGACATGGGTAGTTGATGGATGTTTCAGTACCAGATAAGGATAAGCAATTTAGCTTTTAGCAGATATTGTTTAATGAAGCAATTGAAGATAGTTGTTCAAGTGGTGAATTAACATAAAATGACATAAAAGAATATGGATAATTTATGAAATATAAAATGAGCACATAAAAAGAAACTATTTTAAAGACCTCAAACTAATTTTATTATTTTTTAAAATACTACTTGAAATGTTAAGCTCCATTAATGCTAGCCCAAATACTAGTTTACCCAAAAACAAAAGACTTATTAGAGTTTTGACTTAATCAAAACACTAAATGCTACTTGAAATACTGTCATCAAATATAATTCCATAACTCCAACTAAAAATCATACACCAAATTTTAAGCATGAGAACTAGTTATTCAATTCATGTATCTAGATTAAATGAATGTGACATCAAATGGTTGTTAAACTTTTGTGTTCTTTTATGCTGGAGGATCTTATGTTTTATATCAAATGGAGGAACCAAACCAAGATTTTTTTTTTGGGGGGGGGGGGGGAGGGAGGAAGAAGAAGTAGGGATGATAATGTAGTCCGAATTCAATGCAAATCTGATTCGATCTAGGGCAAAGTTATCCGATTTGAATCCAATAAAAATAATCCGACTCCGACTCCAATCCGATTGGATTTGAAGGAGGGTCCATCCGATCTGATTTTTTTTAATAATTTCACCTTTTTTTGAATATAGAAAAATCCTAATATAATAACCTTAAACAAAATCGACATAAGACCCGCACTCTAGGCGCAATACTTTCTTCATTGTTGACCAAGTTTCTCTTTCCTTCCATTTGTCTTCTTGATCTCTCTTCTATGTCAATGAACATTGTACTTTCTCCCCTTTCCTTCCAACTATTGTACTATTGTCTATCCTTTTCCATCTAAAGTGAATTCACATTCTCTTTTTCCAATACTTTTTTACTTTAACATATTGAAATATTTGATATGAAAAGTTATTTTACATTAAAGAGGCTTTTAACATTGCATTTACAAGTGAGTAAAAAAATGTTAAAAAAATTATGCAAATGTTGAATAAAAATGTACAATCGAAGTATATCCGATCAATATCTGGATTTAATCCAATCCAAAGTCGATCTAAATTTTAGTTAACATCTGATCCGACATAGTCAGATTTGAATTAGATTTTCAAATTCGATTGTTAATTGGATTGAATTTTGATGTCTATACATCCGATCCAAATCCAACCTGTTGTCATCCTGGAAGGAAGACATACCAATGAAGATAATAAAGGTAACATTTTATTATTGTTTTTTTTTTTTTAACAAAGGTAAACTATGTCACCTCAATAGGCCCCTATTCACGAATCATTTAATGGGTTGTCTACCCTCAAGGGTATGAGTAATACATTCAAATTCATGCACAAAGGCTTGTTAGTCACTCCTTTTACTTTTGAAAAATTAGATACCACTAGGATTTTGAACTTCTATAGTACTCTAGTGAACAAGTGGTAATGGTGTTACCAGACCAAAAAAAATTTGGCAAGCAGGAAAGGTGACGTATTTTTAAAAACTTCTTCTCAATTCCTGTTGAACCTTGTCCCATCTTGAGTTTGGAGCTACATATGCAACATTCAGAATCTGATCCAAAGAATTAGATTTTTCTATTGTGCGCCTAGTAGGCATAGGATAATTAGGATAAATAAAGTTAAATTAATTGCGTTTTATCACCGACTTTATTTTGACTTTTGAGATTTTATCTTTATAAATAAGTAAAGTTAATCTAATCTTCTAGCTAGTTAAAAGAAGTTTTCAGTTAACTAACGACCCCTTAGTAAGTATTCAATAACAACTATAAACATTAGAAGTAAAACCTATAGGCATAGGCCCTGTTCGGCAAAATTAGCGGTTCAAATAGCGGATATCGGTTAGGTCGCGGATAGCTGTTCAGGTAGCGGATAGCGTTTTCAATTTGGCTGTTAGCGGATAGCTATTTAGAAGAGCAGTTGAATAAAATATGTTAGGTAAATTTAGCTGTTGAATTAGCTGATTAATGTAAATTGACATAAAAGGATATAGATAATTTCTAAAGATAAAATTTTCAAAGGGTAATTTTTGGTTAAAAAATATGAAACGCTACTTTTGAATGTAAAACGTTAATACTCTTAGCTTTTCAAAAACGCTACTTAAAACGCTAAACGCTACTTGAAATGTTAGTCAAAACACTACGTTACCGAACACTAAAAATTACGTGATGAGTGTATTGACTTAGTCAAAACGTCAAACGCTACCTAAAATACTGTTGCCGAACACGCCCATAATTTCAACCAATTTTGAGAATTTTCAATTATGCCCACAACCAAGAGCCTAAAGTTAAAGCGGTGATAACCCTCAAGTCTATTGTTGATAGTATACTTGCTCCCCTCCTCCATTGATCTCCCTTTACCATTGCTAAAAATTCTTTTTCAATTGAGGTTCACATGCCAAGATTATAGCAAATTATTTTAGAGTTTTTCATTGGTTTTGGCGACTTCGCCATCGAAATCTTTGTCTAAACATGGTCGTTCCACTAGGTTTGGAGTTTGAAGGGGAGCGATAGGATAATGGATAGAGAGAGAAGGGCTTCTTTGAGTGGTGCTTATAAAAAATTATATTTTTAGGGATTTTTATGTAAAGCATTCTCTTTTTATTGGACAAGTTGAGTAATGATATTTATCAAAAAGACAATTATCATAATATTTATTGGAATATAAAATGGAAAGATTCAAAACAAAGTTCATACCAAGAGATAATTAATTAATACTAATAAAATCAGAAAATTGTTTTCACATACTTGTTGACACCATTTGAAAATAAAATAAGACGATTGTTGATGGCTTTTGCCGCACAATGGTCACATGATATATATACCATGACACACGTTTTTGTGATGCACGCCCTGGCCGTCACAAGCTGATTTCTGCATGCATATAGTTGTCAACATTACCCCAAAATTGTCTACTTTCACTACATTTGTTGTAGTGAAAATTGAAAAACTAAAAAGAATTTTATTGCACATATAACACTTTTTTACTTCGAGTATTGTGCAAGGTACTACAAGTTATATACGATAATAGCTAATCATGAGTGAAACTATCTGTCCTACATACTTAGGCCCTGTTCTCTTCTACGATTAAGATTACTTAGCTTATAACTTATAACTTACAGCTCCTTACAACTCCTTACAGTTCCTTATATCTTTATTTAAATTTTTACAGTTTCGTTCATCTCTTTACATCTTCTTATATCTTCTAAAATTTTCTTATATATTTTATATAACATTCAACTTGTCATCTGCTTGTTTTCTTGTATTTATAGAAATATATATATATTTTTTTATAAACTACCAATTTAAAAAATCTTGCAAATTTTTTATGAATATAATATTGTATAAACATAAAAATAGAATATAAAGATGTGAATTAAAATTTGAGTTTCAACATGAAGTATATATGGAGAAAACAAGTCAATGTGTTTTAAAATTATAATATAAAAATTGCATTTAAGTTTGAGTTTCAACATGAATCGTATATGAAAATAGTCAAACTATATGTGATGAAAACATTTAGCTATTTCATCCATAAGTTTATCCATAACAATTTTACTACTATTAGCGTGCAACTGAACATTGAGTTGAATTTGATTCTAAAATGTTTAATTTAAATAAGATTTTATTTTTAGGATTCTATTCAATTTTGTTGAAAAAATTTTATTTTTTAATTTGTTCATAGGAAGGTGAAACTAATTTCAGCAACAAAAAACCACCTCAAGTGTAGAACAATTTGGTTCTACATATTTGCCGTCTTGAATTTATCTTATTGTTATTTAATTGAATTATTGAAATATTAGAGTTTTGACTTAATGCAAATCAAAGAACTGTTAGATAAAGGGTTAATCAGAAACAGTAAGAGTCCTCACACAAATGTCGCTTTTACGATAAGAGATCATGCTGAAGAGAAAGAGGAAAAGCTAAAATGGTAATCAGTTACAAAAAACTAAATGATAATACTGTCTTTGATGGCTATTATATTCATAACAAAATAGTTCCTTTTAATAGAATTCAAGGAGTATCTGGGTTCTAAAAAATGGATTGTAAAAGCAGATATTGACAAATAAAAATGCATGAATTAAGCATTCTTTTGACTGCTTTTAGTGCTCCTCAAGGACATTGTGAGTGTATAGTAATGTCATTTGGTCTAAAAATACATCCCAAAAATTTCAAAGAAAAATGGATAACATCTTTAACGATTTTCATCACTGTCGTCTAGTTCACACTGATGATATCCTTGTCTCTTTCAAGATCATAGAACAATACAAAGATGATATCCTAGTTGTCACCCAAAGATACATTGATAATTGTATTATCCTTGGGAAGAACAAATGCAGTAACGCTAAACAAGGAATTGAGTTTTTAGATCTAGAAAAAGGTTGGATAAATCATCCTATAAAAGCATATTCTAAAACCATAGAAATTTTCCTGAAAAGAATGAAAATAGGAAGTAATTAGAAAGGTTGATGTCTTACCTATACTACAGATTTTATTAAAGATCTAGCTAAATTGTGAAACCCAACACAGCAAAAACTTAAGAAAGAAATAAGTTGGACGTGGACCCATAGTGATTCAAAGATTGTTTAAAATTTCAAAAAGTATGTGTAAAAATCTTCATATTGTTAATCTGTCTAATAAATAAGATGATTTAATTCTTGAGACAGATAACAGCAATGAGCACGGGAATGGAGTATTCAAAATCAAGAAGAAGAGTATTACAATTAAAGTTTTAATAAAACATTATCCCACAATGGGGAAAAAATCCTTGCAGTCATAAGGGAGATTGAAAAGTTCTTAATATTTTTAGCCTCAAAACATTTTTTATTCGAACTGATTGCAAATGAATGTTTGGTTTTGTGAAAAAGAACTTATCAAACATGTAAGCGCAAAGAAGACTCCTGCATTAGCAATCGTAGCTTAACCAATTTTCTTTCTCTATTGAACAGATACTTGGATCGAAGAATTCTCTAGCAAATAGTTTAACTCATGAGCGTGCCAATGGTGATCATTAAGGCTGTCAAAAGCTGGCCCGACACGATTACCGACCCGAATCGAACACGAAATTAGGCGGGTTTGGGTAAAGATTTTTAACCTGTTTAATTAAATGGGTTGACACAGCTAACCCGTTTAATTAAACGGGTTAGGTTCAGGTCGAGATTTTCGACACGAAAAAATACCTATCTAACCCGTTTAATTAATTGGGTTAGTAGGTCAACCCGACTACCCAATTACCATATAATCGTTTAACCCGTTTAACCCTTTTAATATATATATGTATTATATATATTTTTTGTTGGGGGGAAATTTCTTAAGGTTTCACAATTTCAAATTTTATTTTGAGGGTCGAATTTTATTTGGACGCCATAAGGGACCCAAAACAGGTATTGAGCTCCCCTTTTTTTAACCTAACCCACTAAAAGTCTAAAACCCTCTCTCTGCCTAGAATCACTTCGGCTCCCTCACTCAAAGGGCATTGACCTTTTGGGGGGTGTTTGTATTTTTGGGTTTCCCAGACCGTGCAACCCCTCTATTCCATTTTTAAAGAGAAGTCGTTTCCATTAGATTTTTAATTAAAGAGACATTAACTGATGGTTGGTTATGAACTAAAGAAGACATTGCATGATTTGACTACTACACCATTGCATGTATTGTTTACAAAGTATTCATCTATAGTCTCAGGCTCACACACTTGTTAATATAAAGTTTGAAACTTAAATAGGTTAAACAGGTTAAACGGGTAAGTGGTACTTGATTTTGACCCATTTAACTTAAACGGGTTAAACAGATCAGAATCAGGTTGACCCGTTTAAATGTTAAACGGTTTCAGGTTGGATTTTTCAACCCGTTTATTAAACAGGTCAAGTTCAGGTCGGGGGGTTTTCAACCCGTTTAACTTCGACCCGAACACGAACCCGACCCTACCTGACTTATTTGACAGCCCTAGTGATCATGCGTCAGAGCAGAAGTCCCATCGAAAAAGAAGGAAATCAAAAATGAAATGTCATCACTACTAGAACGGGTTTCTTCTTCTTGTAGAATCCTTATGAATATTTTGAAATTTTATACAAAAAGTAGATCACGCTTTGATCTGCTGTCTTCTACTTATCTAATAGTACAAAGATTCAAGCTTTTAGAATTACAAATGAATTATCTAAGGTGTACGTATGATATTCAAGAAAAAATAAGTTTTCATGTTCAAGAAAAATGGTTCAACAACTGGTATGCAGCCTGCATTGACTACTATCATAGTTGCTCTCATGATATTTGGGAGTTGCAGATTACGATCTTCTTTCTTAATAGATCTAGAATTGGTGGTATTAGATTCCCAATAAATTCAATCTCTCCAAATGGCCCCAACATGAAAGCTTGGGAAAACGGAATGATAGCTTACCTCATGTAAATCCTAGATCCAAAGTACCAATTCTTCTCAAAACTAACCAAGTTTTAAAAATGCATGTTTAAAAAGATCCATTGGATTTTCACATCCCCTGAATGGTCCAATGCAAATCTCATAAAGTAAAAGTTTATATGTCGAGGTACATTGTACAGTAATTCAGTATGAAAATAAAAATGCCAAACTAGCCCATTATTTTGTTCAATTAGTTGATTTTAGATTATCCCAATGACCAACGTTAAGAATGATTTCTATAATGACAAGAAGTAGTTAGTGATCATGCTAAGAGCCATTGATTTTTACAATATTTATCATCAAATGTGGGCATTGATTGAATAAAGAATAATGCAATGCCGGAACACTACTTTCATTTATCATAATGATTTCAGTAAAGATATGAATGTCGAAGGAGCTACTTCAAAAGATGCTTTTGATTATCTCTTTGACATTGGAGTTAGAAAATTTTTATTAGGAAAAGGAAAGAAATATCTTCATGACTTATTTGAAAAGAATCCAAAACTTCTTCAACTTAATGAAGATTTTGATGATAACCTGTATAATAATGGAATGAAAGATATTATTGGAGATAAAGGCATGTAGAATCTCAACATGGATGACTAAACTTATCAACATTAAGTGCTCTGAAAAGTCGTTGCACTATTATTATATTTTATCAGATGTCAAGTCAATAAAGTAATGCACTCTACGCTAGCCTTGTGAGGGCAACTGTAGTCATGTAAAAATATCAGTGTGTACTATAGTCATTAGGGCGTCATATGCCGTCCAACTCCTCTATAAAATTAGAAGCAGAGGGCTGAGAAGGGATAGAGTCATTTGAGCATACTTGAACAAAAGAGAAGTCGAGTATCTTTATTTTTCTATGAGCAAGTATCTCCAATGGTCCGAGGTAGGAAATGAAAAGGATCTATGCTGTGTCGGATCTAAAGAAAGTATGCTTAAAATTAGCAATATTTGTAAAGTGGAAGTCAGAGGAATGTCAGGATCCAAAGCCAACTAAATAAGTAATGGTCAAAACTTTCTAATTAAGTTTTAATTATTTTGCTAAACATTATGGACCCCTAATCAAAGAAAATATAATATTTATAATATAAGTAGCAGATTGCTATAACTAGTACCAAGTACAGTCATTATAAGAAGTAAAAATACTAAAGATAATCATATTTCCTCAAAAATCCTAGAAAATAACAAAATCAGAATTAGCACCCCATTTCGGGACCAATTTGTAATTTTAGAAAGTTTTGGGTCAAAAAAATAAAAATTTGTCTCCCAAAAATATTGTAGCCGAAATAGTTTTACCTTGAAAAATACTTACTCAAATCTACATAGTCCCAAAAATATTTATCTAAAAAAGTAAGTTACGAAAATTATTATACCAAATCTCAATGGATTAAAAAGAAAATTTTTTCCTATAGATGATATGTAGCATAGCATAATACTTGCATCTGTGTACCTCAACCTACTCTTGGATGCCTAATCACACCAACGTGAATGTTGTAAAAGTCCATTTCCTGCTTCCTAGGATAATTCAGTGCGTGTTTGAATTTAAGCTTGAGAGATCGTGTTTAAAATCCTCGAACATTATCATGTCAATGAAATCACCATTTCAAAAGTGGATTAGAACTCCTATAATACTGTCATAATTGCACAGCTTCTAGAAGACGTAGACTTTCCGAAATCGACGAACTTGGTTACTATCTTTTTGAGTTACGGAAGTACTCGCTCTTCTGGTCTTCCAATCCTAGAGCTGATTATCTAGAAGGCCTAGATTAATTGAAAAACAAATTACTATTTCCACGTAGAAGTTATTTAATTTTCTAATTTACCATCCGAAAATGTATATGACAATTTCTTGAACGATAGAGGAATTTTCTTGCTCTTTCTATGTCAAGAAACTAGCGAGCTTCAACTCGTTTTAGGTTCTTTAAAGATCTTGAATATTTGCCAAGTAACAATTTTTTGGTAGATTTTTGTACTTTTATGACTCTTTAGGTAGATAGTTCAAATGAATGCAAGTTAAAGTCAATTTCTTATACAAAAACTCCAGTGGATTCAGTTCAACTAGACGATTGCACCCATACAATGATTTTCCAATAAATGGTAGAATTGGTTAGTTTTCGAATTCATTTGTCTTGGATTGAAAAAATAACTAAAACATGTAAAATTACCTTTGTACAAGTACGTGCGGTTATATTATACTTCATCCGTCTCATATTCATTATCAAAAACATCTATTTTTATAGTCCCATTTTGGTGTCAAAGTGCTCTTTTCCAATGACCTTTCTCTATTTTCATTGGCTGGATAATCATTTTCACAATATAAATTGTATTTAATACTTATTTTGATATATTCTCGAAATTTAACTATCAAAATGAGATGGGGGAGTCATAGTTTGCATCGTTATAACTACAAGGAACATCCTCTTAGAAAAATTATAATCAAATGACTAGCATTAGTTAAAAGTCACTATGTAAGTGTCTACCTTCTAGCAAGTTCCAGATGAGAATACCTACCAAAAAAATTATAATCAAACTCCTAATGAAATCTCATCGTCCTTAATGGTAACTAGATTCTTTAGATAAATTACTAACTTAGTCATATTTAAGTTGACTTGATTTATATCAGACAACAACAACAACATGGTACATCTAACCCTAGGAATGCCCGGGTGAACTCTGAATTATACTTATTGTGGAGCAATGGAAATTTGACTTTATTTTCCGAAAAAAAAAGTTGATACTAATAAGATGCTCTTTTGATCCAATACATGCTATTTCTGTTGCTAGTTATTAATTGCTGAATCCAGGGGCTCCCTGTTTCAGGCCAAAAATGAAAAAATAAAAAAGATGTTGAAAATCCAAAAACCCGGACAGTGGGCCTATATACCAGATGCTTTCCTGATCGGTCAGTCCGTATGAAATTTCAGCCTGTCAAAGGAAGAGACTAGGGTTTTGGTTTAGATTTATCACATATCGCAACACCACTAAGAATGAATTGTCTATTTTGATCTTTGGCCGTCTGTTTATTAGAGCTAAGCTACTATTTGTTATTTTGTTCATAAAGGGATGGAGCTCTTCCAGCACAAATAATTTACATTTACAAACTTAAACTTGAGATCTTATTTAAGGGAAACAAGTATCAAATCACTTCAAATAAGTGATTGTCAATGGAATTGTTAGGCTTATTAAAATAGAACAAGGATTAAGTAACTTCAATTGACTTTTCGGAATTGATCCTCAATTCCTTGTTAATTCTGATCATTGAGGAACGATATGAGTATTGCATAAAGGGAGAAGTGTCTGTTTGCATAATCACTAATTAAATGTTGGATTTCAGAATGAATCGACTATATATATTTGCTGAATATAAAAGGAACCACATTAGATTAAATTTATACGTAAAAATAGAAAAAGTATACGTGTAAGTTTTTAAATGAGAAAAGTGAGCATAATATGGTCATTTTACATAACGTACAAGTACACACAAACTTACTGTATCCAACTACAATTACATCCAGTCCACTACCGCCAATACGATTTTCCTTTTTCTCTTTTTATTTTTTAGAACTGGCAGGATAAGTTGCCCATATAGGAGGTCCATTGTGTAAGGCGAAAACACTTGTCCATGGGCCGAAAAGAGAGGGCATATATATCAAATTAGGTCCAGCAAGGATTTACCTCACATTTACAATGTAACTAAGCCTATGGGGGGCTTGATGCCACTGGCGAGGCGACAGACAGCTACTATGTGTGGCAGTCTTCCATCGAGATGAGCTGACAACAACGAAAACATGGCACGTCTAGCAACAAGTCTTCCATTTTGATGTTTTAGCTTTTGGTTTTCTTAACTATGTAGGTGTAAATTAGATGGCGATGTAGTCCAAATTCGATAGAAATCTTATCCCTTCTTAAGTCAAATGATCCAATTCAAAATCCCAAAGATAAAATTCCGACTCAAATCTAATAAAAAATAATATAAATCCAAGTTGGATATGATCAAATTTTGAGGGAAGTCCATCCGATCTGATTGCTTTTTTAGCAATTTTCCTTCATTTTTGAAGTATGAAAAATTGTAATGACCTAACCCTAAAAAATCTGCACAAGTTCCGTACTCTATACCCAATACCTACTTCTGTCCTTAACTCTCATTCTAGATCTTTTCTGTATGTTAACCAAGGTCATTCGCCTGTAGCCATTGGTTGTTTAACATCAAAGCTCGAAAATCAGCCAGTCGCCCCTTTTTCCCTTTCCTTCTTGTGACATTATTGTCACCTATCTCTTTCCCTATTGATTGACTTCGAATTCTCTTTTTCCAATGACCGGTTACTTTAACATATTGAAAATTTTTATATGAAATTACATTTGACATTGAAAAGGAATTAGAGATTGTATTTACATGCGAACAAGAATAATATTGGAAAGAAAAAATTGTGCAAATATTGAATGAAATATAAAACAGATAGGATTCGATTATGAATAAATTTCATTCGATCTAAAATCAATCTGATTTAGATGGAATGTCCAGTCCAACAGAGCTGCATTTGAATTAGATTTTCAAATCTGAATATTAATCAAATCGGATTCAAGTGTCTACACGTTTGACATAAATCCGACCCGTTGTCATCTCTAGATATTACCTTGATTGATTTTTAAATTGAAATCGTTAAATAGAAGATAATGAATTATACTTAATAATGAAGGCAGGATAAATGTATCATATTTTAAAGCTTGGCACAAGGACAGTTCTAAAGAGGAAAAGGCTGAGTTAAGAAAGAGTAACAATGAATTTGTATTATCCTTAAAAATAAAGAAAAAAAGGATGCGATTGTAGAGGGCTCTTTTTAATCAATCGCTAAAATTTTATTTTTAGTGCAATTTTTAAGCTAAGATATGAGATTTTTCTTATTTTTACTATCTAATCCCTAATTTGATCCGAACTTAACCTTGTTTTGTTTGATTTAAGTTCTATCCAAAACTTGAATTTCTGCCACACCGAACATGGTGGATTGGGCCACTTGGGTATGTCCAACAGGCTCAATGGAGCATAAAATGGACTCCCCCCTTCGTCCTTTTGGTGACTAAGGCCTTCATAGCCACACCATAAGCACGCGATTCAATGCATGCAACACGACTGCAAATGGATGAAGAAAATGATACCTAATAAAAATGGTCGGCAAAAACTGAAATGATAACGCTAAAAATATCTTTTTATGGGGTTACATTGCCGGCCTAAGCCAAATAAATTAAATGGGGGGCTCCATTTTCGGTTGGTAGTAGATAGTGAAAGTGAGATAATTAGGCTTGTTGCATGGGATTCCAAACTGAATTAAGTGTGCGAATTCTAACCCACTAAAATGAGTTCGAATTTATTGAGATTATACGCTATTCGAGATTCGTTGGACATCTTCAAACTTTTGTTTTTTTTTTTTTTAATATATTTTTGGTTTTTGTTTGAGAGTGTTTGAATTGAAGGTTAAATTGTTAGAATCATGAATGCAATTAACATCTAGATATGACAGGAGATTGACAAAATGCACATCTCAGGTCTCTACCAGCACTATTGACTATTGAGAGGGCCATGGAGACTATCAGGGCAGGCTAACTGCTTCTTTATCCTGGATTGTAATGTGATGGTCTAGGTGACCAAAGCAGTAACGTTTGATATTTAGTTAGGATGTAGTGGCCTATCTTGTGTTAGATCAAGATTGATGTCTTGTGCAAAGAAATTAAATTTGATTAGACTTGTCTTTTCTAGGCTCCTTTCTATTGTGGTACAAGGAGTTTTTCTCTCTAAAGCGTCTTTTGCCTTTTGGATTACCCTTACTCCACCTTATTACCTTTACTCCACGCTCACTTGATTATCAAATTAAAGCTCCACAATTATTTGAAACAATAACCAACAGAAAAAATTCACTCTAGGAAATTCAAATTATTTGGTCGTGCATGTTTTCAATGGATACCAAACACATCATCTCCAAACAAAAAGGTATAGATGGGCATTGGGAGGGTATGGTAAAGTATGCCCATACCCACATTTTATCCAAAAATATAGTTACCTAACCTATATCCAACCCTTGGCCCTTGCTATTCATATAGGTATTACTCATATGGGTATTATCCATATGGGTACTATCCTTATGAGTTACAGACCTATGGGTATTCATGAGTTTATATATTACTCCTGTGACAGTTACAATTTCTTGTTCTTTCAATCACGGGTATTGTCCTTACCCAAAATTTGCCTTGTAGGGTCCAAATCTTTCATGCCAAAAGATTTAGATAACTCCTCCTTCAATTTGCTAATCAAAATAGCATCCTGCCCAACAATTAACATATTATCAGTATAAAGCAGTACAATAATGAAGTTACCTCTGAGAAATTGGTAACTATACACACAATGATCAACTTTTGTCATCTTGTTAGCCTTACCTCGTCATAAACAAGTCAAGTTTCTTGTACCATTGTCCACAAGCTTATTTTAAATTACACAGAATCTTCTTCAACTTGCAAATTATGTGCTCCTTTCCTTTAACTTCAAAACCCTCAGGTTAATGCATTTAGATTTCCTCCTACTAGCCTCCATGTGGGAATGCAGTCTTCATATCTAGTTGCTCAAGTTCAAGAACCAAGCTAGCCACCAATCCCAGTACAACCCAACTGGAACTCATTTTTACAACAGGAGAAACGATTTCACTAAAGTCAACACCTTTTTTCTAAGCACACTATTTTACCACCACTTGAGCCTCATATATTTACGATCTGGTTGCCATCTTTCTTCAACTTGACACCCATCTGTTTTGAGTGTATTTTTGCCTTTTGGAAGTTTTACAAAGTCATCGGTGTCATTCTTCTTCAAAGAATTCTTTTGTTCCTCCATGACTTCAATCCAGCACTATTTGTCCGCACGGCAAAGCACCTCTTCAAAGCTCTCTGACTCCCCCTCATCAATTAGAAAAATATACCCAGAACTGGGATACTTAATATATGCCTGGCGAGTGGTGACCCCTTCTACTCCTCCTTATTAAAGGATCTACAACAACTTCAGAAGATTGCTTCCTCTTATCAAAGCCACCATCAACAAGAGTACCGTCTGTAATTGGCTCTGTAGTACTTGTAGGTTTTGTATCTAGCACTGCTTCCCCATATGTGGCACCTCCAGATGAGATAGGTATTGATGTCACATCATTCACACTAGTAGGGTACTAATAGTCCTCCTAGAGCGATCAATGTCAGCTATGGTCTCATGCTCATAAAAGACAACATCTACTTTTTACTATTTTCCTCTTCTCTGGATCAACAATCTATAGCCAAAGTCTTTATCACTATACGCCACAAACCCACAAATGTTCAAGAAGCATTTTTTCCAGTCTAGACTCACTCTGGAATCTCAAACTGCAAAGGAACTGATGGAGCTCCATTAATGATGTAAATTGTTATACCAATAGCTTCACCCTAAAATGTCTTTGGCAATTTGGACATTCGGAGTATCAATCTCACTTTATCCACAATGGTTCTATTCATCGGTTTTACATCTCCATTGTGCTGGGGTGTACCAGGTTTCATCTTCTCATGGTGAATGTCATGCCTCCTATAGTACTCCTCAAATTCATTAAAGGTATACTTCCTGCCATTGTCTGTCCTGAGAGTCTTCAACGGCATACATGTCTCCCTCCTCACTATGACATGAAAGTGTTGAAATTTTTGGAATACCTGACGTTTTGCTTTCAACATATACACCCACATCTTATGTGAAGCATCATCAATAAAGTTGATAAAATATCCATCACCGTGCATGACTCCATCTCAATGGGACCACACACATAAGAATGTATCAATTCTAATCCATTTTCTTTTCAGTTGTGGTGCTTGCAAAAAGAAACTCTATGATGCTTACCAAATAAATAATAGTCACAAGGGTTGAGAATTTTACCTTTAGATAAAGAAATGAGGGACTCCTTGGCTAGAATCTTCAACACTTTCTCATTCATGTGAGCCAACTTTCAGTGCCAGAAGTTTGGTGACGCATCATCCTTAAGAACATTAATTTGCCTACCACACACCCTTTACATATGTGTTGTAAAGCATACAACAAACCTTGCCTCCAACTATAAGTAAAAACCCCTTGGTGAGCTTCCAAGTGCCCTCATCAAGTTGATGCTTGTGACCTTCCTTCTCCAGACCACGATTGAGATCATATTCAGGTGTAACTACGCAAGTCAGTAATCTGTCCCACATTCTTGAGAATAATTGTGCAGGCAACATTGGTCTGAATACGTATATTAGTTATTCCAACAATATCGGCAACATTATTGTTACTCATCTGAACATCGCTAAAATTTTCATCCTTATAAGAACTGAAATACGCTCTCTTGGAAGCACAGTAATACAAAGCAACTGAATCAATGCCCACTCAGCATCAGAATCAATAATATGGTTGCACTCTCTGGTTGCACAGATAAGTGCGATAAAATTATCATTTGAGTACTCATCTGAGACAAGTACATTAGTATTTTTCTTGTTAACCTTCTTCTTATTCTTGTCGTCCCTTTTCTTTGAGTTGCAGTACTTTTTGATATGCCTTGATTTTCCACACTTCCCACATGTAGTTCTCCACTTACTTTAGGATCTGTTATTACCTTTTCCTTTTCCTTTTGGTCCTCTGCTCTCATTTTGATATCTTCCTTCCGTGACAATAGCCTGGTCGATATAAATAATCATCTATTTTCTACGGGCTCCTTCGTTGAACAAGTAATCTTTGATTGTACCCAAAGACAATGGAGTTGAATTATTAACAATAACCACTAGGGTTTTCAACTATCTTACAAAGAACCCAAGAGAAATAACGTCTGCAACTCTTCACTGAAAATAAGTTCCGAAGTAGACAACTTATTAACAATACCTTGAAAATCACTCAAATGCTCAGCAATAGTGCGTCTGCCTTTCAATTCCAGGCTAACAAGTCGCTTAACCAGGAAAACTTTATTTTGTGCAATCTTTCTTTGGTACAAACCTTCTAACTTAGTCCACAAGTCATTGACATCAATTTTGTTTGCTACGTAGTGACAGACACTGATATCCACCCATTTTGTATTGTACCAACAATCTTCCTATTTAATTTTTTCACTCTTCAGCCCTTACCACTTCAGGTTTCTTACCTTTTAACTCAATGCGATCATACAATTCCTTACAATCAAGTAAGTCCTCCATCCTTGGCTTCCGAATCGAATAATTACTAGTAACTAATTTAGTTATCGAGGTACTAATTGAACTCTCCATAGTCTTCACAACTCGTTATATCACCCCAAGCTTTGATACCACTTGTTAGGCTGAGGGCTACTTACATTAACAATTACTTGTAGTGCAATAATTGTATAACACCCACATGACAATAATATGCGGAATTAAATGTAGGAAATAATTAAATAGGACATCAAGTTTAACATGGAAAACCCTCTGATGCAGAGGGAAGGCAAAAGAACATAAAATATTCTATTATGAAAATAGCGAATAGTACAACAAGCAACTATCTTAAATTATTTACCCTGATTTGAGAACCACGACAATTTAGGGACAATACAGAAATTTCTAGGCGCAAATACAATTGAATAACTCCGCCAATTGATTCTACCGCCGCCTCACTAATACCTGCAAAGTATTCGACTCCTTGTTGCATAAACCTTCCGTCGCCCACTCATAAACTCACCACAATTATTGTGATTTTTGCTTGTTTCATTGTGATATAGCGATCAAGGCACAAAATTCTCAATCTGTAGTAGCTCATAGCTTGGCGAACAAGGCAAAAACTATGCTAAACTAGCTTGCCATAGTCGGTTAGCATCATCACCAACCTATCATCATCACTAAGCCAAATTTTCCTTTATTTCTTTTGGTTATCCAAGTCGAATGCGCAGTTACCCAAAAAAACAATCAACAAATTTTTCTTATTTTTTCCTTTTCTTTCTTTTTTGTCAACTAGTTTGTACCCGTATTCTTGCACAGGCCATTTAAATTTTAAAATATAACTTAGGTATAATTAGTTCTAAAATAAAAGAGAAATAATTTGATAGTCTAGAAAATTAATTTTAGTTCACAATGTAAACAGTGAAAAATTGTTCTTATCATAATCTTCTCTTGCAATAGAAAAATTAATATATTCAATCCCTCAAAAGTACATCAGGAGGATATTAGGTATGAATTTGGATAGAGATGTTGCAAATTTCAAAAAATACATAATGTATAGCAATCATAACATGATAAAATTATATAAAAAACACGATATAGATAATTAATATAACCACATAGAGCAAAATATTAAGGAGTAGAATTAAAATGAAACAATGCACAATAACTAATACCCAAAAAAGGCAAAACATTAAAGATTTTATTATAAGTCTAACTCTTGTCTTCTTAAAATTTGAAATTATTTTTTTTCCTTATATCTTATTTTTAAAACTCGAGAAAGTTAAAAAGACTATCGTCAATATGATCCTATAATTTTTGTTTTAAATGTGATCCTATGCAGAGCTAGGTTAGGGTGTGGGCCTCAAGGGTTTTAATGTTTACGGTTGGTTTGAGGATTTATAGCTTGTGGGTTTAAGGCTATTGTTTTGGGTTTTGGGTTTAAAGTGCTCTTTGATTTAATATTCATATGTTTATCGAAATTTTAAACTGCTCGTACTGATATGTAGTTTAATACTTACATGGATTGAAATATAAGGTAAACGCTGGAACTATTGATCTTCCGCAACACTGGGGACCAAAATTTATGCATTGGAATTTCTAAAATCCTAATTTTAGAAGTTTTAAGAGTCTTTCCTCTTTGTGTAATGCAACTCTATTGATCAATAATGCAATTGTATACATTGTTATATAGTTTTCATGTAATATGTTTCAGGTATTTTTATTATAAAAATTCACATAATAAGTACTATAGAAAGCTATTATTTTCTCTTCTCTAGAAATAAAACATTTAAAATTAATTATCTTCTTTTCTTCTTTTTTTTAAAATTGGAAAACAATCCTATGTTATTGTCAAAAAAAGGAATTATGAGTTGAATAATAAAAGTAAGTCATATCTTGTATTACAAATAATTAATTTTAATATTTAAATATTAAAACTA
Organism: Carnegiea gigantea; assembly: GCA_029747015.1. Taxonomy (NCBI): domain Eukaryota; kingdom Viridiplantae; phylum Streptophyta; class Magnoliopsida; order Caryophyllales; family Cactaceae; genus Carnegiea; species Carnegiea gigantea. The sequence continues at coordinate 533,746 of JAKOGI010000266.1, read as the reverse complement.
ATTAAAATCATCATTTAGAATATAGCTGTGGACTCCAAACAAATAAAACATATCTTCTAATTTTTACCATATATACTACTTATAAATAATTTTACTTTTTATTCTTAGGATTCATAGATATAACTTATAAATGTAGCTAAAGTTTTCTATCCTCTCCAAAATAATTTGAACGTAGTTACTTATTCTTTTTAGGAATGAACTTCATTATTATCTTTCTAATATATGCATAAAAATTGATGTTGATGTTTTCAATGTTGAATATGGTTTGTTTTTATAATTTTGTCTGCAAACAATATGTTTCTACAAATGTTAACATTTTCAACTTTATATATAATTTATTGGGTGATCTTTTATTTTTTAAAAAAATTTAACTCTATGACCTATAGGCCTATGGAAATTGATGAGATAAAAAATAGTTATGGGTGGTGCAACAATGATTAAATTAAAGAAATGGGGTTACAGGAGTTGTGATATTGAAGCAAGTATGGGATTTGATTTTTTCCCCCAAAAAAACTAAAAATAATCTAAAGGGTAAGATTTATGTTTGTTTTTGGGTTTCAAATAAGCCACGAAGGCAGTACAATATAATAAGGGGAGAAAGAATTGAACCTGAGACCTAATGCACTCTGGACCTCAATAGCTAAGATTTATGTAGTAGAATGATCAACGGTTTATAAGTACTATTGCTTGAGATTTTAGAATTGAAGGAGGGAAGTTTTCTCAACCTCTTGTACATCTTTACATTTGTTATGTAAAAATTGGGCTGGACCCAAATTAACATGCATATGAAAATTGGTCAACAACATTTAAATTATTATTAAAATGCAGACTGGAACCAATGACCACTTTATATGTGGTTGGTTTGAATTAATTAATTGTAAAATTACTAATACTAACATAGTCTTTAAGAAAGTTATTAAAATGTGATAATGAACATCGTCTTTTTAAGAAAGTTGTTAAGATATTGTAGGAAAAAAATCATATTAAATTTACTAAATTATTCATCTCATTTTGTGAATTGTATAACAAAATTGTATTAGGCCAAACATTCAACCCCAAAAACAGAAGGGGGTTTTCACAGGAGTAGTTTGTGAGATTAGGTCAATTGAGATTGGTCCTGCTTGTTGCACTTTTTTTCAGATTAAAAAAAACCAAAGTAATAGGATGCTGGAAATTTTATTTTGCTTCTAATTTTCTTTCTTTATTCATATTTGGACCTAAAATTTTGAGAATTTGGAATGAAATTATGCCTAAATCTGATCGATTATTCAATGTTTGAACTCAACTGTCCAATTGTTCGAGTTGCCCAAACCTGACAAGGTTTAAAAAATCTAGATCTGAGGCGAAACTAATTTAAATGTCCCAAATTTAAAAGTCACCAATAGACGAATCCATCTCACTATATTTTTTATTGGAGAATCCAAACATGTGTAAAAACTAATTCGCTCTAATTAATTTCCCTTGTTTTATAAGAGTAGGAGCAGCCATAGACATGCGAGGAGGGAAGGGGGGTCTGCGTGTCACACGTGTTCTCGGGGCGTGCTCGCAGCCAGGGGAAAGGGGGAGGGGTACGGGTGGCAGAACGCCTGCGTGGGCATTTTTTTTGTAGGTTTGTGCTGTGAAATGCGGCGTTTTAATGTGGGGGGTTGAAGGCAGTGACGCGTTTCGAAAGCGGGCTTCCGAAAAAAAAAGAAAACGAATTGGAACGTTGGGCTGGGTGAGAGAGAGAGTTGGGCTTCCCAAATTTCTTTTTTTTTTTTGTGTTTTTGTTGGAAATTTTGGCTGTAAATACCATGCATCAAATGGGCAAAATTCATCCCAAAAATTCGAACCTCCGTCTTGTACTTTTTTTTAAAAATATCGAACATTCATATTGTAATCTTTTTTAATGTCGAACATTGACATTGTATTTGTTTTTAACTGAACTGTAATTTATAGTCTATCTTCTTTCACTCGTTCAAGCAATGAAAATTAACTAATCAATTTTCAGAGATTTTTTTTTTAAAAAACTCATTTTTCCGGACCAAAAAATAAATATTCGTTCATTAGGAATATAAAAAATATCTATAAGTTGCAAAAAACATAAAATGCAACTACAAAATTAAAATGACAAAAGTAATAAAATATGTTTAATGGTGGGCTTCATGACAAATATTTAATTCAATTGTCCTGAAATGAGTTCCATTGGTTAGAAAAATGAAGAAATGCAAGTTTCAAAACTGTGAAACTTTTGCTGACATGACCAGACAAAGTTTTTTTCTTTTTAAAGGAAAATTGGGCACAAAGGTATGTTAAAGTGAAAGCACATCCTTGATAAGGAAAATGTCTCCTACAAGATTTGAAAACCTAAGAATCCCAAATGAAAGGTAACTCAAATATCATTTGAGCTAGAGCTCGTTGATAATTTCAAGGACGTGTTATTGCAGTATATTTTTTATTTGTCATTAAGGTAAACCGCCCATTTACTATGCCCTCTGTGTATGGTTAACTACAAGTAGGTTCTTAATAAGACAGAGACATGCAAACCACAATAGGTCTAACGTAGATCCAATTTGCAAGGTAACCAACCCCTCTAATGAACGCAACATGTATATACTGTAGTCTTCGGAGTACAAACTCCTGTAAAGCAATTTTTACCCATGTAAATTTGTCACGTAGGAAAGTTACATGTATGCTTATATAGATTGTGTTAATATATATTTTTTAGGAGTATGATGGAGCTATTCTTTTTCAGGATATGGAGTAGCTGTAAACAATAAGAAAATGTAAAAAGTTATAAGGAACAGAAAGGAATAATAAAAACTGTAACGAAATGTAAGCGCTGTAAGCGTTGTAAGACACTGTAAACGAAGCTATGAGCAGTTGTTAGAATTATCAAAAAGTTGTATGTATAATTTATAGTCTTCCATAATGTATAAGTAGTAAAATTAATTTTTTTAGAAGAATAAATTATGTGTAATTTGTCTGTGATATTAATGAAAATCACTTTATCTTAACTCAACAGACTATTTTGTAATAGCTATAATGTGAATAAATTTTTACTATCTATTATTATCATTTCTTATCAGCAGAAGTAATAGTGAATAACATAATTAATGAGAAAACACTAATGTGACGCCTCAACTCCTAGTTACATAATTAGCCGTTGTTAAATAAGTTATTAGAGGTCAACGTAGCGGAGGGTTCAGGGTTGGGATGTTAGCACTATATATACTAAGGAGGATAAAGCTTACTTAGTTAGTATACTTAGGCCATGTTCTATTTCGCATTTTTTAGGATTTAGCGAAGAGTTTACATCTCTTTACAGCTCCTTACAGCCTTAACATAATCCTTATATCTTCTTACATCTCCTGACATCTCCATACATCTTCTTACATCTTATAGATCTTTCTATAATATTCATTTATTTTAGTTACAGAAATATGTATATTTTTTTAGTGATACTACCAATATACAAAATTTATAAATATCTTATGAACACAATATTTACATAAACATAAAAATAGAGTATAATGACGTAAATTATATTAGAGTTTCAACATGAAATATATATTATTATAGATAACCATACATTTATTTATATTTAAAATTATTTACTTAAAATAGGAATTTATTTGAAGAGTTGTTCAATTTTGTCAAAAAAGTTTTTTGTCATACTTTGTTTATTCGATCAAACTAATGTTCATATAAAAAATATTGGATGAAATTTTATTCACCAACTTTATGGGGATTAATATATTTTATTGTTGTGTAATTAACTTAATTAATTGTTTATTTTTAATAAGTATATTATTTTAATATTATTTTCTTTTCATCCAAAACGTTCATTGTAAAACAAATTCTATTATACAACTCTTCAACAATTCAACAATTCTTTACATCCATTCTTACAGCTCTTTACAGCTTCTTACATCTTCTTATAGCTCCTTACATCTTCTTACAGCTCCTTACAACTCCTTATAGCTTCTTACAGCTCCTTACATCTCCTTACATCTATCTAGAACGTGAAATAAAACAGGTCTTAATATAACATAATAACATCTCCCTTTTCATATATAAAGTGAATGTCGATGTATAATTAATTTGTATGTTCTTGAACCCAAATAAAGTTTAATGACCCACCGATATACTTCTAGGCAACTCAAGACTCAAAGGCATGTAAATGTGAGCTTCCGTAGACCCCCACTGATTGACTCCTTGCTTCATTTGTTACGCACAATGTGCAACTTTTCAAACGCCCAACATAAAACATAAAAGCACCAACTTTTCGAAGGATGAGGCGAAGCTAGTACATTTACCCCTATATTGCAAAGAAACTTTTAGTGAGCGCACACATTTCAGTTTATTTTTGTCAGAAATGAAGGAGAGAGATAATTATATTAAAACTATTGTCGGCTATTATCTGAAAGTGGATTTTAAATTGATGAGCTCATATCGGGACAATACGATCATTGAGTAAGGTACATACCTCTCATGTCTATCAGGAAGCCTGAGTTGAAGTTACGCGGGTCAATTAATGGGCTCAAACCCTGATAATTGCTAACTGGTAGGTCCAGTTGATTACGTGGTAAAATAATACTTGAAAATTATTCATTGAGTACTTGTATACTATAATTGCTATGAGATTTTGATAATTTATAAAATGTGTATGAATTTTTGAAAGTTATAGGTAGCAAACGTACGTGGATTTTAAATCTCTCTCTCTTGCTCTCTTTCTTGTTGAGTGTTCGTTTATGGCCTAACAACGATGAAAATAGCCTCGCTTTTGTTTCAAATCAATCTTTTATTATTAGTGAGTGTGTTTTTCTATCTAAGATAGATGTTAATTTGTGTAAATTTATATTATTGTGATAGTTCTGATGATTGAAGTGGTTGATTACTTGTGGGTGTTTATAGGACATTGGACTTGGGTATGGGTTGTGAGGGAGTATCCATATAGGGTGATTTTCTTGAAGTTTAAAGGATTTTGTTTTTGTGTTTTGAATGAAATTAAAGCTGGATATGTGTGTTGAATTTTTGTCATTGAAGAGTTGAAAAGATGAAGAAAGGCTTGAGGTTGGAGGCGGAAGAAAGGTGGGAAAAGGGTGTGTTTAGGATTTTAAAATAGGTAAATTTGTTATGAACTTTGATATTTAATTATCGAGAAGTAAATTGTATTTTACTATATAATGTGTGGGATAGTAATTGAAAACTATATTAGAGTTCGGTTCTTAACATTCTAACAAAAGTAGTGAGGCTTATGAGTTAGGATTAGTGTTAAAGATAAATTCAATGTTAATGTTACCCAAAAGGATAAATAAAGGTTGAATCACACAGGAGTGAGTTTTGAATGGCATATCTCTTTGTAATTCAAACCAAATAAAGGGAAGTCAAAGTCTACTTGAGGTATTAAAAGTCAATGTCTGTTCGGTTTGATCTGTGAGCATGTATGTCGTACCGAAACTAAAACTAAACTCATAAATGGGGCCTATGTAAGCTAATGTCTTTTGTTGATGGATGATTTTGTAAAAGATGAGAATTGAAATAATAATAATAACAACAACAACGATAAAAACGATAACAGTAAACACTGCAGCCGATTTGTTTTTTTTTGACGGAATTTTTTGACGGGGTTGTAGCCCGTCAACATGTGAGACCGAAATTTTGACGGGAAGAAAATTTTTTTGACGGAAATACTGTTAGCGCAGATTTCGAAAAATTCTTTGACGAGGTGGAAAGAATTTTGACCGCTTCCGTCAATAATTCTCACTACCTTTGACGAGATGTGAACGTTTTTGACGGGCACGTCAAAAACTGGAAAAACATTTTTTTTTTTTAATCGTTGCTGTAACCAGCGCTTCAATTACTCCCCTTTCCTTGCGAGCATCGGTCAGAGTTCTGCAAAAGCCTTTCGTCTCTCACACCTTTCCTCTGTCAAAAGCCTGAAGCTCACCAGACCTCCCTTTGACCGCAAAAGCTTGAAGTCCCAGGCGCCCGTGAACATGGACAGACGCCCATGAGTACCCCCTTTCCTCTTCTCCGTAAATATTCATCCGGTTCTCAAGCTTCTCTGAATCTGCCGAACGATTGTTGTTGCTCGCCACTCGCCATTGTTGTTGCCGTTGGTCAACTCACGGTTTGACAGGTATGCGCTCTACATCTCCGTTGTTTGAGTTGTTATTGAATCGAAGTTGTTGTTGCATTTGTCAATCATACCCTAAATTTCTGATATTTGCACGCTGGTGGCCCGAAAGCTGAGTTTTTGTGCTGGAAATCGAGCCTTCAAGCTCCAGGACGAAGCACGACACCAGTTTTGTTGCGCTCTGTACACCTCGTCGTGTTCCTGAAGGTAATTTCGCTATTCCCCTAATTTTGGGGCTCTGTTCACCGGTTCCTGTTGCGCCAGAAAGCTGGGTTATTCCCCCTTGTTGTTCTGTATAATTTTGGGGTTTATGCAGGACATATGACCCAAATGCATATGATGACAAAATTATATAAATGTGGCATCACCAAAACTGAGGTATTTGAAATCGATGTTATCCAGTGAATCACTGAACAATTGCTTGATTGAAACCATCTGGATTGAAACTAGGAACACACAGTTAATAGGTGAACAATGACACTGTAATACCTAGACGAATGAAGGACCTATTGAATAGGTGAACAATGAGGCTGATTATGTGAGCAGGAAGACGTAGGACTTGAGTCATATATTCCACGGCAAACATTGGTTAGGCCGAGGTCTCAGACATTGATAGCTTATAATTTAAACCTACAAAGGAGCAAAGACCATTACAGAGCAACGAATCATCCACTTTAAAGTCAAAAAGGACAAAGGCCAATGTTGGCTCATTGTGCTAATCGATATGCAGTTCGTTCCTTGTCTGTTGATTGCTTACATTTGGCACAAATTAGACAGCTTCTTTGCCTCCATTTTCTTTTTCTTTTGTTGGTTGTCGTTGACCTTGAGGCTGCATAATTGTGAATGTTAATCTCCATTGATGGAGGTCCCAACTAGAGGCTTTGGGCTGTGTGCTCTTTCATGCTGTGCTGGACCCCTTGAATTTAGGTCTTTTGCCCTTCTTTGTTTTAGTTTTTGCCTCTTTAATCTTTAAATATTCTGTTGTTTTGTACTTTAGAATCGTGCAGTAGGACAGGATGAGTTTCATATCCATTACATCTGCCTTGGGTTTTCTTTCTTCACTTTCTTCCTACCTTATTCTCCATTTAATTCATTGTAATGTGCTGTAGATGTTAATCCTAGTTCATGGATTCTAATATGTATTGAAGCTAGGCAAGGTGGTTATTCTATCTCTCTCTTCTCATTTAGATTTTGTTGTTTGTTTATTCTAATTTTTAGTTTTGGTCATAATGTGCGTGGTCAGTGCGTCTTGTTAGTAAATGTGATTTTGAATTATTTCAATTTGTTTCATATTATGTTTTTTTTTTTATTTAGGATCAAGTTAACGGATACTGTTGCACTTTTAAGTTTGGATTACTGTTTTGTAAGTCATTTGATCCCATTGGTTACGTAATTGGTTGGTTTATCATATGAAGAACATGTAAACCCTAGAAACCGTAAACCCTAACCCCTAAACTCTAAACCCCAAACCCAAAACCCTAGAAGCCCCCACCCCTAGAAACCCTAAACCCTAAACCCTCAACCCTAAATCCTAAACCATAGAAACTCTAAACCCTAAACCCTACAAACCCTAACCGTAGAAACCCTAGACCCTAACCCCCACACCATAAACCCTAAACCCTAAACCCTACAAACCCTAACCGTACAAACCCTAAACCCTAACCCCTAAACGCTAAACCCTAAACCCTGTAAACCCTACAAACCCTATGCCCTAGAAACCCTAAACCCTAAACCCTGAACCCCCTTTATAAATTGCATGTTATCCCCTAAGACAATAAAATGCAATGTCATGAATAATTTTGTGTATGATGAAATGTAATATTAGCATGACTTCTTCTGTACTGATCATTTGTGCGGGTTGACTTTAGATCTTAGGATGGGGAAAAAACGAAAATTCAATGACAATGCAACTAAATCTCGTAAATGTTGCTGTAAGTGTCATGAGGTAGGTCTTCATTATTGATGTACAACTTTCTTCCTTGTGCGGAGTTGCTATTATGTCAAATGATTATGTGAATTCTATATTTTTACCGAATACATGCTTAGTATTCATGTAGTGTTATTAATGTTAGGGGCGAACGTCCGTAACTTTGCTTGTAACCAACCTTTAAGTACCGTAATATTTTCTTATCGGGGCATAACACATATGACATGACCACCGTCGAAATGGACGCACCACATCATCGCTTGTGGATGTATCACGGAAGGGATAAACGCAGTGGTGAATTGCAGAACGAATTCATTAATGGTGTGGAGGAATTTGATAAACATGCTCGAGCCCAACATGACTTCATTACGAACGGAGTGTATCGTTGTCCCTGTGCGAAATGCAAGAATACTAAATACCTACACCCAGCTGAAGTTAAAATGCATTTGTACCATAAAGGGTTTGTACAATATTACTGGTTCTGGACAAGCCATGGTGAGGTAGAGCCTTCAACTCATGAAGAGGCCACTACCTCTGCGTGGGTGGACCAGTCAAGTCCAGTGTACAATGAGCATGAGCACCATAGTGGAGGTTATGAGGGGCATCAGATGGAGTCTATGCTGAATGATGCGTTCAGATCTGATGAGATAAATGTCGATATCGGAATGAACGCTAACGCAGAAGCATTTTATAGTATGCTTCATTCGGCACAACAACCATTGTACGAGGGTTCCCACACTCATACTGAGCTCTCTGCCGCAATGAGGTTGCTAAGTATTAAATCAGAGCATAATATGTCCCATCGATGCTTTGACGATGTAGTACGCCTGATGCAGGAGACGACTCCGACTCCAAATCGCATTCCGAACAATTTCAGTGCTGTTAAAAGGAGAGTTAAGGAGTTGGGGTTAGATTATGAGACTATTGACTGTTGTCGTAATGATTGCATGATATATTATAAGGCTGATGCAACCCTTGCTGCGTGCAAATTTTGTGGGAGTGGAAGGTATAAACCAATGACGAACCATAACGGAAGAAGGAAGGCTATTCCTAGTGCTAAGATGCATTATATGCCACTCATTCCAAGGTTGCAGCGACTGTACGCATCAAAGAAGACTGCAGAGCATATGCTGTGGCATAGCAATCATGCAACACAAAATGGTGAGCTTAGCCATCCTTCCGACGCTGCAGCATGGAAACATTTTGACCAAATGCATACTTCATTTGCTGCAGACCCACGGAATGTGCGACTTGGTTTATGTGCTGATGGGTTCTCACCATACTCAAATTCAGCAAGACCATATTCTATATGGCCGGTTGTGATGTGTGTGTATAACTTGCCACCGCATCTTTCCATGAAACTTCCGTACATGTTCCTAACAGGTCTCATACCGGGTCCGCACAACCCTAAGAATAAGATTGATGTATCCCTACAACCACTTATCGATGAGTTGCAAAGTTTGTGGAATGAAGGGGTTGATACATACGATGTTCATGGGAATCAAACTTTTAAAATGAAGGCTACTTTCATGTGGACAATTAATGACTTCCCAGCATATGGAATGTTGTCCGGCTGGAGTACCCACGGTGCGTTGTCTTGTCCAGTGTGCCAAGATCAGGTACGTGGGAGTTACCTACATCATGGTCGAAAAATGTCGTGGTTTGATTGTCATCGCTGCTTTTTACCCCGACATCATGCATTCAGACGAAATAAGAGTTCGTTCACTAAGAACCGTACAATGCATGGGCAACCTCCGCAGAGGGTGCCCGCAGATGTTGAATTTGAACGTGTATGTGAGTTCCCTACAGTGACGGACCAATCAGATTGTCAAATTCCTGGGTTCGCTGAGAACGTTCACAATTGGACAAAACGTAGTATATTCTGGGACCTTTCATACTGGAGGCACCAGCTACTGCGTCACAACTTGGATGTGATGCACATAGAGAAGAATTTCTGTGAAAATATTGTGAACACGGTTATGGATGTGTCAGGTAAAACGAAGGACAACGTGAAAGCTCGATTGGATTTAGCTGAGTTGTGTGCACGTGATGAATTGCATCTACGAACAAGGGAAAATGGCAACTCATACAAACCGAAAGCCAAGTTCACGTTGTCCTTGGAGCAGAGAAGGGCAGTGTGTGAGTGGATGCGTGGGCTAAGTTTACCAGACGGGTACCGCTCAAATTTCGACAACATTGTCGACACGACAAATACGAAATTGCAAAATCTAAAAAGTCATGACTATCATGTATTTATGGAGGTGCTCCTACCAATTGCATTCAGTGCATTGCCGGTAGATGTGTTAGAGCCTTTAGCAAGTCTGAGTGAATACTTCAGGAATATATGTGCAAGTGTCCTTCGTGAGGATCAACTTATAGAGATGCATCAACAAATTGCCATAATATTATTCAAATTGGAGACAATATTTCCTCCAGGATTCTGGAATGTTATGGAACATCTTCCGGTGCACTTAGCACAAGAAGCTTATCTAGGTGGTCCAGTTCATTACCGATGGATGTACCCCTTCGAAAGGTTCTTCAAGTGGCTCAAACAAAAGGCCAAGAATAAAGCTAAGCCTGAGAGTTCTATGGTAATAGCGTACCTCATCTACGAAATCCAAATATTTGGTTCTGAGTACTTTGATGCAAATCTTACATCCATGAACTCCATAATTGCAAGGAATGCAGTGTCGTACCAACATGATCCACCGACAACATTTACGGTATTCCAAATGAAGGGCACTCCATTTGGTAAATGTCGTAAACGTTACCTCACACAAGTTGAGTATAACACTGCCCATCTGCACATACTGCTTAATTGAAATGAGGTGCAACCGTATCTATAGTAAGTACACGTCACGCACTTTTAAAACATTATGGTACTTGTAATGACAATAACAAGCAAAATATATCTGTAGGTACTTCCATAATTGGATCACAAGGGGACATGCTAATATGTGGCCTGCAGACATGGATAAAATTATTGAGGACAAATTTCCAGAATGGTTCAAGCAAAATGTGTGTGCACACATAAACCATTTATGTCCATTGCCTTATTTTTTAACTTAATTCACTGAGAAAATTATCATGACTTTGTAATTGCTTAGGAGTTTGCACATGGTACAGGTTTATTGTTCACATGTGTTCAATGACGAAAGGCCATCATGGTTACAACAAATGGCAGAAGGACCAATAAATATTGTGTAGCTTTTCACAGGATACAAAGTGCATAGGATAAGGTTTCATACTAGAACAAGAAGTATGAATAAGAAGACATCTTCATGTGGTGTTCTAGTGAAAGGAACTTCAGAAGGGAATGGTAGCGGGGTGGATTACTATGGCGTGCTTGAGGAAGTACTCCAATTGGAGTACTTAGGGGAGCCCATGAAACGATGCTTACTATTTCGATGTGAATGGTATGATCCATCTAATCCTCGGGGTACACGGTACTCCAAGTTGAACTGTACATATGAAATTAATATCCAAAGCAAATATGCCAAGTATGACCCTTTCATCATTGGGGATGTTGCGTACCAAGTGTTTTACATCCCATATCCACGGGATATTCCCCATAAAGCAAATTGGTGGGCTGCTTTGTTGAATAAGCCCAGACAGTGCCCAAACATGCAAGTGGATGCGGTTAACCCTAACCCTGTATTTCAAGAAGATGTAATGGCGTCAACTTCTCAACTGTCAGAAACCTTGTCACAATTTCTGGCTGACGTAGCAGGGGTTATGGATGAAGTGCAAGTGGTTGATGTCGCCGCATCAGAAGGTGAACAACCCGATGATATGGACGAGTTTGAGCAATGGGAGTGGGATGATGCGGAAACAGAAACCGAAACTGACGACGATGAAATGCAGTACAAATCAGATGATGATGAGGAGGACGATGAGAACGATGAGGCGCACATAGATGACGAAGAGGATCTGGATGAAGATGATGAATGTTAATCTGTATTCATTGTATCCTACTTATGTTTTCTGCGTACGCAGTTGTAATAGAATCCTTGTAAACTTTATGGACGTCCAACATGATTGACTTTATGAACATGACCTAAGTTGCATTGATAATTAAAATGTCATAATAATGTCTTTAATGATTTGCATTGTTACAATTGAATTACAGTAACTACTTTTGTACGTTACAGATGACAGACAGAGATCCGCGACATCAGCGGCACCGCCGGAGAGGAGGGTCGAGGCTTTCAGATGCAGATAGTCATTCACTGGAGGCAGTGGGGGTGGGGGAGCGCACGTATGGCTCCCCTGTCCGAGATCCGTTGACTGCAGCAGCTACTTCATCCTTCATGCCTACCCCACGGGTGGATGCACGCTTCGGGAACCCCTTTGTGGACCCGAACCAGGTCCCCGTCCTCAACCAAGATGCTGGTTTGCAAGCTCCCATGCTGGAGACACCTCAGGGGCAGGAGGGGTGAATACGACATTTTGGAATACTTTTGGGTCATTCGTGCCATGCAATGCAAACTTAATTATGAGCGCCTTAGGAAGCATCCAACAAAGTACTCTATACCCTACTCCACACCACATTCCACATCTTGCTGTAGTACCTACTCCACAACGTACTCCGGAGCCTCAGGCGCAGGCTACATCACAGCAATCTAGAGGGCGTATATTGCTATGGAGTGAGCACGAGGTCGCTGTTAGGGATAAGAGTCTAATAGAGCCGGAGGAAGACACGTACATGCTCTACTACCGTTTTACTAAATATAAAATGCTAGTTGAACGCAATTCAATATTAGTGATAATTTGTTCTTCAATATAATATGTTTATATGTTATTTCGTTTCAGGTTCAAGCCCTACCAAGGAGTCACCAAACGTATTGGTGAGATCATGAAGGGAAAGTACCCAGGAGCTTGGCCGACTTGGGGGGAAGTCCCTGTTCAACAACGAGACTTGTAGTTCGCTGAATTCAAGGTGCGTACTTTTTGTTAGTAAGTTTCTTACTGTTTACTTGTTTCATGTGTTAATGTTGAAAGCATTTGAAACACGTTATATTATATATGTTACATTTTACATGCTTGCGTTATCAAAATAAGTTTCACATAGTCCTAATTAACTGATTTCATGTCATAACTACATATGTGAATGTTGTCGCAGAAATATTATTATTGGCTGCCGCAGCATGACAGACAAGTGCGTAGGAATTTTGATATTAGTGGGGCGAAGCAGTTGAAGAACTTGTTTGCCTATGCACGCAAGTTAGGCAAGGGGCTAGATTGGGTATCCCCGGACAACTGGGCACGGCTCCTGAAGTATTGGGAGGGCCCTGATTTTTAGAAGTTAAGCGCCCAGAACAAGAAGAACTGCAGCAGTGACCCTGAGGGCGTGGGTCCATCATTGCACATGTGCGGGTCAATCCCAATAACTGAGCGTCGCAGACGACTGGTAATATACAATGTAAACATTCACGAACACATTGTTATTCAATGATTTATTACCTGTAACACAACCTCCTTCCAATCTGTACAGGCGGTCTCACTTGAAAGGGAACCAACAATTGATGAGTTGTACAAGGACACCCACATGCGCAGGAAGAAGGACAACCAGGGCAACTGGGTGTGCAAAAAATTTGAGTTGAGATTGGTAAGATTGAATTTAATTTACATCAGGATGAGTTTTCCATTAAAATATGAGTTTCAGTTAACAGATATTCCATAACATCTGGTTTTTTACGTGAATATGCAGGAGGAACACATGAAGAGATGGCAGGAGTACAGGTCCTCCCACTCCTCCACTGACGACAGTTCCGAAAACCCTCCACTGTCTAAGCGGGACATTTGGGTTTAAGGAAATCTCACTAGCAAGGGTCGGGTGTATGGCTTTGGTGCTGAGGGAGTTGTGATGAAGGAGCGGTCTCGCTTATCAGCTTCGACTCGTTCGTCCCCTGTTCACAACTATGATGCACGTAAAATGGCGATGAGATTGAATGAGAGTGCTGTGAAAGCAGCGGAGGAGGCTCGGCAAGCGAAGGAGGCTCACCACAAAGAGATTGAAGACCTTCGAAAAGCAATCGAGGAGAAGGAAGTTAAATTCCAACATGAGTTGGCTCAAGAGAAGGCTGCGAGGCAACGAGATAAGGAGAAAGTTAAGAGTAAGATAAGCAAGCTCTGGAAGTTCTTCAAGAGTCAGCAAGCTGGGTCCTCAACAGCACCGCCAGAAGATGATGATGAAGATGACCCCGATCCATCACACCAAGGTGATTCCTCCGATGATTAGTTACGATGTGTTTAGTAGTTGAACAATTTTTGTTATGTTGGTTGATAATGTGAGTGGAACCTATGTAGGTAGATTTTCAATCCTTAAAATGGGACTATATGTGTAATATGTGAATTTCATTATATATAAATATTTTCACTTCGTTTGTTTCCTGACGTGTGATGACTTTGATTAAAATTGAAAATGCTACATTTCGGAAAACATGTTACTTCATATTAGATTTTTAATCCCATTCATTAAATTTTTTGACGGGGTCTTCCGTCAAAAATTTTGACGGACTTTTCCGAAATTGTCCGTCAAAAAAGTTCCTAAACCTCGTATCCCAGCCATGGAACAGTTTTTGACGGACACCTTCATCGGTCAAAAATTCGGTTGCAATATAATTTTGACGGAAAATGAGTCCGGCAAAAAAATCGTCGAAATAATACTGACGAGGTGCAGGTTCGTCAAAAAATACCGTAGGGAATATTTTGACGGAATGTCAGTCCGTCAAAACCGATCCGTCAAAATTTTTGACGGACCGGTCAAAAAGAACATTTCGACGAAGCTTTTTTTGATCGACACTCTTTCCGTCAAAATGTCCGTCAAAAATTCTATATTTCGTCAAAAAGTTAACTGTTCCCCGTCAAAAATTCCGTCAAAAAACTAACAGCATTTATGTTGTGAAAAATAAAAATACTAGCACTAGTAATAACAATTATTAAAGAAGGGCCTAATGAAATGAAGTTAATAATCAATGGAAAATAAGATTCAATCGTAAGCTTAATTAAATAATAATAGGAGTGTTAGCACCAAAGCAAAATGCCAAGTAATTATCAATCATTTACCAAGATTCTAATAACAAAAACTATTTAAGTCTTATTAATAATGAAAAAACGATTTGAAACAGAAGCGAGACGACTTTTGTTGTTGTTGAGCCGTAAACGAGTACTCAACAAGAGAGAAAGAGAGAGAGAGATTTTAAAACCCTACGACAACAACAGCAGCACCACCTCCCAGTGTGGGTCCTGCTTTCGCGAGGTCTGGGGAGATCCAGCTGTAGGCAACCTTACCTCTACCGGCATTCAGAGATTTTAAAACCCTAATATCTTTATTGCCTATACTGTTCAAAAATTCATATATCTTTTTATACATACCAAAAGCTCATAGTATCCAAGTACTCAATCAATCAATTATTTTCAAGTATCATTTTGCCACATAATCAAGTAAACCAACAAGCTGGCAATTGTCAAGGCTTAGGCCCATCAATTCACCCATGTCACTTCAACTCAAGCTTAGCGATCGCCTTGGAGGCGTGCACCTTATTCAATGAATGCATTGTCGTGATATGAGCTCTTCAATTTGGGTTCTATTTTTGGATAATAACTGCTAATAGTTTTAATATAATTCTCTCTCTCTCTTTCATTTCGAATTAAAATGAATTAACGTACGTGTGTTCACTGAAAGTTTAATTTTATTGTTTATAGTAAAGAGGCATATGTGCCGAACTTCGGCTCATACATCAAACATTTTGTACTTTTACGTTTTAGGTAGGGTGTTTGAAAAGTTGCGCATCAGGCATGATAAATGAAATCAATCAGTGGGGTGTAGGCAACCTCATAGTGACATCACTTACAGTCTTAGGTCACCTACAGGTATATTGGTGGGGTGTTGAACAGTTAGTTCAGTTCAAACATGCACAAATTATACTTCATTTACTTTATACGTGAAAAAAATATGTTATTATACTATGTTAAGTATACTAATTAACTAAGGCTTATGCTCCATAGGATGCCGGTAAAGTCTACACCCTGACTCTTCCACTGTACTGACCACTAATAATTAGATAAATATGACTAATGACTTTGTTGAGTTTATGACCTAAATATGATGACAGCTAGGGTTTCCTTGTTGGTTGGGTTTATGGCCCAAATATTATGACGGCTACGGTTTTCTCATACCTGTCTGCTTGATCTGATCCCTTTATTAGGGGCACTCCTCGAGCCTCCAGAATCATCATCAACACACAGCAATATACAAACACAATTGTTGAGCTTTCTTGTTCCGCTATTCCAGCCTTGTGAGAGAGTATTTTAGAGTGAATTGTAATCACTAATTGATCTCTCCTCAGAGCATATCGCTCCAAAATCAATTATGTACTCTCCCATCTCTATAGTGGATTTTGCTTATCGTCGTCTGTGATTTTTTCCCACATTGGGTTTTTCTACGTAAATCTTGATATTGATTTTTGTTCTTTATTATCGGATTGTGTGATTCTTTGTTATTTCCATCCAATTCCTGTACAATCCTAAAAGACGTGACTAAGAGTTGGGGTCTTACAACTAAAACATCTAAAAAAACCCATAGTCAAATGACAATGAAACAAATGGTTGTTAAAAAATTAATATATAGAACCACTATAAAATATAATCTCCTCTTAACCACTAGACATTGAAATTATTTTTTTTTGCGTAATATAGCCCTCTCCATAAGGAAATAAAAAAACCTTGATCAATTTAAACCCTTCAAAAGATGAAATCAAGTTTTCTCAACAAAAAGGAATAAAATGCTTTAGAATGAAAACCAATTGAACTTATGAACATTAGACATAAATACTCCAACCTTTAGGGTATTGGACAAAAATATGCCAAACGTTTTTCTTACAATACCCATCGGTTTGACCTTTAGGGATGTCTATTTTTTTAAGCATTCCAAACTTTTTTGTAGCCCAATACCCAATGGTTTGACCTTTAGGGGTATATATTTTTTTTAAGTAAACCACCATCAATTTTCAAACACTTTAACTTGTCAAGAAATTAAGTAATATGTTGGATTATTTTGACCACATGTATGGTGGTGACACTAATTAGCTTAATCTAAAGTTAATTTTGAAGTTCAGATTGGGATAATTTGAAGTTAATCTTGAGTGAAAATTGTAATACTACTTGTTAATTTTGGATTTTTGTTAAAAATATCAAAAGAATGAGTTATAAATCCCAACACAAATATTTAAAAAAAAACTAGTTAATAAGTCTCATCACCATACATGATCTAAACAACCTGATACATAAACTTTTTAACGAGTCAAATTGTTTGAAAATTAATGGTGGTTTATTAAAAAAATGCCCTAAAGGTCATACTATTAGGATCCACGAAAATGTTGATATATTTTCGTCAACAACTTCTAAAGGTTTGATTGTTTATATCCAATGTTCCTTAAAATTAATATTTTTTAAGATAACATTGCAAAAAATGAATGAAATAAGAAACCCATCAAATTATTAAGCGAGCATTATTAAAATATTGAAAATTTCAAAAATGAGAGATGGTTACGATTTGGCATTAAAAGTCACAAAGCATATACATTGTCATAAATTTTGTTTTGCAAAGAGTGGAGAATCAATGCAGTTGTTAGAAGTTGGGAGGGCCTATAAAGAATAGTAAGAAGATACAAGACTTTTAAAAATTTATTAAAACTATAAGACACCATAAGGAGCTGTAAAAAGTTGTAAGAAACTATAAATAATAAACTTATTGGTGCTCATTGCGGAAAAAAAGGTTGATAAAAAATTTGCTAAATAAGTTTTTTAGCATCTGGAGGAAATATAAGACTTTAAAAATGCATACCAAATTAAATCTAATGAAGTCTGGCATATAAAGTAATTTGTTGAAGAAAGTTGTTGAATTTCCATAAATTCCAAGAGGTAGGGACAAACAAAATTAGGCCAATAAAAGTTTACTCATATGACAATCCGCGAAGGAGTTTATGGACTTTCTAAAGCTTGTGCACCATAAAATTTGAACATATAACACCGATATTATAATTTTAAGAAATATTTTGATAATCAGTCTATTAAAATATCTTTATTGTCCAATGTTATAAATTTAAGAGAAATTTTGATAATTAGTGTATTAAAGGTAACTTTATTGTCATTAGTATGGTACTTAAAAGATCATTATGATATAATACTGAGTATAAGAATTTGAGAACTAGGATGGATTGTATTGATTGATGTTGTATTCTCCGAAGTAAGCGTTGTAGTACGTTTCTGATCACACTTGCGATTATTATGCGGAGGATGGGCTCCTTGTGAGCACTGGTGAATCTCTTTCAACACCAAACAGCATTAGAAAAGCACGTTGCAACAGCAGAACCACTGGTTTTTCACACTTTGCCGAGCAAAAATCATACTTGGTTTTAAAATTTTAATTTCTTTGCAAATTGAACACGTGCCTTATCTCTGGTCCTCAGCCGGCCATCGACCATTCAAGTATTGAACCGTGTTGATATTTTTTTAAACTTATTCAAATGTACATTTCCATTCTGATTATCTGTCACAAAAGGTGGTTATATGATCTACACAGTTTGTTTTTACTCCGTGTTTTGGAGGTATCTTAATTTTGAGGATGGATTGCTTTGAGCTATCAGATTTAAGATCCTTTTTTTAATTAAAAAAGTAAGAATTTTGTGTGGCCCTTTCTTCGGGTTCAATAAGAAATGACATTACTTCGTCAATTGAAATTGAAGCTCTATTCATTTCAATTTATTTGATTGTAATTATTTTGAATTTAATTTATTATGTTATAAATTTATTTGATAAGTTTGTATAACTTTATTTGATAAATTTGTATAAATTTATTCTTAGTTTAATTTATACTAAACTTATTTGTTAAATTAAATTATATTCTCTTGAACTTATTTTTTATATGATAAGTTCAAATAAATTTAATTTAGAATAAATTTAGCACATAGATTTAAAATAAATTATAACAAGTTTAAAATTAGTTGAATTCGAAATAAGGATAAATTCAAATATGCAAGGCATTACCTTTAACTCTAAAGTTTTTATCCTTTCAATATCCAGACTTTGAACGGTCATATACTATTTTTTTAATCAAAAAATAAATGTATATTTCATGTATAACTATATGATGTAGTTACCTACGTATATCATACAACCTACCACAGTATGTACGTGTGACACGCACACGGTCTACACGGAAATATTAAACTACGTGTAGCTATCTCTATCTAAACTCCTGCCACGGCCCAGGGACTGGGGGATATATAGGACATATAGAAGATAACTCCTCGCTGGTGTTAATAATTTCATATTACATTCCAAATCCTCCTGTGTTATGGCTGCTACTCCAGTGGAAGAAAAACTCCTAAAGCTCTTCCATGACAAATGGTTCGCACAAAATATAATATTCCCAACGACTCCAAATCAACAAACCCCAGAAAAATCCCAACAAACCCCGCCAATTCTCTCTCTAGATTCACCAAATTTTCTAGTCAGATCATTCAGTGATCAGAGTCTAAGCTCCACCAGTGATCTTCGCAGCTCGAAAGGAAACGTTTCACCGGACTCGGTCCTCCCAAAAACATCGAAGAAGCGTCAGACTATCTTGTCGGGGAAAGAAGTCGAGGAGTTGGAAGAAAAAATTCAGGTGCAAAAACAGGGGAGAAAAAACAGGAGAGAGAGAGTGAAGAGGAGAAGCAGGAGAGAGAGAAGAAAGAGAAGAGAGAGAAGTGGGAGCGAGAGCTTGTCAGAGCTTGAGTTTGAGGAGCTAAAAGGGTTTATGGATTTGGGTTTTGTTTTCTCTGAAGAAGATAAAGATTCAGACCTGGCTTCTATAATTCCTGGATTACAGAGGCTAGGGAAGAAACAGGGGAATAATGGTGGTGGTAACAATCATAATGATGACGATGATGATGATGATGATGATGATGATTGCAGAAGCAGAGTATCAAGGCCTTATTTATCAGAAGCATGGGAATTGTTGGAAGAAAGAAAGGCGGAAACGAATCCATTGACAAATTGGGTAATTTCAAGTGATTTAGTAAGCAATGAAATTGCAATGAAGAATCTTCTCAGATTTTGGGCTCATACAGTTGCATCTTATGTTAAATAACGGTTAGCCTTCCACAAGTATTAGCCTTTGTACAATCTTCTTTAATGTAAAACTGCATATATCTAATATTCCCAGACCATTTTGATTTTGAGTTTCAAGACAATCCATGTACATATTTTCCGCATTTTGAGTATGGAACATTTTTTTCCCCCCCTTCTTTTGCGCGGAACGTTTTTGTTTGTTGGGGGGAGGTGGCTAGGAAAATGCAGGTAAGTCCAGCACCATGTATACTTTCTCAAGCTTGTGACAATTCCAATCACATAATGGAGCGAAAAAATCATGAAGTACATGAATATGGGAACTGCTACAACTGCTCATCTTTCTCTCTCCTTCACTTCTTCCTCAGTCACAACAAAATAGAAAAATCTAGAGATAAGAAGAATCACACAAATATTCTGGATGTACAGGGACCCCTTAACTTGGGTTCCAGTGCTAGCCCCACCCAATGGGGATATCAGCAGGAGTGCTGAGCCACTGCCTATGAGGAGTCGACAGCTGCCCGTCAAGGGGCCACGCAGGTTTAAACTCGGGTGGCCCCTTTGGGAGACTCGCTTGATAACCACCTAAGAATTAAGATACTACTCGGTGGTCCAAATTCATACGCTTGTTGATATTGGGAACAGGGGAAACACTTTTAAGTGCAGAGTCAGAGTTTTGCAATTGTCAAGAACTAGACATGGGTCCTGATGTTGGATTTTGCCATTTTATGAATATCATTTCACATTACAGTATAAAATGTTGGGTACAATGCGTGTGTATACACATCTCGGATTATTGAGTACACAACATGAAAACTGGAGTCCAAATGGAAGGTCTTCATATAAGTAACATCTAGATATCTTCTGTTTTGAATTACGAAGATCTCAAGGGAGGAAAAAAAAATCAAGACCATATAAGTGATGCGATAGTAGTGATGGGTAAATTTAGCAGCTTAGGCTATAATGTATTAAAGTAGAAATCGCACTGTATTATCACCTATATTTTTTTTTTTCTTTCCTATGGAGTAATATGTGATAGAGGAAATCCTAATCTTATGGATAAATACGTGATTTTTGTAAGTCCTCTCTTAATTATACGTCGCCCTGAGAACTCCTAGTTGGTGAGTTTCATCTTCTCCTAATTATGCTACAATAGTATTAGAGCTATCCACCTCTGAAAAACCCTAACACAATCTGCCTAGCCCTAGAGCCCGTGCATAGCGTAGACCTCGTCCTCGCTGTGCTCAGCTGCGGTCTACCTTTGCAATGGCGGATCTAGACTTTCGAATTAGGGGTGTTCACTTACGAACATTCATCATCATCATGTGTGCTATAAAATAAAGTTTAAATAATGTCTGAAATATTACAATGTTTTACTATTACATTTTTCCTGTACTTTTCTTTGCTTTTAGAATCAGGACAAGTAAAATACATCTTTGTCTATATACCACCCAAACAATTATTCAAAATAATGAACACTTACATACATAAGCTAGGCAATGCAATGAGGCATGTCCAATAGAATTTGCTTTTATATTTCTTTTTTTTTTTTTGAAGGGGAGCCTCATGATAATATATATTTTTTCATTTGACCATTAGGTGTACTATTTAGCTTCATCTCTTTATATCGCAAGTGCCCGAAGTCCTAATAGCATATAAAAGTCCATAGATTTCTTTTGATTTATTTATTAACTTTATTATCCTAAGAATACCATTACTATAACTATGTGCCAATTGATAACTTCATTAACTCTCACGACCATCAAAACAGAACAATGATTAGGGTGAGCATCATGTGATGCCCCTGAGCACAAAATTAAGAATATGGGCATAAATTCCAACTTAAAAATAAATGCTCCACCCAAATTTCAATTGGAGAATTTCTAAACTCAAATAAGCCCAAAAATGACATTCAACCCCAGAAAAGAGAAAGGAGCACAGAAACTGACCGAAAGATGGTGTTGGTGGGGTTCATCCCCGCTTGACTCTTGGCCGCCCCATAAATAAGGCATTGGTTTTTGGTGAAACCCACCCAAGACGACATCGTAAGCATGCCTAAGTCATTGGTGAGTATCTCAACACATTCGTGCCGGGACTGCCACACACCCAAACATGACCACATCGTCCAGAAATTGACTTCGTTTGTCAACCATTTTCGCTCCATCTTCGACTCAAGATTGAAAGTTGAAACCCTAACCTCATGGCAATGTCGACAGAGATTGGGTTAGGTGGCTTGGCAGTGTGTCCCTGTGACTGTGGTCGGCGTGCGACTGCTGTGTCTAGGCCAACTACGCAGGGAGAGGGAGTGAGTCAGTGAGAGGCTGAGAGGAGAGGACTGAGCAACTGAAATGTCGAAGACTGAAGAAGCACGAAGCGTGCTGTGGTCTCACTCATTGTAGTTTTTGAAAAAAAGAAATGAAAACGTTAGCTGATTTGCTAAGTGCTGCAGTTTTGGACCGGTCCATTTATGATAGAGTTAAGAGTGTCCAAGCCTCCAAGGTTTTCTTTTGGGCTATTTTCAGGGGTGTCCACCATTGGTAGTTTTAAAGGCTTCAAATTAGCTAACTAGACTTCCTGGGCTAGCCCTAGATCTGTCCCTATACCTTTGCCTATGCCCTATCGACAGCCATGGCCATACCTCCTCACTCAGCCTTCGGTCTTGAGTTTGATTCCTCCACCGAAGCTCCTCATTCAGCTGATAGGCCAAACACACCGCCTTCTGTTCCAACTCCTCGGCATGTGAGTCAGTTACCCACCTCGCTTGAGGGATCACCATCCCCACTGTTACAGTCCTCTCCCAACCTCAACAGTCACCTGTCCCCGTCACATCCACCGTCCCTCTCATGTCGACTTTCCCTTTACACACCGTGCCGACACACTTATCTTGGCCTATATCCACCACACCTCTCTTTCCTAATAGTGTTTATGAGAGTGCTAGTTTAAGTACAAACCCTAACTCTAGCCCCATGCATAGCGTGGAACACCTACTTGCCTCCCTCTCAGTGGGTTTCAGATGTCTTTTCTTTGCGGCAGGCACACATCCTCCTCCACCACCTTTTGCACCTAGTATCACCAGTGCAGTTAATCATCCTCTCACTAGACCGAGGACTATCTCACATGGAGACAACAATTTGGTGCACATATTATTGCTCATAATATTTTGGGGTTTGTGGATGGTCCTATTCCGCCTCCCCCTATGTTTATCACTTATGCCTCGAGCCGACAGGTTTCCACCCCCTTATTTCATCAATGGCGCCAAGCTAATTAACAAGTTCCCTCCTGGTTGATTGCAATTGTTTTGAAAGATATCAATATTAAAATTCGTGATCTTTAACAATCGCATCTTATATGGGCTAGCCTTCATTAATGTTTCCTTACTGCAAGGGTTGCCAAGACCATAGAGTCGATGCGTCATCTTATTACTATGTGCAAACTTGAGAGCTAATCCATGGACGCCTACCTTCATGAGATTAAGATCTTCGCCGATTCTTTAGTCGCTATTAATGCACCTTTAACTGATCAAGAGCTCCTCCAGTGTACTCTTTTTGGCGTTGATGGTGAGTATGAGAATCTAGTTACTGCTGCTACGTGCTTTGATGGACATCTCACTTTTTATGAGCTTCACACCAAGCTCATCCTGTACGAACAACGTCTATTACATTTTCGTAAGCAACCCTCTTCAGCAACCACTCAAACTGCCTTTGTTGCCAGCAGCAAACCCACGACTTCTCCCAGTGTGTCTTCCTTGACGCTAGCATCCTCGCAAAATAACAACATCAACCAAGGCGGGCACAAAAACTGGATGGTTAGCCGTAGTCGGAACCGCAGTGGTGGTAGGGGTCACGGAATTAACGAGGGTCGTGGCTCTAACAATACTTAGTAGAATACTCAGCAGAATGGTTTAGCTAGTGGACAAAATCAGACTACTTCAGATATATCTCCTGATCATAGTTGTAGTACTGTTGCTCTGAATGCCACTCTTGATTTTAAGTCTCTTTCCACTATTAGTTTTAACATGTCCCCCCCCCCCCCCCTCCAAGTTGTATGTCAATTATGTTTTCAGCCTAGTCGTACAGCTACATTTTGTCGTTGCTACTTTCTAGCTTTAGCATCCTCTGCTTCCTCCTCCGTTGTTCCTAATGTTTTGGCCTCCATTCAGTCTGGCCAGGCTAATGATATTACTTAGTACCCCAACTCTGGTGCTTCTAGTCACATGACACCATCGTAAGGTAATTTATCCTCTAACGCTGTTTATCGGGGAACATCTAGTATTGTTGTTGGTAATGGTGCTAAATTGCCTATGTCTTGTTGGTCGAGCTACATTGACTACTTCTGCGAAGCCGCTTATCCTTAATAATATCCTGCATGTTCATGACATGAAATTTAATTTACTCTTTGTAAACCTTCTATGTCGAGATAATAACTGCATGGTTAATTTTGATACTCTTCTGTATGTGTATATTAAGGATAAGGACGCAGATATGACTCTTTTGGAGGGTACCATTGAAA
This sequence comes from Carnegiea gigantea, assembly GCA_029747015.1. NCBI lineage: Eukaryota > Viridiplantae > Streptophyta > Magnoliopsida > Caryophyllales > Cactaceae > Carnegiea > Carnegiea gigantea. The sequence continues at coordinate 509,075 of JAKOGI010000266.1, read as the reverse complement.
ACAACATCTATTCCATTCATTCCTCTTCACTATATGTGCTTTGGTTTCTTTAAAGGCGTTTGCCAATATTTGGCACACTAGATTAGATCATTATGTGTCTGGATTTCTTGATATACTAAGCATAAACATTTTATTACTTATGTGTCGAAGTTTTTTAATAAGTGCCTTGCTTATAAGGTTGGAAAACCTCATCGATTACATTTTAATGATGTGGAACATTGCTTTAGCACACCATTGTATCTAATTCACTCGGATGTTGGCAATCCCCTATCCCTTCTACTCTTCGTTATCTATATTTCGAATGTTTTGTGAGTGATTGCGCACATTATATATGGGTTTATCCTATAAAACACAAATTTGCAGTATATTCTATTTTTATTGTTTTTCAAAAACTTGATGAAAATACAATCAAAATTTTCCAAAGTGATGGTGGGAGGAAATTTGACAATACTCCTCTTCTCTCTCATTTTCAAAGTTGTGGGATTTCTTTTCAAAGATCTTACCTTAGAAACCTAAGAAAAGCAATGTGACAGAGTGAAAGTATCGTTATATCATAGAAATGGCTTACACTCTATTGTGTGAGGCCAACTTGCATAGGCAATTTTGGGTTGATGCTGTTTATACTGCTACTTATCTCATTAATCGACTCCCACTCCTATTTTGGACAATACATCTCCTTTTGAAAAATCTTTTAAGAAACCATCAAATTGCTCCTTTCGATGTGTTTTCAGGTGTGAATGTTTTTCCTCCATCTTGACTCAACAAGATAAGTTTTCTCCATGCTCAAAATGGTGTGTTTTCCTCAACTATGATTCCAATTATAAAGGCCATCAATGTTTTAATCCCACTTAGGGCAAGGTCTACGTAAGCAAACATGCCACATTTCATGAGGCTGTCCTTCCGTATTTAGAATTAGTTCTGACCCAAACCCGTGATCAAGCACTCTCTTCTCTTCACCTCATTGTGACTACCCCCACTTCTCACCCTGTTGCCCCAACGCCTAGCCTAGACTCGCCCATCACCACTGTCGGGCATTAGGGGGCTCCTAATAGGCCTACTCCTTAGGCGCTTCTCCCACCTATAGCCCCCTCAAACCAACCCATGCCCACCTCTTTCTCCGTCCAGCATAAACGCTTCCTCCACAGCCCACCTTAGTCCCCTGCCTACTTGGGCCCTGCTTCGCGCCTTCTCCTTCATCCCAGATCCGGTCAGCATGTCCTTAGGCCAGCCCGCTATCACTACTTTAGCCCATGTTGTTGAGTTCATTAATGTTTATTCTATGCAAATATAGTCAAAATCTGGAGTGTTTAAACCTCGCACACTCATGTCTTTGCATGCATCTATTGCTCCTTATTTTGAATCAACATGTTATTTTCCAGCGTCTAAATATCTTGAATGGAGTGTGGCAATGATAGAAGAATTTAATACTCTTATTCAAAATGACACATAGACTTTAGTTCCTTGCTGTAATAATATGAAGTTAGTATCTTATAAGTAGGTGTACAAGTGTAAATACCATTCAGATGGCTCTATTGAGCGCCGAAAGGCATGCTTGGTTGTTAGGGGTTTTGCACGGCAAGAAGGGTTGGATTACTATGACACCTTTAGCCCAGTTTTGAAGCCCACCACGATTCATGTCATTCTTTCTCTTGCACTTTCTCATGGTTGGGTGATATGACAATTGGATGTCAAGAATGTGTTTCTTCATGGGGACTTGATAGAAGAAGTCTACAGGATGCAACTGCAAGGTTTTGTTAATAATGATTTTTCCCACTCATGTTTGCAAGCATCATAAACCCTTGTGTCGGTTTAAACAAGCCCCACGAGCATGGTTTCATAAGTTTAGCAATCTTTTCCTTTCTTTGGGCTTCACCTGTAGTCGGACTGGCCCTTGTATGTTTATTTATTCTGCTCCGGGTGTCTTTGCTTATATTGCTCCTCTGTGCTGATGATATCATTTTACGTGGGAGCTCTCCTACTTTTCTTCATCATGTCATTCATCTTCTTTCTACATAGTTCCCCATGAAAGATCATGGTGATCTTCATTACTTTCTCAGGGTTAAGGTGTTGCAAACTCCTGGTCTCCTCTATCTCTCTCGAACCAGTTACATTCAAGACCTTCTCATCCATTTTAATCCCCATATACACAAGCCTGTTTGCATCACTTTCTTCCAGGACTACGTTGTCTCCAACTGATGGGATTATTTATTGATCTTATTGAATATCGTAGGTGGGAGCTCTACAATGCTTGACTATGACTATGCTAGATATTGCCTATGTAGTTAATTTTATCTCTCAGTTCATGCATGCACCTCTTACTACTCACATTTCTGCTGTGCAGTGCATTTTTCGATACTTGCTGGGTACTGCTGACCATGGCCTGTGCTCAAGCATGCGGAAAATTTCAATATTGTTCTGGCTTACTCTGATGCTGGCTAGGCTGTTTGTCTTAATAGCTTCTGTTCTAATAGTGTGTATGCCATTTTCTTGGGTCCTAATCTTGTCTCTTGATGGTCCAAGAAGCAGCCAACAATATTAAGTCATCCACTGAAGCTGAATATCATGTTGTTACCCATACTGTAACTGAAACCTTGTGGCTTCGCTACTTGTTGTCTAAGTTGGGGATTCTCATTACTAAGCCTATTAAGGTCTTGTGTGACAACATTTCTGTCACCCATACTGCAGCTAATTATGTTCTTTATGGGCGCAAAGAGCACGTTAAGGTTGACTACCATTTTATTCGAGAACGTGTCTCTCACAGTAATCTTATAGTTCATTATGTACCCACTCAGCTTTAGTTTGCTGACATTTTTACAAAACCTTTGGTTGTTAGTGATTTTTGTTTTTAAAGTCCAATCTATCAATACATCCACCCCTACAAATTGAGGGGCCGTGATAGAGGAAACCCTAATTCCATGGGTAAATATGTAATTTTTGTAATTCCTCTCTTAATATATATAGGTTTCTTAGTATGATGCATATTCCCATATGCATCATTTTTATTTAAGGTCAACTTCCAAGAAGAAAAGTGTCAAACAAGAGCGTGCATGGGAACTCTCATATTTTCTCTTATTATGTGAGTTCAAGGACTTTAGACACCATGAAATAGTCAAGCTAGTGGCGAAAATCTGGATAAAACTCATATTCCTTCCGGAAGAATTGGTGCCCGATTCATCCCTGCAGAAGGTAATTTTTTTTTGTGCTCATTTTTTGGACTAGCTCAAGTGGACCCACAACTTGAGGGGCCACATGGTTTTGAAGCTTAAGATGTCAGCTTTAAAATAAGCCCAATTTTATTTAATTTGGACGTCATTTGATTGGGCAAAGTAGCACTCAAAGGGAAGTTGTTCTGCTCCAGTCTAGTTCTGATATAGGTGTAATGTTCGGACCATAACTTTTGATCTACTTATCCAAATTGAGCAAATGAGCCCATTCTGGAAAATAGATTTCCAGGGCTTTCCAACAAGCCCAGAATCACCTGATTTGGACGTGTGTGCTGAGAGTTATGCTCAGTTGAAGTGGAGGCTGCTGCAAGGATTAAATGCTGGGCAAATGAAGAGACTTTGGTTACATGACATCATGTGGATGACATCATGCACGACTTGGAGTGTTCTAGATGGATGTCTTCAGCTGATTGGAAGCCTAAAATATTCTTTGTAACCTCCCCCACCCCTTTATGTTGAGTCTTTTCCATTTTCCAAGCCTTTTCAATTTTCTAGTTTTAATTGCTAGGAGTTTTTAAGTCTTTTGGTTATCTTTGTTTAGCCTATAAATAGGTGGGTTATGTAGTTGCATTTGAATTCAGAGTTGTAAGCTTTTCCAAGAGTAGTACAAACACCTTGAGAGTGATTCTCATTTGTGTCCAAAAAAAAAATCCCTAGTTCTATATCTTGAATTTTGGCAAGTTCAAGTGGTGTTCTAGGTTCTCTTTTCTTTTCCAATTGGAGTGATTCCTTGGTGAAGACGAGAGGATTTGCCCAAGATCAAGTCCTTGAGTGGCTCCGCGAAGGATTATCTCAAGTGCAAGGTCTTGTTTATCCTTTGTTCTTTTTTTGTTATTATTTTCATTCCATCTCAATCAACCTTCCATTTTCTCTTTACTTTGGTTCAATTCTTATTTGGGTTTATTTGAGTTTGATTTGGTTCACTTACCACCCACATATACATCAATTGGTATCGGAGCAAAGGTTTTAAAGTGACCCACATCACACTCAAATACATTTAAAAAAAAAAAAAAACCGTGAACATCCAGTGTCCACAGGCCAGAAATTTCGCACGGTGCCCCCGTACCATACCACACGACCGTGCCATATTCATTTTCCAGAAATCCTCAAGTCGAGACGCAGCACGGTGCCCCCGTGCCTACCAGCACGGCCGTGCCACCCTACTTTTCTGCATTTCCTCAAGTCGAAGCATAGCACGACCTGCCCGTGCCTCCTTGCACGACCGTGCCACTTTTCCTGCTGCATATTCTTCCTTCAAAGCATCTCCAACATGTCTACAAAGTCCACAAGAAGCGACCAAGCACGTGTGGAAGAGTTAGAAGCTCAAGTCACTTATCTTCGAACTCAACTTGGGCAACTTTTGGAGGAAAAACGAAGGTGGGTTCATAGCCCCACTCCCTCTCATCCTCATGAACCGGTGGTCGAATCGGAAGAAGAAGTCCTTCAATCCCGAGCCAATTCTAGTGACGAAGAAGCCCCAAGGAGACGAAGGCAAGGAAGCAATATTGGTGGTGTCCGAATTGACATCCCCGAATTTGAAGGCCAACTTGACCCGGACTTATTTCTCGATTGGTTGCACACCATTGAGAGGATCTTTGAATATGAGGACATCCCGGAGGACAAGAAGGTAAAACTCGTAGCCCTTAAACTCCGTAAATATGCTTCAATCTGGTGGGCTAACCTTGGAGCGAAAAGAGCAAGAAATGGGAAAGGGAAAATTAGAACGTGGGCCAAAATGAAAGAAAAACTCAAGGCCAAGTTTCTTCCCTCACACTATGTGCAAGATAATTATCTGAAACTCCACCGCCTCAAGCAAGGATCAAAAAGTGTGGAAGAATACACTCGGAAGTTTGAACAACTCCTCCTCAAGTGTGATTTGAAAGAAGATGATGTACAAACATTGGTAAGATATTTGAGTGGTCTTGATGAATCAATTGCTCATGTAATTGAGTTGCAACCCTATTCATCCCTAGATGACTTGAGTTCTCTAGCCTATAAGGTTTCCAAGACTCCTTCCCGTCCTTTTTCCCAAGAACCGCCTTACTTTCCCCCACAAATTCAAACCCCCTCACCTGCCAAAAGTGTCCCTCCCATCACCCCTCCACCTCCCACAAAAGTGCCCTCACGCCCAAAAGACCAAGTTCGGTGTTTCCGTTGTCAAGGTATGGGACATTTTGCATTTGATTGTCCTAACAAGAGGATTGTTTCCCTGGCTGAGTACCAAGCTTCTTTTGAGGAGCATGAACATGAAGAAGAGGAAAGCTTGGAAGAAAAAGAAGAAGAGGTTATCATAGGCCCCGATGAAGGTGAGTTGCTTGTCATTAGGCGAGCATTGAGTGGAATTGCCACCCAAAAGGACATGGAGCAAAGAGAAGCCATTTTTCACACCAGGTGTACCGTAGGAGACAAGGTTTGTTCCCTTATCATTGATGGAGGTAGTTGTGCTAACGTTGCCTCAAAGACTATGGTGGACAAACTCAAGCTGCAAGTCTCTCCTCGTCCAAATCCCTACACCATACAATGGTTGAATCAAGGCAAAGGTTTGCAAATTACTCACCGTTGTCTTGTTTCCTTTTCAATTGGGAAAAACTATAAAGATGAGATATTGTGTGACATTCTTCCTATGGATGCAAGCCATATATTATTGGGTAGACCATGGATGTTTGATCGCCATGTAATTCATCATGGGCGCCTCAACACCAACTCCTTTATTAAGGATGAGAAGAAAATCACCTTGACCCCTATTCCATCGTGCCAAAGCCCCAAGCCACAAAAGGACCGACAAGCCTTAACCCTCATTCATCCTTCCCAAACCCTTGCCCCCAAAGAAGATTTCTCACTTCCGCCTCTTCTCCTCACCAGGTATGACCCGTTTTATCATCCTCCCCTCACCCTCTTCTATATCTCTCTAGAGGTGATGCCCTGTGACCTCCTTCCCCAAAAGCTCCCATATTGTGAGCGTGACCCCTTTCTTGAGAGGCTTGCTAACCCTTTAAGTTTGAGGACAAACTCAAAACCACCCGGGGAGTATGATGCATATTCCCATATCTATCATTTTTATTTAAGGTCAACTTCCAAGAAGAAAAGTGTCAAACAAGAGCGTGCATGGGAACTCTCATGTTTTCTCCTATTATGTGAGTTCAAGGACTTTAGACACCATGAAGTAGTCAAGCTAGTGGCGAAAATCTGGATAAAACTCATATTCCTTCCGGAAAATTGGTGCCCGAATTCATCCCTGCGGAAGGTAATTTTTTTTTTGTGCTCATTTTTTGGACTAGCTCAAGTGGACCCACAACTTGAGGGGCCACATGGTTTTGAAGCTTAAGATGTCAGCTTTAAAATAAGCCCAATTTTATTTAATTTGGACGTCATTTGATTGGGCAAAGTAGCACTCAAAGGGAAGTTGTCCTGCTCCAATCCAGTTCTGATATAGGTGTAATATTTGGACCATAACTTTTGATATACTTATCCAAATTGAGCAAATGAGCCCATTCTGGAAAATAGATTTCTAGGGCTTTCCAACAAACCCAGAATCACCTGATTTGGACGTGTGTGCTGAGAGTTATGCTCAATTGAAGTGGAGGCTGCTGCAAGGATTAAATGCTGGGCAAATGAAGAGACTTTGGTTACATGACATCATGTGGATGACATCATGCACGACTTGGAGTGTTCTAGATGGATGTCTTCAGCTGATTGGAAGCCTAGAATATTCTTTGCAACCTCCTCCACCCCTTTATGTTGAGTCTTTTCCATTTTCCAAGCCTTTTCAATTTTCTAGTTTTAATTGCTAGGAGTTTTTAAGTCTTTTGGTTATCTTTGTTTAGCCTATAAATAGGTGGGTTATGTAGTTGCATTTGAATTCAGAGTTGTAAGCTTTTCCAAGAGTAGTACAAACACCTTGAGAGTGATTCTCATTTGTGTCCAAAAAAAAATCCCTAGTTCTATATCTTGAATTTTGGCAAGTTCAAGTGGTGTTCTAGGTTCTCTTTTCTTTTCCAATTGGAGTGATTCCTTGGTGAAGACGAGAGGATTTGCCCAAGATCAAGTCCTTGAGTGGCTCCGCGAAGGATTATCTCAAGTACAAGGTCTTGTTTATCCTTTGTTTTTTTTTTAGTTATTATTTTCATTCCATCTCAATCAACCTTCCATTTTCTCTTTACTTTGGTTCAATTCTTATTTGGGTTTATTTGAGTTTGATTTGGTTCACTTACCACCCACATATACATCATGGTGAGTCTCAGCTTCTCTTTATTATGTTACAATATGCATCTAATACTTTCTAAATCCAAGGATTATGGGTCTGGAGGGAAAATTCAGGTGCAGAAACAGAACAGAGTGAAGAGGGACAGGAGAGAGAGAAGGGACAGAACACACCTTATTCAAGCTTGGCCTCTTCTATTGCTTCCTACTTGTAGAGATGGGGGGGGGGGGGGGAATGGTGATAGAATCATGATAACGATGATGATAATCAAGGTTATAAAGGCATAGTTTTAAGGCCTAATTTAAATGAAGCATCGGAAGCATTGGTAAGAAGAACAATGGAGGAAAATCCATCAATAAATTAGATGATTCCAAGCAATGAGACTGAATTGAAGAATCACAACAAATTTTTGTTACATATATCTCAATTTCTCCAGGGTTTATTGCATTATATGGTTATTACAAAAACAATCGTTTGACAAAAATTTTCTGCCTTTTCTCTTTTTGGGCGTGAGATATTCTTCATGGCATAAAAGAAGCAGAGAGGGGAGGGGGATTGCGATTAGCTAGAGGGAGGGATGAAGTTCATAATATATATACTTCCATGTAGCTTGTTATGGTTCAGGTCGCGTAATAATAGAGCGAAGAGAATCATGAACTACGTACTGTATAGGCAAAGAAGAGACATATCCAGATTGAAAGCTATACACCTATGTACGAGTAATTACAGGTGAATTTGCAATCGCTGAGAAGATGTTCAACGATATAAATGGGGATGGTTGTCTGATTAATCCTTATTAGAGAGTTCAACTGCTTCAGGAAGTTTATAGGTGGGAGGTTTATCAGTGCCGCGTCTGGAGTACTCTCGCCATCTTCGAGCTGCTGCAGCTGCTCTTCTTGCTCTCTCTTTCACTTCTTCCTCTGCCACCAGAGAAACAGACTCCTGAGCTTTAATACAGAATTCACATATAGCATGTTGTGACACAGAAAATTGGTTAAAAATAGATAATTCTTCGTAAATAACTTCACGCGGCATGCGGCTTGCCACACATGCAGGGCAGGTTGCCAATTGCTCGACGTGAATCCATGCCAAATTTGGCCATTTTATGAAACGTTGGTAGTGTTCGAAGACTACTATGAAAGGTCCGATGCAAATAGTGTTGGTTGCAAGTACATGATATAGGTACTTGATGTCAAATGAAGGGCAAAAGACACAGCATTTTTTAGTTGATGTAACTTAGTATAACGTAACCAGCATGTTAGTTACTTTCGACAGTTTTTTCAGCTCTAACTTATATGCACCAAAGCAAAATTCTTCGTTCAACTATCCTTGACTTATTTTGCTACAGAGCTCCAATGAAAACCACCTCTTTACAACTCAAGGTTAAGCCTTTCGTAAACTACCCCTCAATTAATCTGTAATTGTAAGGAATCCTCTTGCTAGGGTCTACTTGTTAAGAATCACCATCATTAAATGAGTATTACTGTAGTCCGTCAGGGGTATAACCTTGAACACAAAGAAAAGCAATCAGGCAATAGATTATGTAGTTATTCGGATTAGATTTACATTATTCAAGTCTGAAACTCTTCATTTAACCTCAGACATCCATCATGCCTGAGGCTTCATTTTAGCCAAGAACAACCAAACTACAGCAAATGGGTGGGTGCAACATTCAGATCAGTACCTGTTTAAACACTCTAGCATGAGTGAAAAACATAAGATCATGTAGAAGTTCGAAACCACACATCAAACTCCAGCCACTAACCAGCACTCAGCCCACAGCTAGCTTAACCCAATGATAAAGTTCAGTTACCTGTATTTTGGTAGTCTTTCTTGTTTCCCCAAAGGTTACTCCAGTATTTAGCACCACCTGAGCCATCCTGTTTCATCATCCTCAGTTTAGCTTGTTCCTAAAACAAATCAAACTGTCAGTTCTGATTGTAAAGACCAAAGCAACAAAATGAAAGCATCTTTCATATGCAGTTCAAAGCAGATGGATTATGATGTTTAATCAAAAAACAAATTTTCTAGCCCATCTTTCCAGAGCTCTTACCAAAATTTTTGTCTGGCGTTTCTCCCACCGAGAACTTGCCTGCAAAATTTGGCACCCATGGATTCAGAAGAATAACTCGTTCATTATCAGGTTAACTCAAGAGGTTATGGACCGTTGTTCAGTGTTACAATCAACTACATTTTTTTCTTTTTTTTTGGGGGGGGGGGGGGGGGGGGGGGGGTTCATAATTTTCTGCCTCAGATGGTAGTCATGTATTTCTAATCAAATGTCCAGTTGAATAAGCTTTAGATTTGCAGGAGTAAGAAAGAATGTGTTTGACAGCCCCTAGGCTGCAGTCATAGGAACCTCATGAGACACAATTAGGTAATAACATGGGGTGATACATTAACAAGAACACATACAACATACTGAATCCCAGTACACAAGTGGGAATATCCTTGCAAGTAATATGTCCCTCCTAGAGTACACATTAATGCAATCACCCATTTAGCTTAGCCGCATGCTATGAAACATGAATAGGTGAACAAATTAACCCAATAATCCATTTAGTTTTGCGATGTACCGCATTGTTTAGACTTTGGCCATACATGTCAGAGTTGAGTACCTGACGCAAAACCAAAGGCTCCGCTATGTTCTGAAAATGCGGTCGCCTTTTGGTCTACAGTAAAATTCAAACATTCATCTCCATAATAGACACTCGAGTGCCCAACATGAGTATTTTTAGTCAGAAACATTAAAAATAGAGCATTTACCATTCTAAATACATCAACTGATGCTCCCATGCCTGCTAGCATCAGTGCAACCTGGGTGTCATTCCAAAAGATACGAACTGATCAAGCTGAGATATTCCCACAACAGAACCCAAAAGACTGCAAACTAAAAAAAAAATAACACTTAACATAATACAAATTTTACTTTACTGGCAAACAAGAGAACAACCTCGAACATCAAGAGCTGGATAAGGGCATATTCAGCGATTGCAGAAGTTTGTAGCCTAATCTGATAACTTCTGAGGGTCATGTCATATGGGACATCATAGGTTGGGCAGGTTTGCTTTGAGGTGGGATGAAAAGGCCAAGTAACAGAAGGTATAATGATACCCAAACTAACAAAGAAATCAAACCGAACTATACCAAACCAAACCCATCAAATAACTCAAATTTCTGCCTAGGCAAGGCATACGAAAGTCAAATAAATATATGTAGTCTTTCCTCAAATTGCTGAAGCTGTTTTTATACAATCTTGATTTTTGAAAGCAATTAGTACCTAATGTCCGTAGCAAGCCACCAAAAAAAAAAAAAAAAGGGAATAGAGGACAGTCTACTGAAGCATTTTACTTCAGTTCACAATATGTTAACATGGAAGAGAGATATAGCCAAACAGCCACTTGGAAGAAAGGAACAATGTCAAGATTCACAAGTAACACAGGATAAATAAGGAGACCATCGAAATACTTCTATGCTTCATCTACTAGAAGTTAACAACAGGATTCAGGAAGAGATTTAATATTTTTTCAATCTCTGTCCCTCACAGTGAAGCGTAACCTAGTCAACTAAAAAACATGCCATTAAACTTGCAGTAAAAGGCTGGAATTCAACAGGCAGATTGCATAAAGGCTATTCCTTTCACTTCATGTGACATTACCATTTTCAAAAATCCAGAAATCTATAGAAATCTCAGATTCCTTTATAAAATTTAAGTCTCTTCCTTAAATTTCAGGTCAACTAAACATTCGAAATCATACCATATTTGAGATTAACTGGATCTTACAAAAAGAACAGAGTTAATATAATCTCACTCAAACCCATAGATGCATGCGAAGCAAAGGAAAGAGAAGAAAGCAGTAAATTAAATGCCTTACATTAACGCGTTCTACTCTCCGCATCTCATCTTCAAGCAAAGATAGTTGTGCAGCAGAAGTCCAGTGGATACAATCAACTGGGCTGGAAAATCAACGATCCATTTATTAATTTCATAAAAAAATGACACCCCGTTCACCCTCTATGTTGTGATGTAAAAGGTAATGAAAGCATAGTAGTGTATCATTTACTCAGGTGCACCAAAACCAATAATGATTTACTGGATATCCTTTTGCTACTAACTCTATGTGAGCCAAATAAAAGAAAGAAAAAGGTCTCCATATGTTTTTTACACCAAAAGTAATCATGTGTAATGAATCTTTTGAAGAAGAAAATAGCCTTAATTAAACTCACTTATACCCTCGTTCAAGTTTACAGTCATGGACAATTTACTGTTACAAAGATCTCCATTGTGATAGTTACACAGAAGCAGAACATGTCACATCATAATCTGCTTAGGATCCAACTTCTATTCTTCTCTACCTCTGCACTAGAGGGAAATGATTCTAGAAAGGTACTAAACCCAAACCAAATATGATGATAGGAAATAGGATGCACCAGCTTTCAATTGCTTGTTGTACTAAATCACACTTTCCACATTGCTTGTATACTCTGGCCCTTCCAAAGTCTTCCTCAATTTTAAATACATCTGAAGCCACATTTGCACAATTTTTGCAACCTAGGCATAAAGTCCAAATGTTGGTAAGAATTAATCACAGTCACAAGCTGAATGAATTCAATAAGTATGTCAACTACACAGACCTATGCAGCTGAATTCATCAACGAACACATGATCCTTGGAGCTTGAATCATCCAGAAAAGGATTTATTGCTGTCAAAGAATACCCTTGAATTTCATCATACACCATGCGTTGCACTGGATCACTTAGAACCTATAAACATGAGAAAGAATAGGTGCCCCTCATCAATGTCATTTATCCATGGTATAAAAAGCTCAGCAATATGTGCAATCTTTGGAAATTCCATTGGAAACGCACCGCATATACTTCATTAATGAACTTGCAAAAGTTTGTAGTTTCTGGATCGTCACCACTCAAGTCTGGATGGCAAGCTTTCATGCAGTTGTAATATGCTTTTTTAATTTGTTGGGGAGTTGCATCTGGGGTCTGCAAAGTACATTCTTGCAGTCAGAGGTTGCCAGCATGTAAAAAAATGCATGCGCATCTGTACAAAGCTAGGAAAATTTCATAATTCAATGAACTACACCAATTGGATAACCCAATTAATTAACGTTGATGCTTTGATTGCTCAAGTATTTTCTTTCTTCTTTTGGCGTCAAGTTGAGCACCCCCCAAAAAAAAAAGAAAAAGGCCAGTGTGCGAAGGATTTGAATCCAGATCCCTAGTACTGGTACCAAGCCCAGTGACATCATTGAACACAACTCCGATTGATACTTTTGGTTACACCTTTGTTTCAGAAATAATGAAGCATCCTGGATTTCTCTCACAAGTTCATCATCAGGCTTCATATGAAGACTTAGACTCTACATTGCACACCAGAGTGGTTATGTTTGGCCTTTTTGGAATGATCGCATATTAGAGCATTTGAAATCAGCACCAAAACTACAAAACTCGTCGAAACGCCAGAGTTTTGCATGAAAACTCTTCTAGTTGAGTCCCAATAGCATGTCAATCAGCAATTGGACACAAGAAATATAGGCCATCATAGGCTTTGTCATCATTTTTTCAACTATGAACCTTAAATGCCTGACAACAACAATCACAACAAATTACGGTTTCTGGTATCCGTGCTATGAAAAAAATAAGATATCCAGTAACCATATATGGAAGCCAAGAACTACATTATGAAAAACAGAAATCACCCGTAGCTCTTGCTTGTGTTATCTTGTATCTTGCATTGTGACCATAAGTTCAATAACCATATTGACCAAAAACTTAAGTTGATGGTTAAAGAGTCAATAATAAGTTTATACTCTAATACGTCCCCTCAAACGGATGCCCTTTGGGCTTGAAGCGTGATGCTGCAAAGGCCCTTTCCTACCTTGTGTAACAATTAACATTGAGGTTGCCGAGATTCGAACTTGATACCTCTCATTCAGAAATGCTCTAATACCAAATTCAAGACTCAACTAAGAGATTAAATTGATGGTTGAAGGTCCAAGAATTAGTTTTACTAGCCTCTAAGCCCATACTATGCGCGGTTTTTTTTTTTTATAGAATTTTTCTAATAATATTTCTAGAAATATTATAACTAATCTTATAATTTAAATGTTTAGAAATAGTACTATTAACATATTACTAATTTGTTTTTGTTTTCCTCTTCATAAAAGTAGTTCAAAAAGCATTCTTCGTTATGATGACTTCAATTCGCATATTACTTATATTTTTAATTTTTAATAAAGTGTTACTGAATGCTTAAGAGACAAGTCTCATGATAGCAGCGTTCGTAGTCACGTGTGTGTGTGTGTGTGTGTGTATATATATATATATATATATATGAGTCTAACATCTATTTGTCTGTACAAAAAATATCCACACTATAGAGGTCTCGGTGTTGTTGGACTGTGCCCTTTTAATCTTTTTATCACAATTCTGCATGTTATCCGCCAAATTGAAAGCATCCCAAATATTTGATGCCAATTTTGGGGGCTGGATCTACCCTAAAACCAATGTTGCACACAGCAACTTCGGAGAAACCAGAAAAGGGCCATAATGTGGGCAAAAATCCTTTAATTTTTTGACGTGGATACCCATACTACTATAAACATTTATCAAAACTCACTGACAATAAATGATGGATATCCTTGTTCAAACGTTTTAGATCCACCACAACCACCACCACAGCTATGTTGAGTTACTGAGAACTACTAACAGTATCCAACAGTAAAGTTCGAAACAGAGCAACCAGGTAACATTCTTGTTGCACAGAAAAATTCAGGGCTGCAAATACTTGGCATAACATGTCGAGGATGAAAAATCCTATAACAACAATTTCCGAAGGATTTTCTACTCCTATGCAGGTAATCAATCACATAGAAGTATATAATACATGATACTTGATCAGTCTAAGCTTTACCACGATACCTTCGTAGAACAGTATTGCGGAAGTTTTGCGAAGCAAATGTATTTAACGTGGAAACTTGCCTAAAAAATTATTGGAGAAAAAGAAATTGATGAATGTGAGAGGAAAATTACCAAACCCAGAACTGCATAATAATCATCAGCCACATCGTCATGCATGCTGTTGCTCCCTGAACCGTCAGCAACTGCTTTGATTCTGTCCGAGTCTCTTCTCCTATGCCCATCTCCAACACCACCCACCACGCCCCAATGACGGCGGCGCGTGGGATGAACGCCCCACCCACTACTACTGGGACATACGTAGAAATTGTGAAGCGGGTTCTTCAACTTGAATGGGTCTGTACACACTGGCTTTAACAACTGAGCCATTTCCCTGTTTATGAATTCAGAACCCCTTTCGTTTCTGGGACGTTCTTAAACAAATCGCTAATGGCATGGGGGAATAAATTGCAAGAAAAAATCCAACTTTTTCGTAAAAATGATTTTATGGGTTTTAATTTTTAATGGGAAAATTATGAGGACGACAATACTTATGGTACAAGAGAGGTGCTGACATGGGAGGGTGATCACCAATCGTTTCGCAAGAATCTGCGGGGAGCGAAGCCGAACAATTTCCCTGTGTGTGCGTGTGGGTATGTGTGTACATTGAAGGCTCGCACGTGTCAAAGTGTGGATGAATTGTCATGAGCGCACTTTCCATTCGCCAATCTTGTTAAATTTCATTTTGTCCTTTTTTTATGGGGCAATTGAAAATTTTCGAAGTTGTTCATCCAATTTAAACCACTTGCATGAAGGGAAGAAAAAGTTGGGCCATATGGTGCCAATGGTTGCTTGAAACATTTGTTTTTTCAAGTATTGTAGATAAATATTTTGTAATCTAGTTACTCTTTCAAAAGTTAGGTATTTACTTAGATAGTCCAACTTTTCAAATTTCTTTGTATTTATAAGGTTGGAAAATTAATACATTATAGCGCATGTTATAATTGAATTTGAAATTTAAAAATATCTCTCAAATTTGTTTTGACTTTTAGTTCACAATTATGGAACAATAATCATTAAAGAACATCATAAGAGTAAGCTTCATCATCTCAATCTTCCACTTACTTGATTGAGTAGGATGCATCCAAGTGTGCATTAAATAGGCAAATGATGTACCTTACGTCTCTAGGAGGTCCCAAGACACTTTCTTTTTAAATTTAAAAAAAAAATACTATATAAAATTTTAGCATACAACAAACCATCTTTCAAATGAATCCCTAACAAGGGATGGATAAAAAGTTTTAATGAGAAAGTTTCAACGGAATGAACTCTTCTCTATCATCTGATAGGAGTTAGGAGGAGGGGTGTTTCAAGGAGGATATCCCAAGGCATGCACTTTCATTTGACCTCGCCACCCTGCCCCCCAAAACCCCCAAAAAGAAAAACAAAAAAAAGACATTTTTCTTAATTAAATTAATAGAAAAATATAGGAAACTTGTCTCAAACGGAGGACATACGTACATCGGATAATTTTGACAGAGATTTTGCTGTTTTAGGAGGTGGGGGAGACAGGCAGGCACTTTATAAATTGTTGGCTTTCTATTTATCTATTAATATTATATGTTATGTTTGTTTTGATGAAAGACAAAAAGGAAGCTTAGATATTTATTCATTAATCATATTCTATGATAATATTATGAAATTACTAATCATTTTTCAATATATTATGGGACTTCCTTGATCTTGTGATTTGGTTATGGAAAGAATAATAAAATTAGCTTAAGGAGAATCCAAATCAGCATATGACTTGATTATGGAAGGAATTGCTCAAAGAGAATCCAAATCTACCAAAAAATCAGGACAACCGTTGGAAGCAAATCAACTAGCCGTTGCATGCTGAATTTGCGCCATCTTCAGTGACACTGAACTGGATTTTCAAGGCCTTAAACTGAAGCAAGAAATCAGGATGTGTCTAACGGCTACTTTCCTTCTATTTCTCCAAGCCTTGCCTATAAATATGCAAGATAGTTGAGAGCTGAAGATACCAAGCAAGACAAGCATTCATTGGCATACTCAAACACACTCTCTTATTGTATTGATTGAGCTTTAATTTGCTATTGTTCTTTGAGTTATTCAAGTAGTGTTTAGGTAGGATTATAGAGTTGAAGGGTCAACTCTACCAACCCTTGTTGAGGGTGTCAATTTGAGTCTTGGAACTTAGAGTAGGTGTATTCTAGAGTTGTAATCATCCTCCTAACAAAGATTCGGGTTAAACCAAGAGTTAAGGTACTCTAGGTGGGGATTAAGCCTGTTGAGGCCCAACCTCGTTAAAAAATTCGCTTGTGTTTTGTCCACGTTTCTTTTCCGCACTTTATTTTGATTAAATTGCGATTTTGATCATCACCCTATTCACTCCCCTCTAGGGTGATTTAGTAGCTTTTGCACTTTCAATTGGTATCAGAGCCAAACCCACTGCATTTTGACTTTACCGTCAAGTGGACAACGATCATGGCCGCTAGTGGAGAAGGCTATTATGATCAAGGTCGCTCTACTGTTAGACCACCTTTGTTTAAAGGTACTAACTTTTCACATTGAAAAAATTTGATGCAGATGTTTATCAAAACTGAAGATTACGAATTATAGAACATCGTGACAAAAGGACCATACGTTCCGCAAATCACGATTGATGGAAAAACCGTTACGAAAACTGAAGATCAATACACTTAAGAAGACTTCGCAAGGCTGTCAAAAAACTGTAAGGCCATGCATATATTATATTGTGGATTAGATGCTAATGAGTACAATCGTATTTGTGCATGTGAATCAACCAAAGAAATATGGGACAAGTTGGTAGTGACATATGAAGGGACAAGTCAAGTGAGAGAGACAAAAATCAACATGTTCGTTCATCAATACGAGCTTTTCAAAATGCAACCCGATGAAACGATCAAGGAGATGTTTACAAGGTTTACTGATATAACCAATAATCTCAAGTCCCTCGGCAAAACCTACACCAATGAGGAGATGGTTAGGAAAATACTTCGGTGTCTTCCTAAAAATAAGTGAGGTCCCAAGGTCACTGCAATTGAGGAAGCCCAAAACCTCAAGACACTAGCCTTGGATAATTTGCTAGGAAAACTCCTTACGCATGAAATTCATCTTAAAGAAGATGATGAGGAAAAAGAAACTCAATTCAAGAAAGGAGTAGCATTCAAAATTAGAAGTGAAGACGCCATTTCCTCGGAAGAAGAGTCAAGTGAAGAGGATGAAGATACTATGGCAACAATCACTAAAGGATTTAAGAAAATGTTCAAGTCAAAGAAATTTGATCCCAAGAAGTTCTACAAAAAGGGATCATCATCAAGCAAAAATGAGAAGTTCTCAAAAGGTACGAAATTTCTAAACCACAAAAATGATTCTAACTTGGGTCCTTGTTTTGGTTGTGGTTTGCCAGGACATATTGTAAAAGATTGTCCCGTCTTGCAAATGAAAGCTGAAAAACGTAAGCATAAAGCCAAGAAGGAATTCAGGAAAGCTATGATTGCCGCATGGAGTGATAGTGACTCCAGTGACAGTGCCAAAGAAGAAGAAATGGCAAACCTATGCCTTATGGCAAATAACGTTCTAGAAACCAAATCTGAAAACTTAGATGAGGTAGACTATTTTGACCTTCTTGAATATTCGAAGGATGAATTAGCTCAAGCATTAATCCAATGCATTCGGTGTGAAGAAGAATTTTTGTCCAAGACAAAATCCTTGAAGAAAACAATTCGTAATTTACTCTTTGAAAAAGAGTCGTTATAAAAATTGAATAGTGAATCTCTTTCAAAAATTGAATGCTTGAAAATGAAAAGAAAGAGCTTCAATCCAAATATGAGGGTCTAGAAAAAGTAGTATTAAAATTTTCTAAAGGACAAGAAAATTTGGACAAATTGCTAGGCTCTCAAAGGATGTCTTTAAACAAATAAGGTATTGGATACAATTTTTTTAACAAAAAGAAAAATTACAAAAATTTCTTTGTTCATGAAACATCCAAAGACAAATCTCACATCGTACGTAATTATTGTTTAAGGAAGAGTCATATTTCCTACTCATGTCCTCTCAAAAATCCAAACACCAAGATAATCCAAATTTGGGTACCAAAAGGAATAAGACCACAAAATAGGGTCACAACCTATGTTGGACCCAAATTCGATATCAAGGCTAGAAAGGTTTGATTTAGTGTCTTGACGAAAGGGGGAGAATTCTTAATATTGGTACATAAATTGAGGGGGAGCTCTCTCTAAGTACTAACTATATTCATGAGCTTTTATAGGACAAGCCAATGAAACAATCATCACTGTCAAGAAATTCAAGGCCTTAAATTACAATTCAAGGGCTTGAACTGTAGGCAGAAGCTAAACATTTTGAATATGACCAAATTAAGGGGCTTGAACTTCAATTTCAAGGTCTTGACTATGGGTCATTGATACAAATAAATCAATTGGTTCATACCCAATGGAATTGGAAGGCAATCTGATATATTTTCTTTCATTCTGGGCACGTGGATTTTTTTTAAAAATCTGTCTCAATTTTTGTTAATCTTGAAAATAGGATGATATTTGCTAATTTTATTCCAAAATCCTAATTGATTCATTTTTTATTGGGAAATTATTTTGGGCAGCAAATTTCCTTTCTCACCCACGCGTGTCTTCCTCTTTCTCTCTGTTACTTTAATTTACCCCAAACTAGCCCCACTTCACTTAGTTTGGTTCACTCTTTCCACTTTGTTTTAAATTTGATTTTACTCTATTTTTACTTCACATATATGAATCGACATAGTTTTAAGTTTCTCTTATTTTTTATGAAAGCCAAAGGGGGAGAATAATTTGGTCATTTTGGTCGTGTTGATGTTAAATGCTACCAATCAGGTAATGTATCAGGTGATGTAATACTTTTGTATAGTTTACTTCCTACTTGAGAAATTTTGATTTTCAAATTTTAAATTGCTCAATTATTTTTAGAAGGTAAGTGTGATATGATTAATAACCATCGTATTTTTTCATGGCATGTGACATATTATTATGCTTGCTTAATATTTTAAACATCATACCGAATTGTTGTACATAATTTTATGCTTAGTGTTCGCATCAATGTTATTGTCTATCTCCATAAGGGAATATATATATTATTTTGCCATAATCTTGATTATTTATTTTTTAAAGTGGAGTTAGTTTAGTTTGAGATATGATCTTGAAATGCTACTATGACTATATGTTTTATTTAATATTGAATCCTCTTTCTTAGTATTAATGCTCTTATTAGATAAGTTTGAAGGTACTAAGTGTAAGGTCATAAGTATTGCATATGAAACATGCATTTGGGATTTCTCCTTCTTACACTACCTTTTTGATGAAATACAAAAAAGGGAAGAAAAATTATGGTAAGCTAATTTGGTTATTTGATGAATCCATAATATTTATGAAATTTTGTCTTTCATCAAAAAGGGAGAGATTGTTGGCTTTCTATTTATCCATTAATATTATATGTTATATTTATTTTGATAAAAGACAAAAAGAAAGCTTAGATATTTATTCTTTAATCATATTCTATAATGATATTATGAAATTACTAATCATATTTGGATATACTATGGGACTTCCTTGATCTTGTGATTTTTTTATGGAAAGAATAATAAAATTAGCTTAAGGAGAATCCAAATCAGCATATGACTTGATTATGGAAGGAATTGCTCAAAGAGAATCCAAATCTGCCAAAAAATCAGGACAACCGTTGCAAGCAAATCAACTAGCCGTTGCATGCTGAATTTGTGCCATCTTCAATGACACTGAACTGGATCTTCAAGGCCTTGAACTGAAGCAAGAAATCAGGATGTGTCTAATGGCTACTTTCCTTCTATTTCTCCAAGTCTTGCCTATAAATATGCAAGATGGTTGAGAGCTGAAGATACCAAGCAAGACAAGCATTCATTGGCATACTCAAACACACTCTCTTATTGTATTGATTGAGCTTTACTTTGCTATTGTTCTTTGAGTTATTCAAGTAGTGTTTAGGTGGGATTATAGAGTTGAGGGGTCAACTTTACCAAGCCTTGTTAAGGGTGTCAACTTGGGTCTTGGAACTTAGAATAGGTGTACTCTAGAGTTGTAAACATCCCTCCTAATAAAGATTCGGGTTAATCCTAGAGTTAGGGAACTCTAGGCGGGGATTAAACCTGTTGAGGCCCAACCTCGTTAAAAAATTCGCTTGTATTTTGTCCACATTTCTTTTCCACACTTTATTTCGATTAAATTGCGATTTTGATCATCACCCTAATCACCCCCCTTCTAGGGTGATTTAATAGCTTTTGCACTTTCATAAATGAATAATTTTCATTGAAGTGCCACTGATGGCGGAGAATTGAGGAATTTCCATGAATGCACTTATTGTATCAAAAAGGAGACACAAAGAGGTGAGGAGTAGTACAGAGGTCAGGAGGAGTCGTACACGATAACACAATAGAATAACAATATAATCCAGGGAGGGGATTAAACCTCATACTTAATGTACTCAAGAGCTAGTATACAATACAATAAATAAAGAGGTGGTAACTATTGATATTTGTTTTTTTTAATTGTTTTTGCACAAGATTTGTTTAAATAGTCGCTTTATCATCTTCTATAATACTTTAATCACTATGCTAGGTGTTGTCTCGTTGTTTTATCAAAATGCCCGCCAAAATTTCAAAGCCAAATGAAACATACAATAGGAAATAAGATACATACATCTAAAAGGTATTAAGCCTTTTTTTTATGTGTTAGGATATGTCTTCATTATTTATTTTTGAACTTTTACAAGGCTGTATTAATTCTTTAAAATTTTAATATATTTTTATTTTTTTATTTGTTATTTTAGCAACATCTTATTTAGCACTGCAAAAATTCGAGTTTGGGCCGAATTCAGGTCAGACAAATCGAACTGTGTCAAATTTCGGACAAGAAATTGGCATTTAATACCCGGTTTTTACAGGTCGGATAATTCGGATAAGGTTAAATTCGGGTTAAAATCGAATTCGAACAATAGAAGTATAAAAATGTTATGTCCAAATTCAAAATTTGGATGAAAAATTCATGATCGTACTTGATTTTTTCTGGGTTTGACAAATTTGGATATTCGGATGAGACAACTTTTTGGCCGCACTAATCATATCACTGCAATATATTAGTCTAAACATTGCAGCGACAAATGTCATCGCAATACAGATCTTCCACTTTTCTGCAACAACAAATGTTGTCGTAATACATATGTTTAACTTTCTGCAATGACAAGTGCCGTTGCAAATCTGATCTTTAGAATATTGCAGCGACATTTTTTGTTGCAATAATTTGTTCGAATCATCATCATAAAATTGGTTGCTTCGACAATTAATTACGACTAGTTTTTAAACCTGTCCTACGCACGATTTGTTTTAAAGTTTTAGCTAAAATATTTTTAGAAATACTATAATTAATCTTATAATTTAAATTTTTAGAAATAGTAACATTAATATATCTATAGTTTATTTCCTTTTTTTCCTTCAATGAAATAGTTGAAAAGATACTATTCATATGATGACTTTAAATCACATATTGTTTAAATTTTTATCTTTAAATTAAATCTTAATAAATACTTCAGAGGATACGTGTCATGATCGCAGAGTTCTGACTCACTTATATATATATATATATATATATATATTATATAATATATATATATATATATATATCTATATATATATATATATATATATATATATATATATATATATATATATATATATATATGATGATTGGTAACAACTCAGTTCTGTCTTTGCCATAATTATTTTTTGCAGCACCCCCCACTCTCGCCCCTGACAAAGAAACAAGGAAAAGAAAAACAATGGAAGCATCTGATAAAACTTAAATTGTCGTAAACGAGGTGACATTCCGCAATATGCCTTGGAAAGCAGAAGGAACGATTGTGCAGCCCCCCTATGTAATTTCTTTTTACTAGATAAAAATTTGACTAATATGTCGTCTATGAGGGAAATCGGAGATACAAAGTGAGGAGTGTTGGATTCATTGCTACTTAGCCTTGCATGTTCCACGGAAAATACGGTGATAATGCTCCACTAGGGTGCCGTTTGCCGCTATTAGCTTAAATATTAATTAGTAGTAAAATAAATTAGGGTTTTAAGGGTAACCATTTGTTTCATTTTTCATTTTAATTTTTATTCTTTTATTTTGTTCTCTATTTTGCATCATTTTTTATTTGCTTCTCCATAAATTATTTTATTTTGTCAACACTTAATTGTAAGACTGTGTAATTAATAAAAGCATTTTTTGCCTCCATTTCTTTGTTTTCTGAATGATAATTAGGTATGCCTAGTAAGTGATCATACAAAATTCATGCCTTAAATGCCTCTTTAATTCAAACTTACGGGCAATTAGCAAGAATAAACTTATTGCATGGATTTTTATTTTTATCTTTTGGTTAAAACATATTAGTCCTAAGTAGAAGTCACAGGAGTGGGTAACTTGGTAATGAGGCACCCTATTCATCAAACTAAACATTTGTGCCTACACCAAAACTCATAGTTGGCAACCATGGAGCTAAGAATATCATCAACCTAGATGCAGGGATTTATTTTCAAAAATGGGTTTATAAAATAAAATTGGTTTTATATATTTTCTAAAATTTAAAAAAAATATGTTGGCAACTCTGATTCTTTAAACTGAAACCCTCTTTCGAGCACCCACCAAAAGAACACCATCTCACTAGAAGGATCATGGCACCTTTGGAGACAACTTAGGCTATGTTCTTTTCGTTGACAAATATGGATTCACAAATGGATAAAGTTGGTTGAGATAAGTAGAAGTGGGTTGTAGGTTAAAGTAGGTTGAAATGGGTCGAAGTGGGCTAAATGTTTTTTATATAATTGGTAGAAGTTGGTTAAAATAGTGGAAAGTGGGTCAATATAAACTGAAATGAATTGAAATTGATTCAGATTAATAAATTAGGATTCACCAACGAAAAGAATAGGGCCTTAGTCTTTCCCTAGGTACGGCTGTCCATCTCATTATCTAATCAAATCAGCCATTCAAGTACATAAAATTTATGTTCTACGAAAAAGAGGAACCTTGGCCAACCCTGTCCTACGGAACGAGCAATAATCACATCATTCTATATTTCCAATAAGCAACTTGTATCTCCAACGATATAATTAACTGTAGACGCAATTTTCTTTTATTTCTTTTATTACGGTCTTATGGTTGACAAAATAGTATGATTAAAAAGGCCAATACATTGTAGATTTTATAACTAATTCTTGAAAAAATTTAGATTATTGAAGCTTGATGTTCATCACAATCCACTTTCTTACCGCATCCAATCATAACGCTGCAGATTGATCTTTATTTTTTATATTGCATTCATAATAGTTGCAGGAGAGGGGGAAAAATTCTGATTGTGCATCTAGACTATTACATTGACTTGAAATCTAAAACCTTTGGGTCATATTTGTTAGAAGATAAGGACATACCTTAGTGCGGTAGCTTAGAATCTCATTGCTCAGGAATCGCCCACAAATCAACACGAACAATCAATCGGTGACTACTAGATTCACCGTTGAATCCACATCCCGAAATCCAAATCCCATGTGAGGGCAGGAATAACGTGAGAGAGAGCATAGAGTCGATTAGGAAGCTCTGCTTACTAGTTGTATATCCCAATCCCCTAATCTGACATCCTTTAAAATTAACACAAAACCTGTAACTGACAATGAGTAGTTAATAGGAATGATTAATATAAAATTAATCATTCCTTAACTGTATACTTAACAGGGGTTATCACTGTGACCGTTACACTTGGTCAACTCCTCCTCCTCGGTCGCATAACCATAAGTTACATATCTCTCTGCCAATTAATCACTTCACGCCTCACACTAGAAATAGAGTGTGCGACCAAAAAACAAACTAGTAGTATTATCAAATCACTATCTAACTGACATAACACTTTCATAGAATAAAAATACCTCGAATCATACACTGTCCCTTTATGTCTGTCGGTATATCAAATGATTATAGATTGAATACAATCGCCCGTATTTGATATGGTGATGGGAAAATGATTTTTCCTTAGACAAGTAAAAATAGTCCATCTTAGCACAACTGTTTTTCTAATGTATTCCACTAGACCGTATACATCTTAGCCCTTGGATAACACATTAAGGTAGCAACATTAAGCTTTGACTTCATATCATAATTACAAGTTAAAAAGTATTGCCAAGAGAGGTCACACAGTGATAGTAAAGGGGAATTCACTGGTCACTTACCAAACAGGTGGATATTTAGCACACACCATATGAGAGTGTGTTATGGCATAGCTCCCACTAAGCTCGGCATGTCACTTTTATATGCCATGCGAATCATAAGTCTAACTTTTACCTAAAAAGCCAACATGAGCCACTAGATCAACATACCTAATGTTATTCTTGGCATTCAAGATTCAGCTATGACACTTCAATATAAAATCATTATATTTCATATTCGACTTTTAGAAGTCTCATCTTACTAGGGCGATCACCTAACTTATCATTCATACAACACAAGTATAATGATAATTCAATATTACACATACCTAGTGTTAATATTGAAAAGTCTCATCATGCCCACTACTTGAGTGGCAGGGTAATTGCTTATGTAACTAGGCCAATCAGGAACTTGGTGACATTTCAATATACCTAACATGCAACAATAAACCATAAGCATTTTGCTCATTTATAAAAGAACCATGTCTATCATATAGCAAGATATATCCAAGCACTAAACCTTATGAATTTCTAGACTCAACGAATGAGCTTTGTACGTATTGCCAGGAATAGGTTTAGTCAAGGGAGCATAGTCACCTTGTTAGTGCATATATACCTAAAGACAATGATTTTTGTCTATATGATAACAAGCAGCACAATCTGCCTCCATTGTTGTGCAGTTTGCCTTCTTACTACACCATGACATGGCTCTTCCACCCAGGGTGAAGACATATCATGGGGTTGACGTAGACTCATCCGGATCAACACTCCAATCAACATTAGAGTATCCTCTCCACTTGAAATCTCCTTCTTGATAACAAAAGACTAAGTCAACAGTACCATGATGGTAGCGCTGGACTCTCTTGACGGCTTGTCAATTAGCAAGTCCTAGGTTACTTTGATAATGACTTACCAAACTAACCGTCAAGCAAATTTTAAGACATGTATATAACATGACTTATATTAAACTTCCTACGACACTAGCATAAGGAACATTGTTCATTGTCTCTATTTGATTATCTATTCTAGGGCATTGATCAAGACTCCAGGTTAGACGCTTTTTAATTAGGTTTGGAATTATACGTCCAAAATCATTTCAAGACCCTTTTGATGTATGCTTCTTGGAGACATACCTAGCTTCACCCATGCCCTTCATCTCAAAGATATAGGACAACCATGTTTTAGTAGCTTCGATCATCTCCAAGTTGTACCCAACCAGCCGTACATCATCAACATACAAGATAAGAAACATAATCCCCATGTTGATCTTTTGATATACACACAATGGCCTTCTAAAATTATAGATAAGTTAAACTAAGTTATGGCGTCACAGAATCTAAAGTACCACGATCTAGAATATTGATTAAAATCATATATGGGCCATTTAAGACGGTACACCTTGTTTTCTTGTCCATTTGATACAAAACCAATGGGTTGGTCTATACAAATCTCTTTCGCAAGGGCACCATTGAGGAAAGCAGTCTTTACATCCATTTGAAACAACTCTAGGTCCGAACGGGCAACTAGGGCAAGAAGTAGGCGAATAGAGATAAATTTCACCATAGGAGAAAATGTCTCTTTCTAGTCTTTACCCTAAATTTGGGTAAAGCTTTTCACCACTAGACCAGCATAGAACTTTATCGATCTAACCATTGCCCGACGTTTTATCTTAGAAAACCACTTGTTTTCGATAGACTTATGTCGAGTTGGAAGATCAATGAGTTCTTAAATTATGTTTCTTGTCATTGAGTCCTTATTATCCCTTATGACATCCATCTACTCTTTGTGATTTGGTGAATCAATCGGCTCTTGATAAGAGGTAGGTTCCTCAACTTTCAAGGAAGTGCATAGGAATATTTTCCCTTTGATTTGGAAATATCATTAAGGAATTCTTCCATGCTAACTCCTTTGACTCCTAAGACCTTCATTGTTTATCTACTTAGATGACAAATCGCTCCCCCTTTCTCTAAGAGATATGGGACCCTAAGCATGCGAAGAATCACTCCCACTATCCCTTGGAGGTGTGGGATCTTAAATGTATGGATTAACTGCATGTTCAAGAATAGGAGATTGAGGATAAACCTCACTCTCAAGTTGACTTTCCTTAACATTTGCAGATTGAGGAAAAATCTTATTCTTCCTAGTGGACAAACCTTCACCACTCCTATCAAATAAGGGAGATGTACCATCCTCAGTGACTTAGTGAGAATTCGAATCCTTCCCGTCACTAAGAGATGATTGAAGGTTATATTGTAACTCATACATTTTGAGGTCCTTTTTAAATTTTGGCAAATGCTTGGGAACTCAATCTCAATAAAATCAATATTGTGGGAATTCATTTTCGTCATGCCACCGTTATAGTGTTCCCCATACATCACATATTAATTGGAATACGTGGGATATAAATGAACACCATCCTGGTAACCGTTGGACTAAGTTTTCATGTTTGTAGGTTGGGTTGTGCACATAGCCAACCAAACCTCATGGACATAAGTGGTCTAAGGATGGCTTTTTATCAAACTATAACTCATATAGTATGGCAGATATACTCTTATTTGGTACACGGTTAAAGAAACAGGCTGCAGTAAGCAACACATCTCCCCAAAACCAATTGGTATGTTAGCACGAGTCATAATTGACCTGACCATATCAAGCAATATCTAATTCCCGTTATCTGCCATTCCATTCTATTGTGGGGTGCGTGGAATTGTTTGTTGTTTTCATATGTCTTTCTCTTCACATATCAGAGAGATATTCACGACCTCGATTGGCATGAAGAGTCTTAACTTTTTAGTTCAATTAAGTCTTCACTTCCATCACAAATTACCAAGTACCTAATAGCAGTGAGTTAATATGTACACATACCTATATCGTGAATCATCTATAAGAGTTATCAAATGAAATTTTCTATGATGTGCTTTCACACTCATGAGTTCGCAGATGTCAGAGTGAATGAACTCTAAGGTACTCGATGCACTTAAAGCCTCATCAAAAGACTTTATAGTCACTTTGCTAGCTAAACTTGACTCACACATAGGTAACTTAACCATAATGAGTCGGTTTTAAAGACCATCTTTATCTAGTTTGTTAACTCTTTCTTGTCCCTCATGGTCAAGTTGAGCATGCCTAAAAACAGACTCGAAAATGAGGCAAAGACGGAAGATGTTTTATTTTGTCCAAAACATTAAAAACACCTTTGAATGTTGCATGGCCAAACAAATTGGCATTGTACACGATAGACGAAAATTGCAAGAGAAAACTAATCTCAGAAGCAAAAGACACAAGGGAATGTCGCACACTGGGTATATAGAGAGCATCGTGAAGAAGAAACGAATTCTCTTCATGGAGTTTGAGATTATATGTCCCTATTTCAAGGGCAAATTTTTCACTGTCGTTTCCTAAAACGATAGTATGTGAACCCACTGGGTAGCAATGAAAGTTCACAAAATCAGCATGACCCTGAACTATGTGCTTGGTTGCTTTTGTGTCTATAATCTACTAGAGATCATAGTTGGCAACAAATGCTTAGGAGCTCACATATTGTTCAGGGGTAACTATGAAACAAGGTACTTAGTTGGCTCAGGACAATCCCGAGTGAGGGTTTCTTAATTTCACAGTCTATAGCATTTTACATGTGCTATATTCTTTTCTCTATTGCCCTTAGCCTTTTTCCTTTTAGGAATACCACCACTAGGTCCAAAGCTTCAAGGGGAAATGAATCTGCTCGAACCTATTGCTAGCTAATCCCACATGTACTCAGTGGTGGAACAACTTCCAAATTCCCCACCAAATCATCATGCATGCAATACAACATAGTATAGCAACTTGATTGATCCTTCTCAGACCATTTTTTTTAGTATAGCTCTTTCTTGAAACTGCTCACTAATAATTACATTGTTGCCATTATAAGAGACCTAGAAGCCGTTAAGTGTTCTAATACTTCACACTTGTTTAGAAGAAATGCATCTTCTAACTCTATGTGCCATAGTTTGTGTTGTCCTGCTTTTCATGGTAAGCAAATCACTTTCATATTTTAATTGTCATATCTAGAAGTATATATACAAAGCATGGACAAAAGGTGTATTTTCAAATAATTAAATTATCAAAAGCTTCATCATTCATGTCGTATGACCGACTCATGATTATCATATGCGTATACAAATTAGAAGTTTTTATAATTTAATTATAATATTTTTCCATAAAACAAAACTTACAAAGAGCATATTTGCTAAACTAATTAAGACTTTTAAAAATATCACAAAGATATTCAATTTAATCATGTAAACCAAATTTACATGAATTTATTTTTTATAAAACGAATATATATAATCATGGTAACATGTTACATATTTGTCATTTAAAACACAATTTAACGACTTAAATACACAATTATATACAATCAGCTAGAAATTCATATTATTATATAAAAAAACATTATATAATGATATGAAATTGCATTATGAAACATATTAACAAAAATGTAAAACAAATTTATATGTCTAACATGTCACGAAAAAACACACATAGCATAACATCATATAAAACTCATTCACATAATTATATTTAACATAATACACATTCAAATGTCACTACCAAATTATAAAACACATTTATAATATCACATATTTAAATTTCAAGAAATGAATTCATAAAATGCTGCTTATTGACATCATAAAATACATTTTTATGATAAATAAAATGAATTCATATTCTCATTAACTTAGGCACGGGCAAAGTGCTGAAACAATTAGCAAATATACAACAGTTCATGTAATTTGCATATATAAAATGCATTTCATATAAAATATATTATATAATATAACTTATGAAATGTTTTCCTTCATTAGTCGCAATAACTGTATAAAACACATTTGTATAATTACCACGCATTTATGAAACATAATCATAAAATTTTGCTTAATGACATATTTTCCATAAAACACATTTTATACAAGATAAATTATAGCAGATTAATATATAAGACATATTCATATAACGTTATGAATCTTAAATTTAATGAAATGAATTCATACGAAGTTGTTCAATTATGTTTTGTATAACTCCATAAAACATGAACAAAATTATATGATCATGCCAAAATAAATAATTAAGTAGAATCTCATTTTGAGCTTTACTAATTCGGGTAACAACCATGAAAGATATTAAATAATAACTAAGGGTTATGGTCCACATTGATATTAAGGGGGGTCGGGGCTTAATAACATACAGAACCCCCCAAGCCTAAGCCATTTTCTCTCTAACTCAAAATGTTTGAATCTAGCTCTCTATACTCTTTGCATTTCTCTCTTTGGGGTCAAAAATGAAGCACCGAGGCTCTTCTTCCTCGCAACCATGTCACACACAGGGCTCAGAAAACCCCTCATTCGTCAACGACCTCATCGTTGTCGTCAACCACCACCCCCTCAACCTCACGACAACTCCCCACAGTGCCGCCATCACACCCAAATGTTGGAAAATACCACTACTGTCCACTACCATGGGAAAGCCATCAATCCACATCGGTGGCCTTTCTGGCTCAAATCGGCATTGCTAGTATGTAGATCGGCTATATTCGAGCCAATTTTCCCTAGCCACGCACTTCACACCCCCCACTGGCAATGCGTGGACTCACGCTTGGGCTCTTAAGCATTATTTTGGGGCTTCTCATTGGCAACATGCAGATCAACATGCTTGGAGGGGAGACGAGGAAGGAGGTAGTCAAAAATGACTTTGTCGGCAGCACGTGACTCACATGCGACATCCTTCCTAGGCGGTTCTAATGGGTATGTTAGCAGGATTTCTTATCTACCTTTTCTCCTTTTTTTTAAAAATTTTAAAGGGATCAATAGAGAGGGAGGTTTCTAGATTTATGCCGACATGGGCCACTAAGGCTTATAGGGGGTGGGCACCACATTGACTGCCTCTTGATGACATAAATAGAGGAAGGGGGCAAGATAATTTCTTGATAGGACTTAGATCCAATCCTAGGGTCGATTTCTGCATTTTGCTTACCTAATCAGGTAGTCACATTACTAGAGCTAGGATTGAATTATGAGTTCTAGGGTTTTAGGGCAATGACAATAGAGTCAAACAAAGGATCAATCTTTCACGGAATGAAATTAGCATAAAAGCATAATTATAAAAATGAAATGAATTAATGGCATTGTTAGAATATGAACTAATCGATCAAGGTTAATACTAATTAGGTTGGTTCTGATATCACTGTTAGATGATAAGGACATACCTTAGTGCAGAAGTTTAGAATCTCATTGTTCAAAAATCGCCTACAAATCAACATAAACAATCAATCAGTACCTACTAGAGTCACCATTGAATCTATGTCCCCAAACCAAATCCTATGTGATGGTAGGATTAACGTGAGAGAGAGAGAGAGAGAGAGAGAGAGAGAGAGCAGAGAGTGGATTAGGGAGCTCTGCTTACTAGCGGCATATCCAATGCCCTAATATGAACTCCTTTAAAAGTAGCATAAAACTTGTAACTAACAATAAGTAGTTAATAAGAATGATTAATACATAACTAATCATTCTGTAACCGCCCACTTAATGTGTGTTATCACTATGACCCTTACACTCAGTCAATAGTATTTTATCCACCTGCCCCTATTGCCAAGTCTAGTTGTCAAGTGCCTCCTAATAACATTAGGCAAAATTATATGACACGCCTGGCAATTTGCGACTCTAGGGTATCCTAGATTTTATGAAAATAATTTTTAAGAGATAACTTTTTTTAGAATGTATTTCCTAAGTAGGTACTAGTTTAGGTGAACTGTTTACGGGGGTCAGTATTCTTTGAAATAGTTATTTTTAGAAGTTTTTTCTTTCAAATCGGACCTATAACTTTTTGAACTTTCTATTTTTGGTCCAAATGAGTTTCAAAGTGCAAATACTCAAAACTTTAGCTTTTTTAGAAAACTAAGCTTATATTAACATTTAGACTTCTCATAATAACTTTACTGGTACTAGTTGTTATAACTTACTACTTATATTATAAATGTTATATTTCCTATTATTAGAAACACACCATGCTTAGCAAAATAATTAAAGCTTAATTAGAAAGTTTCGACCATTATATGAACTTAGCTGGCGTTGGACCATGGCATTCGTCTAGCTTCTAGTTTATAGAGATTGTTAATCTTAACCACACATTCCTTTGATTGGACACAACATAGATCAGCTTCATTTCATACCTCGGATCAAAGTCACTAATCAAGTTTTTTTATATTTTTAAAGATAGCGAGACTTTAATCAAGAAATCATAATATTTAAGCCATAAGGTTTGATTAAATAATGTTCTCTGTTAAGAAACTTCTTTCGTTGAAAGTTTGAAAGTGAAAATATTACAATGAAAAGATTGAAGAGGGACTTAAGCTCCCAAGATCATCAAAGATGCTTGTTCTTAGAGAAATGGAGAATCCCAACTTTTTTTTTGCTCAAGTATGCTGAAATGATCATGTCGCTTCTCAGCACTTAGTCTCTCCTTTCATAGAGGAGATGGACCACATCGGATGCCCTAATGACTATAGAACATACACTAATATTTTCACATAGCTATAGTTGCACTCACATGGCTATAGTAGACTACATTATTTTACTGATTTGATACTTGATAAAATAGTATGATAATGGTGCAACAACTTTTCAGAGCCTTCAATACTGAAAAGACTAGTCATTCATATTGAGATTCTACATGTCCTCATTTTCATTAATGTCTTCCAGTCTATAGTTATCTAAATAATCATCAAAATCTTCATTAAGTTAAAGATGCTCTAGATCTCATCTTTCAAATAATTCATGAACATATCTTTTTTCTTTTTCTGATAAGAATTTTCCAACTCTAATATCAAAGAGATAATCAAAGACATCACCTTTTATTTTTATATATTTATTGAACTCATTATGATAAATAAAAGTAATATTTCTGCAACACATTAGTATTCTTCCTTGTTTGATTAATGCCCATATTTGATGATAAATGTTGTAAAAACCAATAGCTCTTGCTAAAGTAGGATCACTAACTAATTTTTTTTGTTGTTCTAGAAACCATTCTTATCGTTGATCATTGGAATCGTCTAAATTACCCTAATTGAACAAAGTAATAGGCTGGCTTGACTTTTTCATTTTCATACTCAATTTCTGTGCAACATTCGCCGACATACTGGCTTCTATTGTATGGAATTTTTGTTGGGCCATCAAGAGATGTGAAAATCCAATGGATTTTTTTTAACATGCATTATTGAAACTTAGCTAGTTTTGGGAAGAATGGGAACTTGGGATTTGGAATTTCCATGAGGTAAACTATCATTTCATATTCCCAAGCTTTCATGATGGGATCATCCGGAGAGATTGAATTTGTTGGGAGACTAAAACCACCAACTCCATATTTATCAGGAAAGAAGATGGTATGCTCCATAACTCCCAAATATCATAAGAATAATTATGATAGTAGTCAACAGATGAAGAATACCATTCATTGAACTATTTTTCTTAAACATGGGAACTTATTTTTTCTCGATTGTCATAAGGACACCTTAAGTAATTCATTTAAATCTAAAAGACTGAATCTTTGTACTATTAGATAGGCAGAAGACAGCAGATCAAAATGTGATCTACTTTTTCTATGGAATTCCAAAATATCCGTAAGGATTCTACTAGAAGGAGAAACCTGTTCTAGTAGTAATAACATTTCATTTTGAATTTTCTCCTTTACCGACAGGAGTTCTGCTCTAATGATCACCATTGGTGAGTTCTAGAGTTAAAATATCTGCCAAAGAGTTGTTTAATCCCTGTATATGTTTAATGGAGAGGAAAAACAGGTTAAGCCATAATTATCAATGTAGAAGTTGCCCTTACCCTTGCATATTTGATAAATTCTTTTTCACAAAACCAAGTATTCTTTTGTATCGGTTCGAATTAGAAAAGGTTTTCGGGCTAAAAAGATTAAGAACTTTTGAATTCCCCTTATGACTGCAAGGATTTTTTTTTCATCGTAGGATAGTTGCATTTTACTTCATTAAAACTTCCACTGTAATAACTGCAAATTGAGAACAGGAAGATTAAGCAAATTGGGAACATCTTTTTACACATCTATCTCGAGAATTAAATCATCTCGTTCATTAAGCAAATTGAGAACAGAAAGATTTTTACGCATCTTTTTGAAGTTTTGAAACAATCTTTGAATCGCTAAGGGCCGTTGTCCAACTTACTTCTTTCTTGAGTTTTTACTGTAATGATTTTCTCAATTGAGCTAGGTCTTTAATGAAATCTGAAATATAGGCAAGGCATTCAAGAACCCTTTCTAATTGCTTTATGTGTTCAATCTTTTCAGGAAAATTTTCTATTTTTTCTAAAATATACTTTTGTAAGATGATTTTTCCAACTTTTATTTCTAGATCTGAAAACTCAATTTGTTGTTTAGTACAAATGCACTTGTTCTTAACAGGAATAATACCATAATCAATGCATCTTTGAATGACAACTAGGTCATCATTTTTCTATTGTTCTATGGTCCTGAAACGGATAAGGATGTCATTGATGCAACTAAACAACAGTGATTAAGGCCTTTGAAGATGTAATCTATTCTTCTTTGAGATATTTTGGGTGTATTTTTAAGACCAAATGACATTATTATCCACTCATAATTTCTTTAAGGGGCACCAAAAGCTGTTAAAAGAATGCTTTCTTCATCCATTTGTGTCTACTTATATCTCCTTTTGGAGTCCATTTTTGAGAACCAAGAGGATCCTTGAAGTCCATTGAAAAGGACTATGTTATTAGAAATATAATAACCATCAAAGACGGTCTTATCATTGAACTTTTTACAATTGATTGTCATTCTAACTTTTCCTCTTTTTTCTTCAGCATGATTTTTTATTATGAAAGCAAAATTGGTGTAAGGACTCTTGCTAATTCTAATTAATCCTTTCTCCAGAAGTTATTTGATTTGTTTATCAAATTCTTAGATACCCTAGTGTTTATACACCATTGGTTTGACTTGAATAATAGTGTTGGATTTAACAAAGTGATTTTTGGAAATATCTTATCTTTATCCTAAAATTTTAGTGGGTTACCAGAGTAGAGTTCTTCACATAACTTCTCTTGTCATTCAGTAACATATTCTTTAACAGATAACTCAAGTAGTGAGATTGTTAGTGCTATCTCACGTTGTGCTGATATTACTTTCTCATTGCACTTGCTGCATGTGAACTCAATCTTTGATGTCATGGGTGTAAGCTTGAAGCAAATGTCATGCCTACACAAGTCCAAGAAAACTCACAACTCCTCCTCAATGCTCACAAACTCCATCAAAGGGGACTTGGCCCTTGTACTGATTTGGAACTTCAATTCCAACCTCATCCTAAACCTTTGGGATGTGTTACTCTTCTATTTTGGGAAGGTCAAGGGACCTTCTAAAGGGTTTAGTCCCTCAAAATGAAGTTAAACCCTCGGAGATAATAAAGAAGCCCTAGAACGGCAAGGTGCATGTTAACGGCAAATTAACCCGGTTTTAACCCGGTTTTGTGGGCTTAATTATTCAAGCTTAGAATGGGTCTAAAATGCTGAAAACCCACTTTTTGGGAACCTTCTTATGTCAGCTAAAAGAGCATAAAAAGAGTTCTAGGCTAAGGCATTGGATCATAGGTCAATTGGAGCCTTTTCCCACATGCTGCAGATTCTGCCCCAGCCTGCATATGCTGTGCCTTTTGCCTCATATCTCACAAATGGTAGCTCCAAATGGCCTGAAACTTGAGCCACGTGCAAGCTAACTTCCTAAGCTTTGTAGGAAGGTCTATTTCATCAGATTTGGCCAAGGAACCTAGGAGATATAGCTCTTCAAAGTTGACTTAGCAAAACTGAAAAGTGCTGACAAAAGTAAAAAGCACTTTTAAGCTTTTGTTTATTGCTTTTTGGTTCCCCCCTTTTGCTTTTTGGTCTTGTGTAATGTTTTTACTGGTTTCCTTAGCTTGTATGAGACTCTCCTTTATAAGAGAGACCTTAGGAAATGAGAGGAGTTAGTTGAATGATATACAAAGAAGCTAAAGCTTTCTCTTTCTCTCAAAATCTTAAGTTCTCTTTATCCTTCTCAAAGGTGGTGAGTCTTGAGTGGATTCCTTTATGGAATTGTGGGTGGCTTAGCCTTTAAACAATTCTTGGTGGATCCTTAGTCTTGATTGGTGGCTTAGCCTTTAAATCAAGTCATATCTTGCTACTAAGAGGAAATTTGCAACTAAACTCAAGCAAACTACATCCGGCCCATTAGCACACGCTCCAAAGCTTTATTTAACTTATTAGTAGGGACTGAGCCATCATTTATCGTGAACATTATTTCGTTTATAGCCTATGTGCATGGGGAATATAACCTCTGAAAGTTATTTCCAATAATCATATCATGGGAGGGTTAATTAATAGCCCATAAGACTGATATACTGCATTGGACTTCTCGTATTTCTATTGATAACCCTTCTATAGCCTCTTTGTAGCTCATTATGCTATTGTTAGCTATCCTTAATTGTAAAAGATTCTTCGCTTTCTTCCACATAAATTCAAAAAAGAAAGATCTTTTTGCAAACCAAATAGAACAACCACCATCTATGTTGACACAGAATTCATATTTATTATATCCCTCTAAATATGCATTTAATGGAATATACATACTATTAGGATTTGTATTGGTGACTTCATAGCATTTCTCCATAGTCATATTTTTGATAAATTCATCATTATAGATTGACTCACTAACAGTTCTTATTTTGTAGCTAATAACTTTTCTATCTAGACTCATACTTCGGTCTATACTGGATCTTACAGATTCAAAACTCATTCAACTTATTTCAATGGTCATGCTGATTGTATAATCTCTTTTAAGCTCTTCTTTAGCTAATGACACTACAAAAGATATTGCATCCTCCTGCATATGTGCCACTACACTTAATTGAAGTGTGGAGAGAAAAATAATAAAATTTGATAGTTTTTCAATTCCACATTTAATAAGTGTGGTAAAGTCATAAACTTTTTCCGATACTTATCAATTGTGGGGAATTATATATATATATATATATATATATATATATATATATATATATATATATATATATATACACATATTAGATTGTAAACTATATTAATTGTGGAGAATTTTTTTAAAAGATAGAAATATTTGAATATTTAATTTATATCTAGTATTATTAATTTGTAGCCAAAGAAGTTCAAAAAATATAATTAAAAAAACTCACGCTCTAGGCCTTTTGAGCAACCTATAGAGACATAAAAAAATAAAATAGCACGTTATTTGTGTGGGTTCCCCCCCCCCCAAAAAAACAAGAAGCTTCTTCTTCCTCTTTTAATTCATAAGCTGCGAACCCTAGCTAGCCTGCCTCCTAACTTATTGATTTGGGTATGTGGTGAAATTGATCAATTCTCCTTGAATTTGATCTAATAGCAATTTCTAGTTGAAGAAGCACCAAAATCGAACAAGGATCTAAGCATCGACTTAAAGAAGCCTTAGGCTTTGTGACTCATTTGTCGTAATAGCGATTGTCTAACCACCTTCAATTCTATCTGTCCTCCCTCAAACGCTACTATTCAGTTGAACTCGCTTCAGAATTAGTTTATTTCTTCTTCTTCTTCTTCTTCTTCTTCTTCTTCTTCTTCTTCTTTCTCTACCCAGCCGTTAAAGCAACAACATTTCTGGGTTCTTCTGGGGTTGCTTCTTTCAAGTTTTGTTGTTGTTCATGGTGATCCTTGATTATTCTTGTTCCATTTTAGGTCTCCTAATGAGTCTGCTTTTGTAAAAGGGAACCCAGTTCATACATTTGATTCATTTGTTGTCCTATGCGGATGCCTACTTATCAAAATTATTAGATTTCATTCCTTGATCGATCTTGCTTGAAGTTGGTACCTTATTCGGTTGGTTTTCCTGTAGAATTGGCAATTTATGAGCTCAAACATATATTGTTGGGGTTAAAAGATAGGGATTGACAGGATTATGACAGGAGGAAGAAGACATCAATGTAGAATTTTTCACTTTGCTTATGAAATAGGTGGGATTGTAAAGGTGTTAATTGGGGGTAGAGGACCAAGTGCAAATCAATGAAAGCCCTCCAAGGGGGTTGCTTTAACTCCAAGAGAACTCTCATCATGGAAATTATGGATACACACTTCTCATTTTCTTCTTTTTCAGCAAGCTTGCCTACGTTGTTTGAGCATGTAACTTAATTGGAGAAAGGATGTCATTTAGGGCACTTCTTTTAAGGGGCTTTGTCATCATTGGAGAAGTTATTATGATATTTTTTTCATCTTAGGGTATCATTTGGGATATTTCTTTTAACGAACTTTTTCATAATTGGAGAAGTTATTATGATTTTTTTTCATCATTATTGGAGTACTGAATAGGTTTATACTTACTAATTTAGTGTTAGATTGATGACTTATGACTGCTCTTCAATCACAATAAGACCCTTCCATTGTAACTTGTAAGGTGAGAATGAGATTCTATTTTAGGTCACCCATGGTTTTGTCTTTCATATGCCCGAAGCATTGTAATGTAGTTGCCTCGTCAATCTAGGATTGAATTATTTGTGAGTTAACTAGATTTGTTGCCCCTTAACATGCTTGTTGTGTTTGATGTTTATTTGGGTAGTGGATTAATAGCTATGAGCTTAGGTTTTAGTGCAGTTGTATACATTTTTTTCTTTTATTTCAATTCACTCGTTGATTTTTGTGCCTTGAACAATGTCTACATGGATGCATATTATTGAGTTAAAGGACTATTTTGATCTGAGTATGATATACATAATATGCAAGGATGAAAATGTGGACTTTAAAGACATTGTTGTTTTAGTTAACTACTTATTCTAGCTATTAAATTATCCATTAGAATGTTTGTAATAATTAGAATATTTTTATTGGAACATTTTACCTGGCCTTTCGTTTAGCAATTTGTTAGCCTTACTTGCTGGCAAAGAGGTTTTGTCCAAGGAGATAATGAGATTGTGTGGCCGCTAAACTCTAAGGGATGTTTTTTGTTTCAAGCTGAACTCCAAACATCTTATGTCAGTCTCTGTGTGATGTGGATAGTAATATGGTCCTTATACATATAGACAACTAGTTTCCTTGTCTTCGTGTTTGGTATTTGGCTTGTTAATATAATTGAATTTGTAGCTAGTGGTTTAAATATGTTTAGCTCTTATGGGGCAGTATACTCTATGCACATGATTCTGATGTGTTGGTATGATCTTTGTGACTCTTCTCCCCCTTTCCTTTAATGATTGCCAATGTTTAGTTATAATGCTTATATTTACTTACGTGATAACCTTGTAGATAGATAATGGACCAAAGTTGGATTCATATGCACAGAACTTCTCTTGAATATAGGAATGAGGTTTAGTCATTTTTGGAATTTGCTTTTTGCAATTCTGGGCATAGTGAACTGATTGTATGCCCTTGCAATAAGTGCAAGTTCGACATAATCATTGCTTTATGAAAGAAAAAGTGGCACACGATCTCATGTTTAATGGTTTTTGGTCATACTATAAAGAGTGGGTGCATCATGGGGAGGAAATTTCTAGACCTTCTTTATTTTTTTTGTGAGGCAGGCCACAATAATACTAATACCCAATCAGAAAGTGGTTTTTGTCACATTGATACTGTGAGAATACTTAATGATATTTTTGGAATCCACAAAAAATGTGGGAGTGGGACGTTTCATCAAGAGGGTGACATGGATGAAGAAGACAGCGGTGAGCTAGGGAATAAGGGCCATGAGGGTGATAGTTCCATGGTAGACAAAGATGGTGGATATGAAAGTTACTAGAACAAGTTGGACAAGAGCTATTTCAAGGTTTAAAATTTTCAAAACTCTCTTTTCTATTGCCCTTACTCCACTTGAAATGCATG
This sequence comes from Carnegiea gigantea, assembly GCA_029747015.1. Classification (NCBI taxonomy): domain Eukaryota; kingdom Viridiplantae; phylum Streptophyta; class Magnoliopsida; order Caryophyllales; family Cactaceae; genus Carnegiea; species Carnegiea gigantea. The sequence goes on along the minus strand of JAKOGI010000266.1, from coordinate 469,516 downwards.
TATGGTTGGTCTATTAAGTCATTTAAAATGTTGCTCCAGCTTTTGAGCTATGTTTTTCCCTATATAGATCCATTCCCATCATCATGGAGTAATTGCAAGCAATTACTTAAGGACGTAGGCCTTAAATATGAAAGAATACATGTATGTCCTAATAATTGCATATTGTATTGGGGTGAAAAGAAAAGACGAGAATCATGTGACAAATATGATTGTTGACGATGTAAGAATAGTGAAAAGAAATTGCCAGCTAAGGTATTACCCTATTTCCCTCTCGTTCCTAGGCTACTTAGGCTTTACATACCATCCAAAATAGCTAAAGAAATGATTTGGCATGATAACTATCGTACAAACAATAGGATTTTTAAACATCCTGTAGATGCAAAGGCATGGAAGGAATTTGATGCACAATATCCTAATTGGCTTAGGTTAGCTAGAGATGGCTATAATCTCTTTCCTGTTATGAGTAGCACACATAGTACTTGGTCAATCTTGCTAATTCCATATAATTTGTCTCTCCACCTATGCACGAAACAATCCTCAATTATACCATCAATGATTATTCCCAGTGAAAAAGCCCAACGTATGAACATCAATGTGTAGTTATAGATACATATGATTAAAGGGTTAGTACATTTATGACACGGTGTAGATGTATATGATACATATACAAATACAAGATTTATATTACAGTCGGCTCTTCACTCTACTACAAATGACTTTGCTGCATATGCTAATCTATTTGGGTGGAGCGCTAAGGCTCATTTCACATGTCCATCTCGTGGGAAAGCAACTCAATTAGTTTGGTCGGAAAATGGACATAAGTTCTACTATATGGACCATTGGAGATGGTTACCAAATGACCATCCTTGTCAATATGATAAAGATGGATTTGATGGAAATATGGAGTTTGGTAACACTCCAACTTCATTAACAGGGGATCAGGTTCTTATAGAGTTAGAAGGAACTATTTTTACATATAGGTAAGGCTAAACCAATATAGATGTTGATGAGTGAGATGAAGAGCAAATATGGAAGAAGCGAAGCATTTTCTTTGATCTTGAATATTAGCAATTTAACGGTCTTCATTATAATTTGAATGTAATGCATATCAAAAAGAATATTTGTAACACTTTGCTAGGAACTTTATTGAATTTGGAAGGGAAGAGCAAGGAGAACTTCCTTGTTAAAATTCTTGAAGCAATTGAAGGTACCAGATGGATATGCAAGCAATATATCACGACGTGTTAATTTGAAGGAGCACAACTAATTTAATTTGAAGAGCCATGATTGCCATATTCTAATGCAAGACTTACTTCCAATTGCATTCAGAGCGGTTAAGGATGATAATCTTGTAGATTTAGTATGTGAGTTGTCTAATTTTTTTTAAGGAATTTTGTGTGGAAGAGCTGAATGTTGATAAATTAAATGAGCTGCAAAGCAATGTGGTTCTTATGTCGTATAAAAAAAAAATATTCCCACCTATTTTTTTTAACCATTATGGTGCATCTAATTGTACGCTTAACAGAGGAAGTAAAGCTTGGAGGGCCTATTATTTATAGATGGATGTACCCTATAGAGCAGTGACGTCAAATTTTAAGGCTTTTATTTATCTTTCGCCCCTAGAAAGCTATATTAGTGATAAATTGTAGGTACTTGGCACGGTGAAAAGGACATGTCCACAATCGAGCATAATTGAAGGGATTAACAGTAGAAGGACATATTGCACAAGAGTGCATAACGTTTTGGTCAAGATACTTTGAAAGGGTAGAAACTGTTTTCAATCGTCAACAAAGGAGCGATGACTCTATTCCTAATGAAGAAATGTAATTATTTAACACTGGTGGGCAACCTAAAGGTCAGGTTGTAATGATGAAAATGGATGAGTTAAGCCTTAATCATGTCCATCGACATGTGCTCCCACATGTTCACTTGATAGAATTTTACCGCAGGTTAGCAAAATTATCTTTACAGCCTTTCATGGTAAATGTTTGAAGTTTACTAATATTCATTTAATTTGATGAAGTTCATGATTTTTACATCTTCTAGAGAAATGCCTTGCATTTTGTTCACAAGAGCTTAGCGATAAGCTTAAGCAAGAATAGTTACTTAAGAATTTTCTGAGTTGATTGCAACAAATGATAACTTCAAAACCTTATGATGACTGCTTTAAAAGTGTAACTATATCAATTATTAATGTTGGTGCTCAATTGTTTAGGTTACTAATATGGATAATAATAACTCAAAATCAAAATTGTTAAGTGCTATGGCTTAGGGTCCAAACTCCATAGTCAAAAGAATCAAGGCTTTCAATATCAACGGGTATAGATTCCACACTAAAGTCCGAGATGAGACAACGAAAACTCAAAACTATGGGGTTGTAGTAGAAGCTGATGGAAAACCTTGCTAGGGAAAGATCACCAACATCATTGAGTTGGACTACTTTTCTGAATGTAAGGTAGTTCTATTTCAATGTGATTGGGTGGATGTAAACTCCAGTTGAGGAAGAAAAGAGGATAAAAGGGGATTCTCTCTCTTGAATTTCTCACATATGATACATAAAGAAATGCCTTGAAGGATGATCCATATATTTTTTTTCATCACAAGCCAATCAGGTATTTTATGTTGAAGATGAGAAAGACAAAAATTGGGCTCATGTTATGAGAGTGAAGCCAAGGGATCATTACCAATTAGAAGCAATCCTAGCAAATAAGGATGAATCGTATCCTTAATGTATGCCTCCTAATATATCAAAGGAGGATGCATTTAGAGATCCAGTTAATTAGGATACTGTTGATTGTGAGGAATAGGAACAATTTTAGTTTTTTTCGTATCATGTTTTGACATTTACAGATCTTTGTATTTTGCCTTTTTTTTTTTTTGAAAAGTAACCATCATATCATTTCTAATTGACATGATAGTTCAAGCTTGCAAGGCTTTACGTCCCTTAGTCCTACGAACTTCATAGGCCAAGCCTGTGTACAAGTATTAGTACATTAGATCATTATATTTTGATTTAATTTGTTGCTATTTTCAAGCTTTGATTAATTTTGTCACAGGCCAAGTAAGTGAAAGAAAGAAATATCAACACACAGGCGTATTTGATTAACTTTTTTACATAGTTTTCCTTAGTAGATTATGGTTGATTTTTGTAATCTAGCTTGTAGAATTTGACATGATCAAGTTAGCTCTTGTCTTGGTTAATTTTTGTTTTTAACCATTTTTTTCTTGAGTTGCGTCATAAACTAATACAAGTTTTTCTTATAAGTTTTGAAGCATCAAAATCATGTTTCGACCCATGATTATCTTCAAAGGGTACCTTGAGTCTGTTCAACATGAAGATGTAGTAAGTGAAGATGTGTTTTTAAATGATATTGACATGATTCCTGATCTGAAAGAAGAAGAAGTCGAAACTGTTAAAGAGAATATTTTCGAATCAAGAGTTTCAATTAATATGAATCCCTTATAACCATACCTGATGATTTAAAGGTGACAAAAAGGTGTTAGTCATTAGTAAATGAATCTTTAATACCCATCTAGTCATTTCACTTGCACAACAGTTTTAGTGGCTGCGCGTTATCTACTAATATGATGATCATATTCTTTTCTATATAGATGAACATGACAATGCTAGAAGTTTGGAGGGAGAATCAATGTGAACATAGCATATAAATTGGTTCCTCCAGAGAGGATTATGGTACCTTTAAACAACTTGTTGCAACCAATAAAGAAAGCCAGAAGTTTATTTAATAGATTCCTTGCTGATGTTACTGAGAGACCCAGCCTATGTCTCCTTAACTATGAAGATTGGCGCTTAATGCCACAATACTTTAGAGGTCAGATCATAATGTTTATTAGGGGAAGCATTTATTCATGTCCAAGATGGGTGATGCATGTTATCTAAATGTAACTAGTTCAAATAATTACTTGAACGTTTGTTTTAATAGGGGAAGTCTTTGTTGTTAGATGGTGTACAAGTCAATCAGAAAATTCCAAAGTCAGTTGGGTAAAGGGTTTAAGGTTTTAAGTATTCCTTGAGATGCAAGTATGTTAAAGAAGATACCACAAAAGAGGCGTCATATAATTTGAAAAAGAGTAAGTGCCCGTCTGCTATAGGTGAACACATGTGGGTTGGTTTGGTCGATTATTTTTTTCAGAGAAGTTTTAGGTAAGTTGAAAAAATGTTGCTTTCATCGTGTCTAGGTTGTCGTATGTTTGGAGATGCTTTGGATGTTGTTTGCCTATGTTTGATATGCTATGACTTTCTGTGGTGTGTGGCTGTGTTATTCTTGCTCTTTGCTCCAGGCTGTAATAGTTTTACCCTTTAGAATATCTAGCAATATGATAGGCAGAGGCCTTTGGTTCGTAAATTGATTTTTCTACCAACTTGGTGAAGCTATATGGCTTATTTTGACTCACCGAGGATATCATTAATTGCTGGCACATTAAAAGAGGTACTGCGGGTAAGGTCTAATAGTTGATGAGCAACTCAAGAGTCAGTCCTTTACCAATGACTTGTTTTTATATTTCAAAATCTCTTTTTCCCCCTACTTGTGGTAGTACATGTCATATCCAAGTCAATTGGCTCTTATGTATGAGAGATTCATTATTTATTGATTGGTAAATCTTTTGTGCAGTTCAATCAAAATTGAACTTTCTGCCTTAATAAGTAGTGTCCTCAAGTGTATACATACTTGTTTTGTTTTACATGGCTTGTTTTTGACTGGAAAATTTTTGAAAGGATTGCAAGACCATATCCATATCTAAGAGGCAGTCCATGTCTCTTCAACATTAAAAACATATAGAAACTGGCAATAAGCAGTAATGGGCTGGTATTCAGCAAGCTCATAACAGAGCAAATGAAACATGTTAGTGCATAAAATGTGAGAATTCATGGGTGATCACCAAAAACCAAGACTACAACCTCAAAGCAAAGAAAAACTGGAAAGAAGGATCCATTTACTTCTAAGAAAAGAAGGTTGTAGTTTGTATAGCATTCTTCATAGAAATCATGAGCCTATTCTCATTTACATTGAAAAACTGTGTTTTTGGTATCACACAAATTCAGGACGTGCTTTGGGTGCTTTGTTAATTGCTTTGCTAACTGTTTGGCTTCGCTCAGAAGCAGCTACATTGTTATAATGATATCTCTTATAACAATATAATACTACTTGTCATGCATAAATAGTCTACCAATGGAAAAAGAGTAAGAGGGAAGAAACTACATCCACATACAAGTGGGTCACAAAGTTTTGCAATTAAATGTGAAAATTTTATAAGTCATGTATGTTGATATTAAGTAAAGTGTGTGGCTTTTATAAGGTACAAAGTTTGTGGGAAGTCTAGGCTCTGAATGACTATGTGGGCCAACCTTCTGAATAGTCAGTCATTTTGCTTGTTTTACTTGAGTTTTGTACTCGGGATGTAACCCTGCTCCAGGAGTGTGATCCGTTGAGCTGTATTTTTTATTTCTTTGTTTTTTTTACTTAGCTTTATATCTTGTGTACTCTAGGCATGTGACCCATGGAGGTGACATCCGACATGTAGTCGTTTCGTTATATTTCTATTGTTACAGGTACTTAATATAAGGTTATAAGCCTAAATTATGGTAAGTTTTTAGAGAAAACTCTGTCCATTTCATTCCAAAGTTTTAGAAATCATTAACATCACTAGCCTTAGGGGGTAGGGTTGTTACACTTTATTTACTTTGCTATGTATAGAATTCTTTATTTATGCCTATACATTGATATATAGGACAAGGAGAATCAAAGAGAAAAAAGAAGGATCTTACCATGAACTGACAACTAAGAAATTTGTGGTGTATGCATTTATACATTTCTTGTAATTTTGCATAAAGTATATCATTATTTAATACATATGTAAACAACATAATGATAAATTTTGATATCTATGGCCAATAATTTGTACATGACATTGTGGTTAATTGATATTCTCAAACGAAAGACGGGCGCTTCATAAGTCGTATTCTCTGAAGCCACAATGTCGACTGAGATGTTTGCTTATTATAAGTTGATGGGACCTGAAAGTAGTGGGATGGTTAAAGGAGTTGGCTCTGGAGTCACCTCTAATCACCTTAATGCCAAGCGTAAGTGTCAAAGTGGGACTGAACCTTCGGATTCTGAGATAGTGAGTCTATTGCTAAAAGAGGTTCGATCCTTGCACCAAGAGATCACTTACTTAAAGTCTCAACGAACTTGTGATGCACATGTTCTATCTTAAGTCATTTTTAAACCATGGTTTTATTACTTTTTATTGAGTTGCCATAATTAAGAATAGATAATGAGTATACTTTGGATAAGGTTGATGTTAATTTCTTTACTTGGTTTGTGATTAGGGTGATGATATTGAAGAGAACTAAAGGAATAACACACCCTTAGTTGGTGAACACATAAGAGATACTCTGGCAACTACGCCTACATTAGCTAAGAATAGAGAGGCGTATATCAAAGATACAGGCCAAATTGAAAATTCCACCATATTAAGGGATAACGGTGGAGCTATTCATACATCTAGGTCACTTCATGTTGTAAACCAGGTGAGTTCACATTCTGTATACACATAAATGTACTCTTCCCATACAAGGTCTTGCGTTTCGCTTAATTTTTTTTAACCCTGTCATACCTGATTTTGGGTGTTTGCAGGTGAGTCAGCAAAGACGAAGCGCCAAAGACAAAGAGGACATACTGGTGAAAATAAAACAAAACAACCATCCCTTGTTTATTTTCTTGATTTAGCTTCATGTTGTGCCAATTAAGTGAAGATGATAGTTATAATTATGTTCTTATTAGCTATTTCATCTTACATAATCATACCATTATCTGACTACTAATTTCATTTCGCTGAATTCCCTTCAAGGAGTTAACAAGCCCTATATTACTCAAATCGGTAAGAAATATATCAGTGTGACAAATAGGATGAAAAATTTCACAATTGGCATGCCACGGCCCCATAATTCTGTAAATCAAGTAAGTCCTTATTTTGTGCGCATAAACATAACATTATAGTATAATGTAAATTCCTTGTGCAGTTAACTTTTCATTATTCAAGTTTCTTCTCATATTGTAATTTTTATGTAGGTGGATGATCAAAACAATCTATGGGGGAAAATACAATTACTTTTGGTTGGTCAAATCAACTAAACATCGTTCAAAGGCTTAATTTTGACCAAAGAGAGTAGGTAAGGCGTTCGGTGATTTTCATTTTTATTAGATAGATATCCCAATCCAATGAGACAATCTAAAGAGCAAAGTACTCACGTAGAAATGAAATATTTTTAGTGTGATTATTTGAGTAATTTAGATAATTTGGTAATTATTTGACTATTGTGTTTCATTTAGCTGAAATGCATCCAAGGAGCTAGCAAGGCTCCTAGCTTGACTTCTACACCTCACCACCTTTAAGGCAACTTATATGCTCTGAGGTAATTAATTCCTATGCAACAACTTAAGTATGTGTATTCTTTTCCTAATACAACATTTGCTAAATTGGAATTAATTATTCAACTCATTTGCCTCTTTTTATTATTTTAAGGACAACTTTACCTACAGTAATCACTCATCACATGAGGAGATGAATCATTGGCCTCATAGCCTTACAAATTCAAAGAGCCCTCAAGTTGAATTTGGGACTGGTAGTGATGGTGTCACTCTAAATGATGAGATTTCTGGAGAGGGTTGTCGGCGACTTACATTAACTGCATACAATCAACAAGCGCAAAATCCAATCAATGCACAAAAGAGGAAGAAAGTAGATACTTCTAATTTTCAGCTAACATCAATTTGTCTAAAAAGCAAGCAAATATGACACTGGACAATCAAAAGCATAGTCAAAATTAGTCTTTGTTGGATCAAGTAAATAATCGTTGAAAGATATTACGGACTCTATACTTCCAGTTTATTTTTACTCGTGCATGAATGTGGTTTTTTATGTTTTTCTTACTTCAAGTATCCTTACCAAATGATTTCATTTGAATGACTCTTAAGTGCGGTCATGCTAAGATAGAAAAGTTAGTCGATAAGGTGATTGAGGAAAATCCGAACATAGTGAGAAGTTTCAGGAATCCAAAGAGAAGAGAGTTTGCTCATTGTTTTCTAGGCGACATGTTATATAAATGCTTATATATTCTTACATTTAAGGTTTCATTTGTCATTTACTTTAGGTTAACTAAGTATAAAAATAAAACATCATGCGGCCTTCATTGATGGTAAAAAGAAGGTAGATAAGGACTTATTGAACAAGATTCTTCATGAAAAGTTGTTCGCTACTCTTAAGCAACCTGGTGAGAGTATGCTATTCATTTTCATTTTGGGTTTCATTATTAGTTGAACTCAGTTGTGGTTCTATTGTTGGTTGAAGTTAGTTGGGTTTTATTGTTGGTTGAAGTTAGTTGGGTTCTATTGTTGGTTAAACTAGTTATTTTATTGTTGCTTGAACTCAGTTGGGTTCTAATGTTGATTGAACTCACTTGGGTTCTATTATTAGTTAAACTCAATTGTGACTCTATTGTTGGTTGAACACAGTTGAGGTTCTATTGTTGGTTGAACTCACTTAGATTCTATTGTTGGTTGAACTCGGTGCAGTTCTATTGTTAGATGAACTCGATTATAGTTGTATTGTTGGTTGAACTCGATTGTGGTTCTATTGTTAGTTGAACTCAGTTGGTTCCTATTGTTAGTTGAACTCAATTATGGTTATATTTTTTGTTCAACTCTGTTGTGGTTTTATTGTTGGTTGAACTCTATTATAGTTCTATTCTTTGCATCTTTAAACCTGATTCTGCTGAGTCTGCGTCTTTTGTTAGCCTCTTTGGTTATCTTTTCTAATAATTTATTCTTTTGTGTGTTTCAATTATCTAACAGCTTGCATTCCTGGAGTCAACATCTCCCAATGAAGAAAATGAAGACGGAATTTTTTTTTTTAAAATATTCTTGGAAGTTAGGCGTGTTTTAACTTATAATTTAACTAGCTATATAGAGCATGTACTTTTTCATAAAATGTTCCATCAGCTAGCTAAGTACCTAAAAAAAAAAAAAAAAGCAGGATGGATTCAAAATAGTGCAAGAATATTTAATTTTGATTTCCTTAGTCTTAGTTGCTATGTCTATAATTAATTGTTTTTTCAAGCACTAATGTGTAATTTATTTAATTGATGTTTGATATATTTTAATTTGTTGGTTTGTTAATCGGAGATAATTATATCAATCTATATTATACAATTCTTAATTTATTTATTTATGTAGGGTGATACTTGTAATTAGTATAAAACTTGTTAATTAAAAAAGAATAATTGTACACAATTGTTCTATTTTTAACTTAATAAGTTTTATATTAATTACCAGCATTATTTTTTACAAAACTAAAACAACACTAGTAACACTTATACGTGTGGGAGAAATTATTAATTCTTGTAAGTCTTGGAGTGGGCGTAGCATAAAATGATTAAACATAAATTGTAGGTAATTAGTACTTGCTCTGTATTTATAAGTATGAGGAATATAACTCTACCTGCATTTTCAGTAAGTGTGAGAACACTTCCACACACTTAATTTCTCCACATTTCGCCTAAGTGTGGGCAACTACTGTTTCTACACTTATACAAAAGACGGTGCATCCTTCTACACTTATGCTACAACACTTGATGAATGTGAGGAAATAAATAACAAAGTTTTATAGTTTTCTCACTTCCACATTTAACAAGTGTGGGGAAAATCATAAAGCTTTCTCTATATGCTTGTTAATTCTTGAGCATTAAAAAAGAATTTTAATAACTATTTTTATTATACTAATGAAAGTTATTTACGAAATACAAAATATTCAATATTTTATTTTCCCCATGGCCCCAATATTTATACGCACCATTTAAAAAAAAGAAATTACGTGCAGCGAGCAAAAGGGAAAAAATAAAATACACTTCAATAAAAAAGGAAAACCAACTGCTAATGCACTCACGATCAGCAAGACGTATGCGTGTCATAATTTCCCTGGCCGTCCAATGGAAGCTAATTAGCACGCCTATCACCAGAAAACCCCTAAAATCTTCTCTGTGTTGTTGAAAAACTGGGCACGAAACTACAATTTCTTCTTGGCAATTTCTCCAAAGGCTTCTGAATCATCAAGAATTGTCCAAAATTTGCCAACGAATTGAACAATTGGCAAGCTTTCATGTTCATACGGCGTAAGATCGAGGTATGTGAATTGCGCAACCTAGTTTCATCCACTCAATATGAAATTACTGAAATTTTAAGAAAAATCGGAACAATTCTTCAATCCTTTGACTCATATAATCTCCTGATTATGAGGTTGCGACTCTTCCAAAACTGGAATTCAACAAGATATTGAAGGCTTGATCATCATGAAACTGCTACTTTTGCAAAACGGAAATTCAACAAGAAATTGAAGGCTTGATTACCATGAATTTGCTTTTCGATCCCGGTTGGCAAATTTGTGAAACTGTTATCAAGGTGCCTATCTTTCTTGATATCTCATGATTTTAACTTTAGTCTATATGTTCGATCACATAGCTAGAGTGCGTTGATGCTAATGCTTGAATATGATCCCCAAATCAATTCTCATATACTCCTGTAGATTTTATTGGAAGCGTAGAAAAGAATATTGACTATTATTCATTCTTAATGATGTAAATTTGGCAATTGATTTTATTTTTTTTCAATGATTTGTTCTTAATTTGTTGAACCTTATATGTGTTGTTTAAGGGCAAAAAGTGTAGGATTAATTTGTGTCAGTATCTTGTCAAGTGTTTACAACAATTAGGAATGGTTCTGAATCAATGTTGTATTCCAGCTTAGATTTGTTTCCACAAGAAACAAGGTCAGTGAACATGAGTTATAGCTAGATTGAGTTATGCATTCATGGAACAAAGGCCATATTGATGCATGTACAAGCCATCGCGGTGGTAGTTTTTGTCCCCGAGTACCATTTGCATTGAAGATTGGTCATTGACCATAGTTAGCTAAGACACTCAAATATCTCATGATTTGTATTCCTCATTGTGGGTGACCAATGTAATGCGATACTAATCCAAAAGCCTGAATTAGTACTAAAGTATTAAATTCTTGTTCCATTAGTGCGATCCTAACAGTTGATCACAATCCTATGGTGTATGCTTTAGAGTTTAGACTTGTCATCTGTACATCTACAAGTCTAATTGTCAAGGGACCTCAGATACCCACTAGTGGGTCCACTTCAATAGATTCATGAGTAGGTGCCACGTTTAATGGTTTGTGGAAGCTAAAATCTTAATTAGAATGGCCTTACTACCAAAAAAAAAAAAAAAGATCATACTTCTGCACTTATCTAACTGCGCATGTCTAATTGTGGTGAAAAAAATACAGAACTGAGTGCCTGAAAGCATCTCCACACAAAATAAGAGTTGTAAAGTATACCTACCTTTATAAAAGTGGTAATAAGTTACTAGGATATGTGCACACATATTAAGTGTGGCGAATTCATGTTCTTGTGAAAGAAATTACTTCCACGGATAATAAGTGTGGAAGCCACAAAGATATTATCGCCAATCGAAATTAAAAGAGAAAAAAAAGATCACATGTGATTTCAATTTTATTGTTTTATTTTGACCACCAAACCACTGCAGTATACTCTAACCTCCTCACCTCATAACCCCTCTAGTCTCGACTCTGAAAGAGGATTAGGGTAATTGAGGGTTAGAGCATCATAGGTTGTGCTCAATCAATCAGGCAGTTCTATCTGCACAAACTGAAGTGATTCATCACCTTTTCTGTGAAGATTCAAGTCGGCGACATTCTGGGGAATTTGGTAGCTTGATGATCAACAACTGAGTTGCTCGTGATTTCTCAACTGTTAGTGGTTCAAAAGTACGATTTCTCTTTCGCCCCCTCATCTTCCCATGTGTACTTCCCTATTTGGTTTTGTTATTAAGGTTCAGTCTTAGTTTGATTTTGTAAGTTCCAGAATATGAATTTCTTAATTGTGCGATGAATATTTAAGATTTTCAACTATCTCCTTGAGTATTATGTTTTTGATGTCTATTTTTGGAGAAGGAGGGGTTAGGGAGTTGAATGGCAGGTGTCATGTATGCTTACTATGTTTATATTAAGTAAGGTGTGGCTGTTATAAGGTATAAAGTTTGTAGGAAGTCTAGACGCTACATGACTATGTGGGCTAACCTTCTGAGTAGTCTAGACTCTGTTTGCCCATGCTAAACTCTCATGACTGTCACATTTTATTTGCTTTAGAAGATTGCACTTGGCTATTGAAGTCTTTACGTTAATAATTCTCCAAGATCCAAAATTTTAACTATTGGTTAGTTTCTTGCTTCTAAGTTTCCTTGTGAAGGCTTATTTCTTGGGTAAATGCATATGAAGCATGTGGGGTTATTTTTTTTTAAATCAAATGTGGGATGTAAGTTTTTCTTTGAAAGAAGAATGTGAGATCTACTTTTAAATTTCGGGTCAGTATTGTGCAAAAGGTTCTATTTGAGTTCCTGCTCATATTTTTCTTTTCCTGGTTAACTTTGATGAGTTGGAATGAATTTAACTGAAGAATTGGTATGGTTATTGAAGATGGTCTTAGTTAGTGTTCAAGCAAAATCCTATGTCCTTGACTCCTTGGCTATTTTTTTATGGACTAGAGATGCACATTCCTGCCCTCAACTTTCTATCCTTTTTGGAACATTTCCTTTTTCAATGGGGGTGTCATTAATGTAACAACATTTTGTAAGAGCAACTTGATATAGTGATTTTTGTCATAGAATTAGACCTGACAAATGGATCATTCGGTTCAGGTATGAGTCGGGTCAAGTTCGAGTCTTGTCATGTTTGCATTAAGTGACATTTCGAGTCATTTTGGTTTGGGTCGGGTATGGTTCGGTTCGGGTCGATTTCAGGTCAATCAATTTTTGGTTAAATAGGCTTATCATGCCAAAATAAGCAACTTTTTAGAAAATTTCAGATCGAATATGGTTCAATTTGGATCAATTCGGGTTTTGGAGGTGAGCATATTTCGGGTGTCTGATCGGGTGTGGGTTCGGGTCGTTTGGTTTGGGTTTCGGGTCTCTGGTCAGTTTTGACAGGTCTACATAGAATCCTATCTAAATCAATCAGCCAAAGTCCTGCATTTAGCAAAGGAGCTGGGAACTAGGGAAGGAGCAGATTTGCATAACCTTTTGCTACAATTAAATTGTAGAGAGCTTGTTTGTGCTCGATCTCATTTTGCAAGGATTTAAGTATATTTACTCTACAATGGCGGTATAAGACAGTTTATTACGGAATCAGTTTGCTTTATATTCTGGGTACGCTGGCCATGTGGGCTATGGAATTGTGATCTCCGGTGTGTAGCCGCAGAGCCTGGTGGACATATTCATTATGTTTCTATTATTACAAGTACTTATTATGAGGCTATAAGCCTAGGTTACGGTCAATTTTTTAGGAGAAACTCTGTCCGTTTATTTCCAAAATTTTTAGGGGAATTAGTTCGATTGTTGGTTGAACTAGTGATTTTATTGTTGGTTGAACTCAGCTGGGTTCTATTGTTGGTTTAACTTACTTGGGTTCTATTATTGATTGAACTCGGTTGGATTATATTATCGGTTGAACTCACTTGGTTGCAGTTCTACTGTTAGTTGAACTCGGTTGTGATTGTATTATTGGTTGAACTCAATTGTGATTCTATTGTTAGTTGAACTGACCTAGGTGCTATATATTGTTAGTTGAACTCGATTGTGGTTCTATTTTTGGTTCAACTCTGTTATGGTTCTATCGTTGGTTGAACTCTGTTGTGCGTCTTTAACTTGATTCTGCCGACTCTGCATCTTAATTAATCTCTTTGGTTATCTTTTCTAATAATTTATTTTTTTGTGTGGTTTAATTGTCTAACAGGTTGTATTTCTGGAGCTAACATCTCTCAGTGAAGAAAACGAATTGGAGATGGAGTTTTTTTATATATTCTAGGATGTTAGGCATGTTTTCAAATTATAGTTTTAGGTAGTATATAGAGCAATAAAATATTAAATCAGCTACCTACAAAAAAAAAAAAAATTAGCAGGATTCATTTAAAACAATGCAAGAGTATTTAGTTTTGATTTCCTTAGTGTTTGTTGCGGTGTCTACAATTAATTTTTTCGGCACTAATGTGTAATTTATTAAATTGATGTTTGATCTATTTTAATTTGATGGTTTGTTAATTTTATTTATTTACGTAGGGTGATGCGTGCTGGTAATTAGAATAAAACTTGTTAATTTTAAAAAAAAATTATTGTATACAATTGTCCCATTTTTAGCTTAATAAGTTTTATATTAATTACGAGCATTATTTTTTAAAAAACTAAAATAATACTAGTAACACTTTTAACTGTGGAGAAAATTATGATTTCTTGCATCTTCTAGAGTGGGCACAACATAAAATGGCCACATTTAAATTGTGGGCAGTTAGTATTTACTCTGCATTTATAAGTGTGAGAAATATACCTCTACCCGCAATTTCATTAAGTGTGGAGAATACTTCCACACACTTAATTTCTCCACATTTAGCCTAAGTGTGGACAACTGTTATTTCTACACTTATAAGTGTGGTTATTAGCAAAATTAAATGTGGAAGGAAGTAAACCTTTTTGTAATAAGTATGGTTATTAACAAAATTAAATGTGGAGGGAAGCAACTGTTTCTGTAGTGTGAAGATCAATTTCCTTATTCTGATCTTGTACTTATACTTCTTAATAATTGGAGTTTAATGGTAATTTTACCATTTTCATATTACGTTCTTCTTATTTATTTTTGTATGATTGGCAAAGCTAGATATCCATGACCTATCAATTTTTATCTTATGCGAGTTGGACTTTATCCTTTGAATTTTTTGCATTAGAGTAGGACTTTCAAATTTTTCTACCTCTACCATTGTTATTTTAGTATTTGGGTCTATATATGGTATTGTCTAATTTATAGATTATCTTCGAAAATATTCTCAGTTAGTAACCTTCTCTTTTCATATCCATCCTAACTGTTTTTATCTTAAGAGATAGGAAATTTTTAGCAAATTCATCTTTTAGGTTCACACAATATCTAGGTCGATAATTGAACCCTATTGATCCATTACATATATTAGTCTTAATCCCTGTGATAATTTGGTTACTAAATTTATATGCTTGATATCACATAGCAAGCCATAAAGATCAATATCTTTATCATAATACTGTAAAGGAGTAATTTGAACTTGGACATTACCAATATGGATATAATTGTACTTTTTGTCTTTGTTATGCTTAAGAATATTTTCCTAGTTAATGAGATTAACTTCTCCCACACCATACTTAATAGTCTTTTATTTCTAAATCTCCTTTCATCATTTTACATATGTACTTATTCTTGAATTAAAAGATGGATTTTTCATAAATCACGTCTTTCTGAATTATAGAAAGGACCCAGTTTCCTTTGACATCTTCATTCTCATTATTTATAATGAATTTTTCTCTTTGAAGATCACCAAAGCTAATTGAACTACTTTTCATCATACGACTAGTTTCTTCATAATTACTTTCTTCATATTCATCTTAAAGCACAATCTCAACAATTGCCCTATTGTTTTTTTAGGGCTAGATATAGTGTTTCTACCTTGTTAAGTTCAAAATAATCTAGACTACCCAAAGTTTCAATAAGCTTGTTATTCTTGAATTTCTATTTTTGTATTCGTTTGCATAATGACCTACTTTTCTGCATAACCAATACTTACAATTGTTTTTTTTTTTGGCGGGACAATAAGCTGCTTTTTTTAAAAGCCTTTGTTTTTTAACGCTTGGTTTGTTATAATATTTTCTTTTATATTTTTCTCATCTCTACTTGTTAAAGCTCTTTTTCTTATAAATTTTTTTTTTCTTCGTTTATCAGATTCCTTTCCCTATTGTTGAGGAGAATGCTAATAAACTAGAAATTGCTTAATTCTTCATTTTCTTTGCTTTTGGAGATCCAGACATTGATCATTATTCATTGACCCCTTTTTTTAGATAAGCGATTTTTGTACTAAGGGTATTAATAACATGTACTTTCTCAAGCCATGCAATAAACTTTTCATTGATTATGAAATTTATCGGGTATGGTAATTTATCATAAAATATACCAAAGTTAGTTTTATTATGCCCCATTTTATAAATAATATTGACTAACTTTAGCAATATAATTCTCCAAATATCTCATATCCCAAGTCTCGATGTTATTAGTCTTTCTTTGCTATTCTCTAACTTTTCTTCGGAATTAATTTTAGCTCCGATAAATTCAATTTCGATTTCTTTGCATAAATTTTGAACATTACAGTCGGTGTTTCTATCGTTCTTAATATATTTTTTATTATCCTTTTTTAATAAATCTTACCAGTTAGCTACAATGCCAAAAAAACTATATTTGATATAGTTCAGAAAATTTCCAACAGTCTATGTACTATTTAAGTTTAGGACATTATTCATACCTCTTTTCTAATGCTCAAATATTTCTTCTCTATTACGAGCTCCATCGTTATTTAAGATGTATCCTGTTTGGCTAATTGGAGTAAGGTCAATTTTTTTAAAAGTTATGGTTTTTCTCAGAATAAATCCAAAGGAAAAGTTAGTGGTAAGTCCAGCTAGAAAGTATCTAGGGCTCATAAAATAGGTATATCTTCTAGAAGGCTCACCAAATTCTCCAAATTTAGGAACGACATTGTTAATTAGACTAGACTCGATTTCATCTATTTAAGTTCCCCTCCAATCCCCTTGATTTCATCATCAAATATTATTTTTCCATATTTTTTTATCCAATTTCTTTCTAACTTCTTCTAAAGGTACCACCTTAAGATCCTGTAGTTTAATTAGGTTCATCTACTGATATATTTTTTTTCGAATTAGACATTATTTGTCTCCTCGTTATCATTAGATAATACGTCTTGTTTATCAACTATTGTGCCCATGATTTTGTTTAATTGTTCCGAACTTTGTTCTTTCTGAAATATATTCTGTAATTCTTTAAGATTATGCTGCTTATACTCCATCCTCTTTTTCTTTTTATGCCTTTTCAAACGATTCTTTAGTTGATTTTTCTCTTACTTCTTTTTGAATTTTTATATCATGTAAAGAAAATGGATTTTTAGTTTTTGGATTTTCAAAGATATTTATGCTGAAATTAAGTACTAATACTTAAAGTAAATTTTCTTCTATGTCTAATTTCGTTAACTAAAGAAAGATGGATTACAGATAATTGCTACTTAATCTTCTTAACTTCATTCTTAATTTTTACTAGTTCAGCTTTTAATTCTAAAGTTATATCGGTGATATAGTTTAATTGAGTTGCTATTGAAGAGGTTCCTTCTGCTGTGTGAACAATATGTAAATAATTAGGATCATGGCAAGCAGGTGGTGATTCAAACATTAAACACAGTTAATTAGGTTAATTAATCATTAATTATCTAAAATATTTTGCACGCTTGGGAGGGGCGAAGGAAGATGCTTCAGCCCTATAATTTTTTCTTTTTTAGCTATATATACACATTATGCTACTAAAATATGACTTTCAAAGTATTTAGATTTAACTGAACAAATTAGTACCTCTATTACTCATCAAGCACCAATGTATTTGCCACTATATGTAGAATTTATATATGATTTTTAGACTACATAGATCTAATTATTAGTTGTTTCATATTATGCTTTAGTTGATCACCTGCCTCGTCTTTTTGCTTTTATTTTTGTACCTGTGTTGTCCTGGGCCTCTTGGCAGCATCATATATGTTTGGGAATTGAAGCAATTGTGCGATTGTTGCCAGCTAACAACTAGAAATACTTCGAACACTCCACCTTTGTTGTAAATTCTATACATTACACTAGGTAGATACTAAATTCATGAAATACCTGTCACTCTTTAAATGTCTTGATGATGAAATGGTAGACATGTGAGGCGGTTCAAGTCGATCTTCTTTAAGGCATAGCATTGAGAATGCTCATTGAATGAGCAATTTCAAGATACCGATTCAGTATATCAACATTGATTCAAGACCTTTGAATTAGAATAAGTTTGGCAATAAATCATGAAATGTAGATTGGCAGCAGTACATGGTGGCCTGATTTGGACTATTATTACAAGAGGGAGACTGATGAGAAGTTCAAGAAGCGATCTGAGGGGAACATAAGGAACAAGGAACATGATAGAGGGGCCTACGGCAAAGATTGGGCACAGTTAGGTGTCAATCTCAGCTACAATGTGGGCTACAAAATTGGTATGGATATATGAAATACATTACTCGGCAAAGTGTTTTTCAACTTTGCATAGTTGCTAATGTAGTGCGAAAACTTTTATATGATAGGTGAAGCAGCTAAACAGGAGACCTTCAGCTACTAAGTTGTTTGCTACCACTCATTCAAAGATTGATGAGAATGGTCAGCAGATTTGGTGTGATGCTCAAGCACAAAGTGTTTATATAAGTAGTATAACAGTAGTTTGTTTAAAAGTTAGTCGAATGAATTTTATACACAAGCTACTCGTTTGATTTTTCTCTTTCTTCTAATGCAGAAAAAATGTGACCAACTGAAAGTCGATACTAATGCACAAGTTGGGTCAGAAGCAGATGACCACCTCTTCTTCAAGGCTTGTAAGGGTTTGAGCGAGAAAGGGACTCTATATATACTTGGTAGAGAGGGTCCTGTCATGTTTGAGAGACCATATGAGTCTAGACGCTATAGCTCAGGTACATCATCGGCAAACTTCTCTTCGTTAGTTACCTAATTCCAAGATCAGTAGCAGACGACGCAAAATGAGCTCCAAACGACTCAAACTCACCTACGTTTGACAGAAGAGGAGCTGAGGGCTACTAGGGAGGAATTAGATGCTACTAGGAAGCAGCTTGACGAGCAAAGACTTGGACTTCTAGAGCTTAATACTCGATTTGACAGTTTCTTGGTGCTCCTCGGCCACCCCATGCGTGCCGATAACTCCCAAACAATCCTCATAGGCATCGGTATGTACAGTTTTAACCCCTTCTGTATGTTAGTTGAATGTATAGTTGTAATAGTTTGAACCCTTGAGTGTGGAACATTGGGTTGATGACTTGTATAGTTTTGTTGATTGACGCATTGGAAGCGCTAGGTTGTTCTTAGTTGTGGAAGTTTTGGAAGTGGTTGTACTTAGTTGTGTGTATTTATGGAATCCAAAATGGTTGTAGGAATTTTGGCGTAATGGGTGATTTATGGTGCCGAATATGTGGCATGTATGAGCTATTGTAACCTGTGGCAATTGTGGCCCAGAATTTAATTATTAGATATCATGTAAACAGCAGGTTCGGGCTGCTTAAAGTAGGAAAATTATTAAAAAGATATAGTTACATTAGGGATCGAAATTAATATTGGTCTGTATTTGAGACTAAGTATAAACTGCGATCTCCAAAATTGCAAACCTGGGCCCTAGTCTTTATCAGAGACCAAAAGGCTTCTACGGTCTCTGGTGGAGACCGAGCGAAGTTGGTCTCTACTGGAGACCGGATCTGGCAGTCTTAGATGGAGACCACCAGATTTTGGTCTCTAACAAAGACTAAAGACCGTGGCCTCCAACAGAGACCAAAACTTTTGGTCTCAAACAAAGAACACACAGGCCTAGACTCCAATAGAGTCCATATACATCTCAAACTTCGGTCTTAGGTGGAGACCAATGTACAAATTTCGGTCTTTGAATTTGAATTTCCACCAAGGTTTTAGAGACTGGTGGTTTCTGGTCTATGTTCGGTCTATGAACTTAAATTAAGATCGAGTTTTCTAATTTTGAGACCGCTATTTTCGGTCTCCAATGAACCGGAACCTTGTAGTTGTAGTGTATATATGGACAAATTCTTCTTTGCAATAAGTGATCAAAGCCTAGGATAAGTCGATTCTCTTTTCTAGGAGTTTCTTGCTTATTAGTGCACTCCTTTTATCAGTCATTTCTCTTCAATAAAATACCATTTATATTAACAGAAAAAAGTTTCTAGTTTGATTAATTTAGATTCTACCTTGCTATTCCACACCAATTAGTACAGATGCTAAATTTTGACGAACAATAATTTGATCGCTTAGGTTTTTTTTGGGGGGGGGGGGAGGGAGAGGGTGGTCAAAGAGATAGATGCCTTTATGGTGAATTTTTCTTGTTGGTTTGATCATCCATGATTTTTCAAATTTGATTTTCTTTACTTTCTTTTTATCCTTTTTAAACATAGTATGCCAATTCACGTAAAGGTTCACATCTTATGGGAACACTCTAGCTAGAGGAAAGTATGAGGGAGTTAATGGGGAACATGGTATGCCAATATATATGCTTATTGACTCTAACCGTCACAAATTAATTTTGATGATTAAACAATATAATGAGTGTTATATATAAAATGGTGAAATGATTTAATTTTATAATTATCCTATTTTATATATAATGTTTATGATTAGTTTAATATATTTTTATTGGTTATTTTTGGACTTGTATATGAAGCTTATTATATGATTATTTGGTCTAACATTTTTGTAGACATAATTCAGCTCAATACAGGGAAAATTCTTAGATACAAATATATGTATCTAGTATGGTATGCACTCTGAAGTAGTGCAGTAAATGTGATATCAATATATTGCAATATATTTTTTTTCCCTACAGTAGTGTATCTTTTCTATTCTGCAGTGTACCTTTTCCTTCTTGTAGTATACTAGTATATCCTTTGTTTTTTTACAATGTATCTTTTCTTATCTGCAGTATATTTTTTCTTTTTCGCAGTGTACATTTTGTTCTATATAATGTATCTTTTTCTAGTCGTTTAGGTTGGAAGCATTACGAAAATGCTTGTTGAGCTGGGGAAAATAAAATAGAGGTTTGGCACAATTATATAGTGCATCTTTGTGTGTACCTAGCTAGGTACATGAATATGTACTATGGAATTACTGTTAATACAGCGCTATTATCATTGTTATACATTTCATGTGCTAATTATCTTTTCAAGGTTCCTGCGCTTCAAATTGATCTGAGCAAATTTGATTGGGTTTCAAGACGGAAATGGTAAGGCAATAATTATTTGAGTGGAAGAAAATCTGCTCAAGTGTAAGCTAAGTGTACTGTCCGGATCTACAATTGGATAAAGGAAGGAAAATATTGCTTTGCGGAATGAAGAGGAAATTACGTGCATATTATTAAGGAAAGGATGACATTGTAATCAAGATTTTACAAATAAAGGCAAGCATTATTCAACAAATCAATTCAAAGCAAGTTAGATCTTAATTATAACGGCTAGGAAATGATTCTCAAGCACTTACCAAACATGGAAGCAATGGTCAAATGGCTAATTCATTTCTAGTCCTATAAATCCAAGGAGCAAAAGAAGTCCAAAGCTGAAAAACATATTGAGATATCACTTTTGAGTTACAACTTGCATATTTTCGATATTACTTATATTCATCTTCTGAGGATAATTTCTTGTGAAAAAATCTTGTAAAAAATAAGTTGGGGAGAACTTATTTCAGTAGCTAAGTATTGAGCATGCAATACTTAAGTGAGCAACTCAACTTAAGGTACTTAGTTAAGTGATAGATCGAGAGAGAGGGTTTTCATGATTGAGTAATCAATAACTCTGAAGGTGTCCAAGGGAGTCTTTGTATTATAAGACTCGAGTTTGCAACTTCTTAAGTAAATAAGAAGTGGAGCAGTTCAAATCCTTAAAAAAGCAGAGCCTTAGGTGGTGGCTAATTCTATTTGCAATGACCAACATCATAATCATATCTGTTGGGTTTTATGGCCCAAAATCTCGGGTTTAGGCACGGGGTGACCATGCTGCATGGGCACGGGCGTGCCGCGACACAGAAGACCGAAGAACAGAGCAGACAGAGAAGTGACACGGTGTGCCCGTGCCATATGGCACGGTCGTGCCACATGGCACGGCACGACCGTGCTGCCCTGGCACGACCGTGCCACGGGAAATTTTCTGCCGCCTTAAAATGGCGGCTAGGGTTGCGCTTTGGTGACGGTTTTTGGAAGGCGGCAGCTAGGGTTTTCAAGGGGAAACCCTACCTCACAGACCCTATATAAAGGGGGTCTAGGGCCTTGTTTCAAAACACTCCAGTATAGAAAACACATTGAGAGAGTGAGGTTATTTGTGAGAGAATACAATTGAGAGTATTGTAATTCTGCTCTTAATCACTGAAGTGATTGTGGTGTACTACTCTGCTCATAGTGAAATTTGTCGGTGTGCTGTCGCCGTCCGTGGTTTTTCCCGATTTGGGTTTTCCACGTTAAATCTCTTGTCTTCTTATTTCTGTTTTCTGTTATTCACTTGATTTCTGAATCTCTAACTCATCCTATCGCTTCCGCTATTGTTGTTGCTCTAATATTTTTCCTAACAATATCAATGTATTAATTTTCCCACTTCTAGTTCTATATTTAATTTCATAAGTTGTTTTACTTTTGCTAATCACCCAATTCACCCGTCTAGGGTGATTTAACCAGCATGACCGAACTTTCAACATTATTGAAATAAACTAAAGCATTGTACAAGGTGTTGCATGTGTAATTTTTTAAATTATTCTACATAATGACTTAATAGTTTATATTACATTTTGAATTTTCTTTTAAAGAACATGTTCATTTAGTAAATATATTCCACAATTCGTTAAAAAGTTAAACTTTTTGATTATCACAAACAAATAAACAAAACGAATATATATGGCATGTTTCATGTGCTCAAAAAAGAGAATAAATATAATCATGATAAAGATAATATTCACCTCTATGGGTCTATAACAAGTGAAAAAAGTTAAACAAGCACGTTGTTCTCTTTATCCCTTAATATGATATTGTTATGTTTGTTTTGATGAAAGACAAAAAGGAAGCTTAGTTATTAATATTGTTTATTGTTTTAAATTTGATTTTATCAAATATGGTTATATTGGGCAAACTTATATGGTTGTCATAAATAAGATTAAGATTGAGTCAAAGGAGCAAAAGGAATGGAAAATATTGATAAATATTTCAAGGAGGATATGTGGCAATTGATCTTGTTTCTAGAAGCTTGCCAACTAATGAGTTTAGCAATTGAAGACAATCAAAAAGACGTTGAGAATAATCTGAAAATTCAGCAAATATCAAGGGCTTGAAGATATTGATTCATGGGCTTGAATTCATGGCTTTCCATAACAAGTGTAACGGCTAGTTCCAAGACTATGGCTATAAAAAAAAGGCTGAATTTGCAGCCGAAGAGCATCAAAAAAGAGCACTCATTGGCATACTCAAGCGCACACTCTCTTGGCATTCTTGGAGCTTTGATTTGCTATTGATTTTTATATTGTTCAAAGTAGTGTTTTAGGTGGGATTATAGAGTTGAAGGGTCAACTCTACCAAACTTTGTTGAAGGTGCCAACTTGGAACTTGGAACTTAGAGTAGGTGTACTCTAGAGTTGTGTAATCATCCCTCCTAATAAAAATTCGGGTTAATCCTAGAGTTAAGGAACTCTAGGCCGGGATTAAGCCTGTTGAGGCCCAACCTCGTTAAAAATTTGCTTATGTTTTGTCCACGCTTGTTTTTCCGCATTTCATTTTCATTAATTTGCGATTTTGATTATCACCCTGTTCACCCCCCTCTAGAGTGATTTAGTAGCTTTTACATTATCAATTGGTATCAGAGCCAAACACACTGCATTTTGACTTTACCGTCAAGTGGGCAACGATCATGGCCGCTAGTGGACAAGGCTATTATGATCAAGGTCGCTCTACTGTTAGACCACCTTTGTTTAGAAGTACTAACTTTTCATATTGGAAAATTTTGATGCAGATGTTTATCAAAACTGAAGATTATGAATGATAGAACATCGTAACAAAAGGACCATACGTTCCGCAAATCACGACTGATGGAAAAACCGTTACGAAAGCTGAAGATCAATACACCCAAGAAGACTTCGCAAGGTTGTCAAAAAACTATAAGGCCATGCATATATTATATTGTGGATTAGATGCTAATGAGTACAATCATATTTGTGCATGTGAAGCAGCCAAAGAAATATGGGACAAGTTGGTGGTGACGTATGAAGGGACCAGTCAAGTGAGAGAGACAAAAATCAACATGTTCATTCATCAATACTAGCTATTCAAAATTTAACCCAATGAAACGATCAAGGAAATGTTCACAAGGTTCACTGACATAACCAACAATCTCAAGTTCCTTGGCAAAACCTACACCAACGAGGAGATGGTTAGGAAAATACTTCGGTGTCTTCCTACAAATAAGTGGGGTCCTAAGGTCGCTGCAATCGAGGAAGCCCAAAACCTCAAGACACTAGCCTTTGATGCTTCGCTAGGAAAACTCCTTACGCACGAAATTCACCTTAAAGAAGATGAAGAGGAAAAAGAAACTCAATTCAAGAAAGGAGTAGCATTCAAAACTGGAAGTGAAGACGTCATTTCCTCGGAAGAAGAGCTGAGCGAAGAGGATGAAGATACTATGGAAACGATTGCTAAAGGATTGAAGAAAATATTCAAATCAAGGAAATTTGATCCCAAGAAGTTCTACAAAAAGGGATCATCATCGAGCAAAAATGAGAAGTTCTCAAAAGATACGAAATTTCTAAATAACAAAAATGATTCTAACTTAGGTCCTTGTTTTGGTTGTGGTTTGCCATGACATATTGTAAAAGATTGTCCAGTCTTGCAAATGAAAGCTAAAAAACGTAAGCATAAAGCTAAAAAGGAATTCAGGAAAGCCATGATTGTCGCATGAAGTGATAGTGACTCCAGTGACAGTGACAAAGAAGAAGAAGTGACAAACCTATGCCTTATAGCGAATGATGTTCAAGAAACCGAACTTGAAAACTTGAATGAGGTAGACTATTCTGACCTTCTTGAATATCAAAGGATGAATTCGCCGAAGCATTAATCAGATGCATTCAGTGTGAACAAGAATATTTGTCCAAAATAAAAACCTTCAAGAAGACCATTCATAATTTGCTCTCTGAAAAAGAAGTGTTATAGAGAGAAAATGATGATCTTCATCTAAAGTTTGAACATCTTGAAAAAGAAAAGCAGGAAGTTCAATCCAAATGTGGAGCTTTTAAAAAATTAGCTTTGAAATTCACCAAATGCTAAGACAATTTGGACAAATTACTTGGTTCGCAAAGAATGTCCTTTAATAAAGAAGGCATTGGCTACAATCCCTTAAATAAGAAGAAAGTGTACAAAAACTTCTCTATTAAAGAGATATCCAAAAACAAATCGCACATCACGTGCAATTATTGCTTGAAAAACGGACACATTTCTTACTCATGTCAACTAAGAAAGATAAACAATAAAATAATTCAAGTTTGGGTTACCAAAAGGAACAAGACCAGAAAACATGATCAAAAACAATGTTGGACTCAAACTTGATGCCGTGGCTAGAAAGATTTGATTTATTGTCTTGACTAAAGGGGGATGATTAAATTATATTATTGCATAAATTGAGGGGGAGCCCTCTCTAAGTACTAACTATATTCATGAGCTTTTGTAGGATAAGTCAATGAGATATTCACCACTGTCAAGAAATTCAAGGCCTTTAAATTTCAATCCAAGGCCTTGGACTGCAAGCAGAAGCTAGACTTTTTTGAACATGACCAAATCAGGGCTTGAACTTGACTTTCAAGGCCTTGGCCATGAATCGTTGAGACAAATAAATCAAATGGTTCAAACCCAATGGAAGGCAATCTGATATATTTCTCCAATTCGGCGCTTGAATCTTTTTTTTAAAAAAAATCTGTCTCAATTTTTGTTATTTTATATTATCCAAAAAGGGGGGGGGGGTTTGACATTTTCCAACTTCATTTCCAAATTTCTAACTGATTTGTATTTTGAAAAGCAAACCCTTAAATCAAGGAATTGTTTTTTTTACCTACTATGCGTGCCACTGCCTGACTGATTTACTTCTTACTTGAGAAATTTTGATTTTTAGAATTTTAAATTTGCTCAATTATCTTTAGAAGGTAAACATGATTAATAACCATCATACTTTATGTTTTCATGGCATGTGACATATTATTATGCTTGCTTAATATTTTGAACATCAAATTGTTTTATTAATGCCCTTATGTGCATATATGTGCTTTTCATGAGATTATTAAGTTAATGTATGCTGGCATATGTGATTAACTTTAATATTAGTATTGCCTCTATATGCATTTTTTTTATATATACATAAATGTGCTAGATTAAGGGGGAGCATCTTTATATATCATTGATTTATTAAGGGGGAGCTATATGTGTTTGCCATAATTTTGACATGCTCTAATTTTTGTTTCTCTTCTTATACTACCTTTTTGATGAAATACCAAAAGGGGGAGAAAGATTATGGTAAGCTAATTTGGTTATTTGATGAATCCATGCATCAGTTTTATCTTTCATCAAAAATGGGGAGATTGTTGACTTTCTCTTTATCCCTTAATATGATATTGTTATGTTTATTTCGACAAAAGACAAAAAGAAAGCTTAGACATTAATATTGTTTATTGTTTTAAATTTGATTTTATCAAATATGGTTATATTGAGCAAACTTATTTGGTTGCCATAAATAAGATTAAGATTGAGTCAAAGGAGCAAAAGGAATGGAAAATATTGAAGAATATTTTAAGGAGGATATGTGGCAATTGATCTTGTTTCTAGAAGCTTGCCAACTAATGAGTTTAGCCATTGAAGACAATCAAAAAGACGTTGAGCATAATCTGGAAATTCAGCAAATATCAAGGGCTTGAAGATATTGATTCAAGGGCTTGAATTCATGGCTTTCCATAACAAGTGTAACGGCTAGTTCCAAGACTGTGGCTATAAAAAAGGGCTGAATTTGCAGCCGAAGAGCATCAAAAAAGAGCACCCATTGGCATACTCAAGCGCACACTCTCTTGGCATTCTTGGAGCTTTGATTTACTATTGATTTTTATATTGTTCAAAGTAGTGTTTTAGGTGGGATTATAGAGTTGAAGGGTCAACTCTACCAAGCCTTGTTGAAGGTGCCAACTTGAGACTTGGAACTTAGAGTAGGTGTACTCTAGAGTTGTGTAATCATCCCTCCTAATAAAAATTCGGGTTAATCCTAGAATTAGGAAACTGTAGGCGGGGATTAAGCCTGTTGAGGCCCAACCTCGTTAAAAATTTGCTTGTATTTTGTCGACGCTTATTTTTCCGCATTTCATTTTCGTTAATTTGTGATTTTGATCATCACCCTATTCACCCCCCTCTAGGGTGATTTAGTAGTTTTTGCACTATCACAAGTTATATGTCATAATACTTTGTCAAACAGGCTGATTAAAAGTGGATATAACTTACTCTTTTAAAAGCAAAAAAAATTATGATAACTTCATCGAGGGATGAAATACCCATGGCAAAAGAAATGCTAAAATCATGCTAGCTAGTGCGAAGTTACATAAGAACTTGCCACATCCAGCATCAGAGCTCGAATTGATGATGTCAACACTTGTAGCACTTATGACACCAACGTCTGGCCCCGCGACTGCTTATACCTCTCTCTCTCTTCTACCCTGTCTATGTTCTTCGCTGGCTTCCCACATATCTCACAAGTTCTGCATCAAAACCACAATGCCATGATGAGAGCTGACAAAGGGGGCGGCCGCAGGGGAGAAAAAGGGGAGACAAAAGCTAATTTTTTGTGCATAAGAAAAGGTTGATGCAGCGATATATGCGAATGAAGGTTGGTCCTCAACACAATCGTACATTTGATGATGTGCTAACAAGTATGTGTGGTCGGAGACTATACTTGGATTATAAGATTTGTAGTGGTTGGAGTCTAACTTATGTACTACTAGAATTATGCCCTTTGCAATGCAAGGGTTCAGTTAAAGAATATGCAAATGTTTTAAATTTATAATTAATTCATCAATAATATTTTTTTCATTATTTATATTTATTTTACCGATTAAGTAATCTTTGTATATATTGAATTTTTTAGGTTTATATGTGTTATTTTTACATATGCAAATAAATATTTGTTAATGACATTTATAAGTAATTGATCAAGAAGAAGATGAAAGGTCATGTGAGTACGTAAAAAAAAAATAATGCAAAGAATTGTACGCATGCTAAAACACACAAAATGAATTTAAATAGTAATCAATAACTTAACCAATGAAGTTATGACACTTGGCAAAAATGTGTAAAGTCATTCAACTTTATATATAGTTATATAAATATTGTAAGTGCCGTTTGACAAGTGGCTCATTATTAATGAATTGTTTCCTTTACCCCCCCAAAAAAAACCTAGTATGTGTAGTTACTAGGGGAGTTGGCTGAGAGTAGGATATGATGGACAACGGGTTGGGTTCCATTCGGTCAAATAGGCTCTCCCATTTTAAATAGGTCAATAATAGATTGAGTTGATAATAGATTTGGCCAACAATCGGCTAGCTCATTTAAGCACATTAATGAATTGGAACAGGTCGACTCATCAATGATCTATTTAACAGCCTAACAAAATATTTATCAAACTACTTTACATTAGGGGTATTTATGGTTCGGGTATCCGAATCAAAAGAGATTTCGGTTCGGATACCCGAAATTTCGGGTCGACAAAAAGATGAACCATATTCGATCCGAAATTTTTGGTTACGCAATAGCTCACTTTTTTCTAAATTTTTTTATTTCACCTAGTAATTTTTTTGTATCTATAATATAATTGTTGTTATTTATACTATAAACATTATCATATTGTGCCAACTTACACTTGATGTTATTACACAATATGCCAATATCACACAATTCTTTACCACTATTCACATTTCAAGGACTCGCACCTTCATAAAGCGCAAGGTTACTAACATCATATTCATCCGCAATCCTTTGTTTGGATACAATAAAGTCTCCTAGAGGACCTAGACACACAGACAACACAAGACAGCGAAGTCAAAATACTTGTCTACTTGGGGCTTGCGGATATTTGACTTACAAAGTTTTTAAAGAAGGAAAATTAAAAAAAAACTTTTTAAAAAATTAAAAAAATTTGGATTTTCAAGTACCCAAATTCTCAAAATGCTGAGTCACAATAACTCGAAAAAATATTGGTTTGGGTATCCAAACCAAAATTTTTAAATATTTTGGTGTGGATACCCTAATCTTGGTTCAAATAGTGGTTCAGTTCAGGTATTAGTTACGGATATTTTTGAACACTTACTTCACATGATATACTTGGTCAACTTTATACCAATAATTTATAAGTAAGAATAATTATTATATGGAAGTTTTTTATACACATTTGCTCAAATTTGGAAACGGCCCTAAATCGGATTGACCTAGGGGCAAGTTGACTGAAGCCCTTTATTCACATGAAAAACTCGATCCAACATACTTTGGTAATAAGCCGGCCTGAACCCAACCCGACTG
Organism: Carnegiea gigantea; assembly: GCA_029747015.1. Taxonomy (NCBI): domain Eukaryota; kingdom Viridiplantae; phylum Streptophyta; class Magnoliopsida; order Caryophyllales; family Cactaceae; genus Carnegiea; species Carnegiea gigantea. Next base: position 440,141 of record JAKOGI010000266.1, on the reverse strand, counting down.
ACCTAAACCCGTTGCCCACCCTAGCTCACAATACAAATTAAACAAATTCATTAAACAAATTCATAATAGTAAAAAGTAGCTATTGCATTACCTAGTCAACGATCTTTTAATGTACCTACAAAGTGAACATGGCACAATCTAATCAAAAGTATCACAGAAAATAGTAAAATTTAAGGATGAAAATTAAAACAAACTAGTTACATTGAGTCAGTATACTTTTGGCAAACCTTTATCTATGCAAATATAATTTCCTATTAAGTTAATAAAAAAATGAACTTATGTTGTTAACTTGTAGTTTTACAAAATACATGAATAAAACCTTAGTGAGAGCCGAGAGGACTGAAACCTTATATTCATTAGAGCACATACAATAGTGATCCAAAAATTTGGCTCATCAGTAGGGCCTATAATCTTCCCGTCAACTTCTGAGCCAACTTTTCAGCTCACAATCCTTCCTTTCTTCAACAATGCTCATAACTTTAGCTCACCATATTAAATAATACGCATGGATACTAAAACCAAATATGTTTAATTACTTTTAGTTTTTTTATTTTGCTTTGTTAGTTGGATGAATAATTTGTAAAAAACGTTTTGTGCATAATATTTACACAATTAATTAAAAAGGACTTATTTAAAAATAACTTGCTTCACTTGTTTCGATGGTAAAAAAGCACCTTCAACCTCTCTACAACTAAAGATATACAAAATTAAGAATTTTAAATTACAAATTAAGAATTTAAATTTGAAATTTAAATGATGAAATTAAAAGAGTTGTCGTGCAAATTTGTGCTCTAGCCCAGTCGTCTCAACAGTCAAATTCTAGTTTTCTTTTTTTCTTTAATACGCTCTTACATTCCCCCCTCCCCCCAAAAATAAACCTGGCTTAAAACGACATCGCTTTCAGTGCTAGGCGATCCAAAAACAAAATCACAGGCCGGCTTGAGACGTGCAGCTACTCGCCGAGCCCTGAGGCATGCACCCAAGACTGTGCTTTCTCGAGTCGCGCACGTGCTCGCCAGCTCTCTTTCTCAGCTCGTGCATTGCGTGCTGCATGTGGTCCTAAGTTTTAACTCGATTGCCTCCCTCCAACATTGCAGTGTTCTACTCTCATTTGATCCTAGGGAAGGGAAAACATAATGGGTTTTAACTTCATCTATAGTTCCCAAAACACAGTGGCAAAGTCAGAAATTTTGGAGAGGGGTATCGAAACTAATAGTATACAATTAAAATTCAACAACAGTCACAAACTGAAATTAAATAACTAATATGTTATATCTAATATCGTTGTCCTCTATGAAACCTTATGTTTTGAAAGCGATATAAAATATCATCGGTCAATACACTTTCAAACAAATTATCTTCAAAGTAAGTAATAATAGTATCTTCAAAAACTATATATATATATATCTTATATATATATATATATATATATATATATATATATATATATATATATATATATATAAGCAAACCTAATACTACATACATACATACATATATATATGTATGTATGTATATATATATATATATATATATATATATATATATATATATACATACATATATATATATAAGTTAATAAAAGTAATAAAGGCAAATTAATCTACAAATTAAAGAATTAACTTATAATTGAAATTAAACCTATAAATTAAACAAATTTGGAAGTGACATTGGCAAACAAACTCACAAATCAAACAATAAGAACATATTAATTTACAAATTGAAGAATCAACCTAGAATTGAAACTATACCTATAAATTAAACAAATTTGGAATTGAATTGGCAAAGAAACTCATAAATCAAACAATTAAATAAATTAACCTACAAATTAAAGAATTAACTTAGAATTGAAACTAAATCTATAACTAAACAAATTTAGAATAGAAATTGGCACATAAACTCACAAATCAAACAATAAAAATAAATAATCTATAAATTGAATAACTATAGTAACAATTTAACCTATAATGTGAGAGAGTGTGTCAAAGGTCACTAGTTCAGATCCTCTAAAAGTAATTTTTCTTCATTTTTATAATATTTTCTGCCTCAGAACTCCTTGCCCTCCCTCCGTATATATATATATATATATATATATATATATATATATATATATATATATATATATATATATATATATATATATATATATATATATATATATATATATATATTATATATATAATAGCAAACCTATACATACATACATACCTATATATATATGTATGTAGTGTATAGGTATTATATATATCTATATATATATATATATATATATATATATATATATATATATATATATATATATATATATAATATCTATATATATATATATATACATACATATATATATATAAGTTAATAAAAGTAATAAAGGCAAATTAATCTACAAATTAAAGAATTAACTTATAATTGAAATTAAACCTATAAATTAAACAAATTTGGAAGTGACATTGGCAAACAAACTCACAAATCAAACAATAAGAACATATTAATTTACAAATTGAAGAATCAACCTAGAATTGAAACTATACCTATAAATTAAACAAATTTGGAATTGAATTGGCAAAGAAACTCATAAATCAAACAATTAAATAAATTAACCTACAAATTAAAGAATTAACTTAGAATTGAAACTAAATCTATAACTAAACAAATTTAGAATAGAAATTGGCACATACACTCACAAATCAAACAATAAAAATAAATAATCTATAAATTGAATAACTATAGTAACAATTTAACCTATAATGTGAGAGAGTGTGTCCAAGGCTGAACGGGGGAGGGAGGGCAAGGAGTTCTGAGGCAGAAAATATTATAAAAATGAAGAAAAATTACTTTTAGAGGATCTGAACTAGTGACCTTTGAGAGCAAAGCAAAGAAAACACGGGCCGCCTTCCACCGCTTGGCCAATTGCGCTTTCATACTTGCACTCTACTGATTATGTATTTATATAAGATTGACATTTTTTATAATTTATGCCATGTACCTTTTTTTTTTGAAGAGGGGTGTTGGGTAACACCACTAACACCACGTTTGATCCGCCACTGCCAAAGCACCTCTCCTAAGCCAATTGGAAAAGGTAAACAACGAAATGTTAAAGTTGTACTTTGGGATGGCAAATGAATCTTGAAGGAACACAGCTATTTGGCAAAAATAAGAAGAATAAATTGTATATTTTTGGGAAAATTACTTCGTTCATAATCAGGAGCGGGGCCAAGATTCAAAGCAAAGGGGCAAGATTAATAATACACATAATATAAACTTTAATAATTTAAAAAAAAAAGTGTGTGGCTAATACATTCAAGAAAGTTGTAATCGATGAGATCTCATGTTTTGAAAGTAAAGCATGATATCGTCGTTCGACAGACTTTTAAAAAAATAATCTCAAAATAAGTACAAAGAATAAAAATAGAAGAAACTTAAAGGGCACTCGCAAAAATTCAAAATAAAAATATGTAGAGGGCAACATGAGGAGTTGAACCCACAACCTTCCACACTAAGTAACAAGCAACCAACCACTCTACTATGCACATCTTTGTGAAGTTTTTAGGAACTAATTAATATATATCTATTTTTTTCCACCAGAATATTCCACATTTAATTTTTTTCTTCAAAAAACTGGGGGGTCAATTGACCCCCCTTGCCCCTTCATGGCTCCGCCCATGTTCACAATAACAAGATGGGAATGATGCAACTCATTTTGAAAGATGAGCACCCCCCTTCTTTTGGATGAGCAACGATTGTAGGAGTTAGTTTTTATTTCTCTCTGCATAATGCAGTTTTATATGAATAATTCAGTTTGATATGAAGAGAGAGAGAGAGACCTTCTACTGAGTCGTGAACCAAACCTTAAAATGAATAAGCCACCAGACTCATACTTGCCATTGTTCTCCTCCCCACCACAAACCTTTGCAAATGTTTGTTTTGGTCCATTAATCTTTCTAAATTGACCTCTTTCAGTCTTATTGTAGCCAAAACTTATGGCTTTTCCTCTTTCTCTACCTGTTCTTGTTGCAAATCCTCAGGCTTTCTCGCTTCCTTCAAGAGGGTTGAACACCCACAGTTTGTTGATAGATACCTTTATGGTAGAATAGCTCTAATCGATTCAATCCTTCTGAGTTGTGGAGATCGACCTTGGATGACGGTAACCTTGTCGAGTTATTAAAGATATGGGTCACTTCATCCCAAGATTCAAACTTTTGCTTCTTTCAGGGAGTTTCAATCAAGTATGAGTTCCGTTCTAGAAATCTTAAATGTTGTTAGATAAGACTCTCACACTATTGGTAGATTTGGCTTCACTGAAGGTTGATTTCTACCACCTTGTTCTCCCTTTCTACTTATGCCCTTATCCCTTGACCTTGGTAAGGTTGTCCTATTTCTTTGATGTGCCCTGCCCCAACAGTTTGTCAAATCCTTCTCAGTGGCTATCTGACCTGAAACTAAAGACAGACCTTGGTTGCTTTATTTCCTTTTCATACTCAATATATGTGATTTGGCTATTATATGTCCTCAAATGCAATGGTGTTCTTAATTGCTACATTCTTTTTGCTTATGTATTTCACTATCATGGAAAGTGGAATTTTTCATTTTATGAATCTCCTAGAAGACATGTGATTTTGTCTCACTTGGATGGAAATCCTTCTTGGAAAATAGTAGAGGTTTTCGCTGCTGGATGATTGATGTTATAGACTCACGCCTATGTGTCCTATTTATTTTGAGATGGGGTTATTCCTATATAATGTGGAAAAGTAGCAAATTATATATGTTCTGTAAATTGATGATTAATTTTATTAGGAGATGTTTTTTGAAGATTAAGCTGATTGCTTATTTAACTAATTGGTCACTTAGTGCGGAATTGGATTTGAGGGTTGATCCCATGTGTTACGATGACTATTGCTGTTCTTCAATAGTGCTAATTTCATCAGCTGTTGGTCGACTCATACTCATATGTATAGTATTAACAGGGTACTGGATATTTAACTCTCGAAGGAAGTTGAACCATGTTATTGTTATACTAATTCTTTGTGTTTAGTTGGTCCTAATATTATTGAAGATAGATAATTCTTATCAGTGTTGTTTGGGCACTATGTTCCCAGCCCATGCCTCCTACGCTAGATACTTCACTGCTACATGGTCTTGTCTCGTGCTTTGGTATTTTATAGGAGGTTATTGGTTAGTGGCAGTGCTTAATATGACTAGTACTGCCTCACCTTATGGTGAGATGCATTCGGTATCAGCTTTATGTTATTGTGCCTTATCCGGTTGTTTTTCAATGATGAAAGCCTACGTTTCTGAGAACTCGACAACAATCGTTTATACTCCACTTGTCATCATACTGGCTACTTACTATCATTTTCTTCTTGTCCTCAGAGGTTGTTCTCACATATTATGATTTTTCTGTACTTCCAACTTGATCATTTAAGTCTTCATGATCACCATTTATCTTGATGCTCCTTGTCCAGGCTTCATTTGGCTAATTATGGCAAGCTATTCTCTCCCATCATTGTACTAAAGGTATATTTGCCGGAGCTTAAAACTAATACTATGACTTTGCTATCTATCATTGAATTTGTTTTGGTAAGAGAAGTGCATGATAAGGGTAATCTTACTTGCATTTCCTAGGCCTTTGATCAAACTGCCTTCGTACGTAGACAAATTTCTACATTTATATCACTATGCTTAGAATTTAAAGGTAAACAGCATTAAAGCCACAATTTTTTGACTATACATTGTCTTACTTGTTTTCTGAAGTACTTAGATGCCATAAACTAGGGTTCTTGAGTAGCCATACTTATAATGTCATTGAACTTCACTACCTTTGACAGCACAGTGGAAATTGCTGAGCAAGAAGTAAGTAGCCATGTGTATACACTGGATTCTGTTTCTTTGTATAGCTTTGATGAACCCACAGCACCAACCTTGTACCTTTAAGTAGTTGATGAACTCATTGTAGATCTCAAAATTGTATATGCTTCTTTTTTGTTCACCAACTACCATATAATGGCAAATGCAGGGATGGTTGTGTTAACAACTGTCTATTCTAAGGCCAATATAACGTCTGCCTTGGGGCTCAGAACATGGATTACTAAGGCATTTGGTTAGTTTATCCCTGCTTTGATTGTGGACACGTTTAATGCACCTCTCTTTTTCAGCCAACAGAAGGGCTACTCCTTCATAGTCCAACTATGAAAGTAATACGCTATAACATTTAAGGCCTCAAAAAACAGCAAACACTTTTTGAAGTTAAAATTTTAATCAGAAGTCATTAACTTGACTTAATTTTTCTGCTAGAAACTTTGGTCAACAACTCTAATAAGCAAAATCTTACCACAACTAGGATTTAACCACTATGATTTTGTATCCCCAGTTAACAATTCTAGGGGGATAGCAGTTTTATGGAATAATGGGAACATTAATGCATCAGTACTTTTGAAAGAACAAAGAGTGCGACCCATATGATAATCCATGACACAGTAAATGCTTCCAATTCAATTCTATCAGGAATTTATGCTCTAACATAGAATAGAGAAAAAGATGTGTTTTGGGATCACCTTGCCTAAATGAACAACATTATAGATATTACATGGTATCTCATAGGAGATTTTAATGATCTGTATGTTCAAATGATAAATTAGGGCGAACAGCCCCACACTTCAATGGATTCTTGTGCCTTAATAGATTCCTTACTTGTATCAATGCAGAGATTTTGCAAGTATCAGGAAGCTTTTTTTACATCGAAGAAAAAGGTACACACCTACTTAGTTTACGAATGTCTAGATAGAGCTATAGTTAGAAATGACTGGGCTACTTTGTATCCTTATCCCCATGAAATGCATGGAAGTTTTACTTGTTCAGATAACTGCCCCATCATTATGTTAAGCACCATTCAACGTTCACAAATCAAGACATTTCCATTTAGATTCCATAATTTTTGGTGCAAGTACCAAAATGTTAATGCAATGCATGGTTGTTAACTCATGGAAAATGAGTCAGTGGACTTCTATGTTCAAGCTTATGTGAAAACTTAAACATGTCAAACTTTAAACCAAAGAATGGGCCAAAAAGCACCTAGGGAACACCTATGACAAATTCGCAAAAAATGCTTGTAAAATCGATTATGTGGAAGGAAAACTAATGCAGGATCCCAACAGTTATGGGCTAAACTCATGGATGCATCGCCTCTTGAAACAAAGAGAGAAGCTCCTCCTTTTTAGCCAGAAATATTGGGATGAACTGACTGTGAAAGAATGGCTGGTGAATGGACTCCAGATTTTTCCAAATAAGAGCCAATGCTGGGAGAAAGAAAAAAGTGGTCAAGAAGATCAAAGATGAATGTGGCATCTAGATTGACAATCAAAAAATGATCACTGATAAGTTCATTACAGACCATACTAATAGGTTTAAATATGCTCATAACACGAGTAGATTACTTCCTGAGTTGGGATTACCCAAACTTCTAGCTAAACTCAATAGCTAAGGGCTCATTAAGTTGCTAAATCTAGAGGAAGTAAAAACTGCACTCTTTAGTATCGACTCTAACAAAACCCCGGAGCCTGATGGCTTTGGTACAGGGTTGTTTGAAAATTATTGTCATATTATTAAAAATGACCTTCTTAACAGTGTAACTGAGTTCTTTATGAATGGCAAGATCCTGAAGGAAATCAATCACACCTTCATAGCACTCATTCCGAAAGTTCCTAACCTGACACATACAAACCAGTATAGACCCATTAGTCTATGCTCTACTATTTATAAGGTCATTTCAAAGATACTGGTTAATAAACTGAGACCCCTTCTTGATAAGTTAGTGTCACCATTCCAAAGTGCCTTTATACCAGGAAGATCAATTCATGACAACATTTTACTTACTCATAAAATTATGCACAAATTTAAAAATATAAAAACCAAGACGGCTTGGACAGCTATCAAGTTGGATATGAATAAAGCCTATGATATAATCGAGTAGAATTTTATCTTCAAAGTGCTCATCGAAATGGGCTTTCAGTCAACGTGGATCTCATGGATTAGAGAAAGTATATCCTCATTTTCTTACCCGCTAATTGTCAACGACAAAACAAATGGATTAATCAAACCCACGTGAGGGATTCGATAAGGAGATCCGCTCTCTCCTTATCTGTTTATCTTATGCATGGAAGCCCTTAATCATATGCTTCATATTCAAGCTAATTCTAGTACGTCAAGTATCGGAATAAAGTTAAGCCCCAGGGATATAAAGATTCAGTGTCTTTTTGCAGATGATTGCTTGCTTTTTTTTTAAAGGCAAACTCAGAAATTTGTAATAAGCTCAAGTCAGTACTTGATCATTTCTACATGACATCAGAGCAGCTGATTAACTATCATAAATCTGCCTTGACATTCTCACGTAATGCTTCTTCGATCCAAAAACAAATAGTAACTACTATTCTCAATACCCCATGAAGAGAATCTCTAGGCAAATATTTAGTAAGGGTGCCCCTCGAACACTACATTTCAAGAAATTATTAATAGAGTAATAACAAAATTAGACGGCTGGAAGACTAATTGCTTATTAAAAGCGGGTAGATAAGTTTTGCTTCAATCTCACCTTGAATCATTACCAACCCATACAATGCAATGTTTCCAATTATCCAAGGAAACAACTAACTTCTTTGATAAATGTAATACATATTTCTCTTGGAAAAAATCTAACACTGAGAAAGGACTACCAATGGTAGCATGAGATAAGATTTGTAAGCCTAAAAGTGCAAGAGGTCTTGGACTTCGAAAGACAGAGGCCACTAACAAAGCTTTCCAATATAAATTGGCAAGGAAAATTCTAATAGGAAGCCTTAGTCTATGGGTGCAATCTGTGACTAGGAAATATCTCGAGAACTCTAATTTCCTGACTCATAAACAGAAATAAACAAATTCCCCAGTGTGGAAAAGCATTTTGAGAAGTCCATACCTACTCAAATTAGGGACCATATGGAAGGTTGGTAGTGGTCAGCAAATCTCATTTTAGAATGACAACCAGGTAGAAAATAGGAACTTAGTCGATATTTTAGATCTTGATGATGATTCAATGAAAGTATATCCCAATCAAGGGTAAAAGTAAGTGAGTTTATTATAAATCAATTACAATAGAATATTCCACTTCTTAACCAGGCCCTCAATAACCATCCAATAGTCCACAAAATTAAAAGAATCCCCATTTCCTATGAATGCTACGAAAGACTCTTTCTGTTGGGGTTTGAATAGTTCTAGTAAATTTTATATAAAATCTGCAATATGGGTACCCCATGGTTAGTATAATCAAGAGAGGTCAAAATGGTCATTCAATTGGAATTGAAAAATTGACACTATACCTAAAATTAAAATTTTCTTGTGGCAACTATGTCACAGAACGTTATTGGTAAGAGGTACACTTTTTAGAAGAGGGCTAAATATCGACCTGGTTTGCCCATTTTGTCTTCGTGATATTGAATATGTAGAACATCTGTTTAAGGATTGTTCAATGGTTAAAAAAGTGTGGGAGGCGACTGATAAGCATCAATGGCTCCCACTTAGTGTTTCATCGGCTGGCTGCCAAGACTTGCTACATAGTCTGAATAAGATTTACTCCACACATAGTCCAACGATCAAACAAAAATTTTCATTTTTCTTATGGAGCATCTGGAAAGAAAGAAATGCAATAGTGTTCAAAAACGAAGTCTTCAATCCTCTTGCTTGCTTAATAAGAGCCAACAAAGCAAGCACAGAATGGAGAATTTGAACTTGCATATCGATTGATACATTATTTAGGGGGGCTTCTTCTCCCCCTTCCACCTCCATCCATTTGGTTAGATGGCACTCTCCTCCTCCTGGGTTCATCAAACTCAATTTTAATGGATCGCTCATCAACTCCTCAACGACTGAAAGCTATATCCATCGCGATTGGACTGAAAGGTTGCTCCACGCAGGCTTAGCACACTACGGTACTCCATTTTAGTTGCAGAGGCGATGGCTATGCATGATGGACTTTATGCAGTAATACAAATAGGGTATCACACTATAATTACGGAAGGTGACAAGAAAATCATCATCGAGGCATTACAAGGGAATGTTAAGGCTCCTTGGCAGAATCAAGGCATTATCAAGGATATTCAGACATGGAAAAATATGGGCTTTCATAAAATTGCAAACCAGGTGTCTAGAGAGGCCAACATAACAGTAGATTGGCTTTTCAAATTCGGACATTTGATTAAGTCCTTTTCTCTTGATTTATGTTTCTCACCTACGCTTTGAGCAATTATGGCAGATGATGTAGTTGGACATACTCTTGCGAGAAGAGGCATTAACCTTATTATTGCTTCATGTTTACCTTTGTTTAAAAAAAAATATAGAGACCTTTATGTCTAATATACAAACGATTATGAATATGATCTTAGGTATGATTCTTAAAGAACAAAAGTGAGGCTAAAATTGAGTTGGAGATACTATATAGTGGTGAGTTTAGTCCATTATTCTTTAACATAAATCTGGATTAACTTCTTTTTGTCTTCATATGGAACTCTCCGGTAAGTAGTGTGAAAATCCCCCCCCCCAAAAAAAAAGAGTTTTGTTCATTTTGGAAAAAAAAGGCTCATTTTCTTTTAAAGTTTTATAAGATAGTCCATGTCGTATAGTTTAATGTATTTCTTTCAGATAATACTATAATACATGCCTGCAATATTTTTCCGTGAACTTATTTTAAAGGTCTCTTCATTGAAAAAGAGATAAACAATACCACATGAAAACTATATACGTCTTTATTAATAACAAATTATAAATAACAACTTAAATTAAAAAATCTATCGAGTAAAACCCTAGATATAATTTTGAATATGCACAATGTCAAAAAGAAAGATATTCAACAGCTAAGGTGGATATTAAAATAGATGAGAATATGGTTATAAATTATTTGTGAGTTATTTGTACAAAAATAAAATAGATATATGTTTTTCACATCTTCACTATGTTATTGGGTCTCCATTTTACTTATCACAAATAAACATAAGCTATGACACCTCTTCGATTAAGCAATCAAAACAAAATAGCAGCCAACAATTTTAATTTGTGCCATATAATGCCTTGATCAATTAACAATGAGAAAAATACAAAATCAAAATGCCAAAAGTACTCAAACTATTTAATTTTTCCTCCCATTGTTAGCTAGCTAATAGTAATAACGTATCTAAAAAAAGTTACAAGAGAAGAAGAATGAATAAATATATGAGTGACATGAATGGGGAAATGGAAGCAAATAATTAAAAAATAAAAATAGGCATGAGAGAAGAACAAAGTAGAGGGGAGAAAATGAAGCGGTGAATGACCATTACTCACTAATTGGTGATTACCTTTTATAGTGAATTTTTCATCTATTAGCATTTAACTCTTAACCATACATTTAGAGTTTTGATTTGCCTTGCATTGTTAGTGATTTTTTTAGTATTGTAATATCTTAGACTTTTGATTTGTCTTGCATTAGTTGTATATAATTACATAAATTTTACTGGTATTATTAACAACATTTTATCAACATTATATTATTTATATTTTCTATTAATAAGAATTTAAACGAAGGATTTAGTGGTGGAAGATGAAGTGATCAATTTCTCATTCCAATTGCTTAGATATTTATACTGATTAACTAAGCTAATTAATAAAATAAATGTATATATATAACCAATTCATATGTACCAAATAGTAATTTTAGTAATTTAATATTCCTTATTCATAGACCTTTAAACCCAATCCCAAAAACCTAGAGAGAGAGAGAGAGAGAGAGAGAGAGAGAGAGAGGGGTTAGGATGGGGGTTCAAAATGGGCACAGGGTACCTGTTTCCTTTTTGCGTAAACCAAGCCTTAGCACACTTGTAATGTGAGATGCTGAGGTCACCTTTGCAAGAACAAACAAGGTTTACCAGGCCAACATTCGCTGCACCAGGATGCACTTGATCAGAGCCTAGATGGCAAATCCTGCAAACCTCCTCTCTGCCCGACCCACTTGCTCTCTCCTCCCCATTTCTGACATCAATTTTGCTCATATCTTCCGCACACTTCCTTCTGACCTGGCATGTACACCCCACATTCTCAGCCTTCTCATCGTTTGTGCCCCCTTCCTGAGCAGTGATCAATGGTGGAGATTGCTTTCCTGCCTCGGCCAGCTGTCCTGTCTGGATTTGGATATCTGATGATGAAGTTTTGGCCATTTTGTTCACTGTTTCCGTCCAGTAGCTATGCTCGTCACTAAACAATTCTCTATTTCCTCGTGATTGACGTTAGTCATTCTCGAAGTTCATTGAATTTTGCACTTTTTCTCTCCCTTGAGAAACATCCCTTAATTGCCTTTTAATGGAGATTTAAAATGAATTAGACTAGATTAGATTAGATGGATAAAGGGCTAGGTTCTTGACTTGAGCGTTCATATGTACCTCTTGACATATGCGAAGAAGGCAAGAACCAAATCTGCCTATTATAAATATTATTACTAGATGACTTTCTTTTTCAGAGAGCAAATCAATTTTTACTGATTCTTCTACGGAGGTTCTACGTTTCTGTTTATTTTTTCAATTGGATTGTTGTAACTTATGAGGTGCAAATTGGGTCCAATTCTTTTAAAAGGTTTGAAGGACCATATATTGGTTACCATGTAAAAGTTAATGTTACAATGCAGTTAGTAGCTCTAATAATTTGGGTGGCCTTGACCTTTTATCCCCACCTAAAAAAAACGAAGGTGGCATAGGATGATTTGCTCCATTTGAAATTTTTTGCTTGTTGAGTGTTCCTTTAATATTCATTGTAATTATTTATCCGTAATTATTTATCCATAATAAACCAAAATGTAGGTGATATTCAGCAAAATTCACTATTTAGGCAGTGGGTTCAGAAAGGGATAACTTTTTAGATAGCGAGTAATACTTCTAATTTAGCTGCTAGCTGTACTAGTTTAGATAAGCAATTGAAGCAAATGTGTTCGGTAAATTTAACTGTTGGGTTAGTTGATTAGTGTCAATTGACATAAATGTGTATAAATAATTTCCAAAATATAAAATTTTAAAGGATATTTTCTATCAAAAAAACAAATATAAAATACTACTTTTAAATATCAAAAGTTGATATTTTTAATATTTCAAAAACGCTGCTTGAAATGCTAAATGCTACTTGAAATGCTAGTTCAAACACTAGGTTATCAAACACTAAAAAATTGATTGATGAGTGTATTAACTTAATCAAAGCGCTAATGTTATTTGGTATTAGAGGTTGGAAGGGGAACTTCATTACAGCAAGCTGCACATTTATGGAAGATGTGTCAATATTGGCAGTTGAAGCCACGACAATGTGGGATGGGATCGAGGCAGCAATAAACTTGGGAGTTAAGCACATTGTAGTTGAACGGGACAACAAACTGATTCCTCAATCAATTCTTAGTTATTCAATCAATTCGAGCAGAAGTCAAGCTACTGTGGCAAATTTGGATAATAATCAATGATACAAGAATATTTACTAAGCAGCAGGTCAGCATAAACCTCTATCATAATTTCGAGAAGGCAACATGGCTGCTAATTGGATGGCAAATATGAAGAATTATGTTAGAGATAACACGATGGGTGAGAATATGTGTTTTCTATCTTATTCAATTTGCAATATCATACAGTGGTTTTCATAGTACAAGAGTCCTTGCCCAATACACAATCGACTCTTAGCCCTAGCTTTGGATCTAAGAAACTGTGTTCTACATCAATTAGGAAAGAAAATATATAAAAAAAACAATAAAAAGATATTTTCCTAACACTCCCTCTGTAGTTGGAGCATGTGGATTGACAATGCCTAACTTGCCTAGTGGAAAATAAAATTATTGCTTCCCTAGGGCTTTGGCAAAAATATTCGCCAGTTGATACTTGGATGGTAAATACCTTGGGACCAATTCTCCTGAAAGTATATTCTCTCATACAAAGTGACAGTTGATTTCGATATGCTTGGTTCTCTTGTGAAAGGCTGGATTGTTTGCAACATGCAAGGCTGTCTGATTATCACAATAAAGATGTATGGGAACTTTAATAAATATTCCAAGAGATATCAGGAATGATATTACCCAAATCAATTCACTGGCCACTGTAGCCATGACCCGATATTCTACTTCAGTTGAAGATGGTGAAACTATTGTTTGCTTCTTTGTCTTTTGCGATATTGGTGACCCTCCAAAAGTGATAAAATAACCTATTAGAGAACGCCTAGTGATATGACATGCCCCCAATCTGAATCACAATATGCATATAACAGTAGATCACAATTACTCTTTAAAAAATATCCCTCTCCCCGGGTATCCCTTAAGATATCTCAACACTTGCTTTGCTGCCTCCATATGCTCCTCTTTAGGAGCTTGCCTGAATTGTGAGGTAATATTCTGGATGAGCAATCATTCAATAAATCAATTCCCTACAAGCCTTCTATACCGAGTCTGATCAACCAAAGGCTTGCAATCAACTAGTGTGAATTTGTGGTTTGTTTCCATAGGAAAATCAATCTGCTTTGATCCCAAGAGTCCACATTTATCTACTATCCCCAAAGCATATTTTCTTCGACTTAGAAATATCCCTAGGGAATTTTTAGCAATTTTAATGCCGAGAAAATATTTAAGAGGCCCTAGATCCTTAATGTGGAAATAATTGTTGAGATATGCTTTAAATTTCTAGCAAGTATCAACATCATTTCCCACAAGCACAAGGTCGTCCACATAGACTAATAATGCCATGTACTTATCACATTTCCTATATGTGAATAAGGAATAGTCTGCATAAGATTGAATAAATTAGTAAGTAATCAGTTTGGAAGATAATTTAGCAAACCACCGTCAAGGGACTTGCTTCAAACCGTACATTGACTTCTACAATCTGCAGACCGTGTTGGATAGACTCGTCCTAAATCTAGGTGGTAGGGTCAGATATACCTATTTATCAAGATCTCTACGTAAGAAAGCATTGTTGACATCCATCTGATGTAAATTCTATCCTTTAGTAGCTGTAACTACTAGAAAGCATCTCACACTTGTCATTTTAGCCATATGAGGTAAGGTTTCATCGTAGTCAAATCCTTCAACTTATTGATCTCCTCATATCACGAGTCGAACTCTGTTCTTTTCCACACTTCCAGCAGAGTTGTACTTTACTTTGTAAACCTATTTACAATTATGGGTTTCTTTCTAGGAGGTAGCTCTTCTATGGTCCAAGTATCATTCAATTCCATTGCCTCAGTTTCCTTAGCCATAGCTTTTGTCCATTTTGAGCCTTTGACTACTTAATGAAAGTAGCGGGGCTCCATAACTTCAGTAACCGTAGCAAGATAACTTTTATGTGCATCAAAGAATACATCACATGTAACATAATTAGATATGGGATAAGACTTACCTAGGGAAACCTTTTGTAGTGGATGCACCGAAGAAAAGGGCTCTTTAGTCGAGCCGTGTAATAAATATAATCTTTCAAATGAGTTGGTGCCTTTTCGATGCGCTTTTCTCTTCCCAAAGTCACTATTTGGGAATATAGACCATTCCTTTCTGCTGTTGCTAGGCCACTCCCCCTTTCGTCTGGGCCTGGGTGTGTTACATCCCCTTCATTTCTAGGTCTGGGCTTCATTGGCCTATGCGAATTCTCTATCCCAATAGTTGCTTTGGCAAGTTCTTATCCTTGAGTAGCCCCATCTAGGCTCCCTGCTAGCCCAACAATATGGGCTCGTTTTGCAGCCCCAATCTCTGTAGTGTGAGCTGGGTTAGCCTATCGTGGGTCCATGACTTCTTTTGAGGCTGCAACTTTTTCTTTTTTCTTGGTGTCATTATGCAAATTTGAGCCCA
The DNA here is from genome assembly GCA_029747015.1 of Carnegiea gigantea. Lineage (NCBI taxonomy): Eukaryota > Viridiplantae > Streptophyta > Magnoliopsida > Caryophyllales > Cactaceae > Carnegiea > Carnegiea gigantea. Next base: position 424,297 of record JAKOGI010000266.1, on the reverse strand, counting down.
TTAATTCCACAAAATCTTCTGTAACAATTGGCTCTTGCTGAAATTCTTCTTCCCTTCTTTTTGGTTGTTTGCCTAAAGGGAAATGTCTTCATTAAAAATCACATCCCTACTTAGAAACATGTCTCCAGTTTCAACGTCACACCTTCCACAAGGATATCTAATGGAGATGCATTTCCAATTCCTTGGTTTGTCTTTTTCCATTTGAAAATTGCGCACCGAACATAAACACCACAAAAGTTTAATATGATCATAAGAGGGATTTGCTTTGAACAAGACCTCATAAGGAGTTTTTACCATGTACTATTGGCATGGATATTCTATTAATAAGATAAGTCATCGCTAGCACACAATCTCCTCAAAGTTCAATAAGAGGATTTGCTCGAAAATGGAAGGCTCTAGCTATATTTGTAATATGTCGATATTTTCTCTCAACTCTCCCATTCTGCCAAGATGTCTCTACACAACTTGCTTGATGAATAATCTCTTATTCCCCATAGAATTCTTTCATAGGTCATGAGCTAAACTCACTCCCATTGTCACTTCTAATGATTTTCACCTTTGTATCAAATTGAGTATTAACCATATGACAAAAATTCTTAACAAGTTAAGAGGCTTCACTCTTGTCTTTCATAAGATATACCCACACACCTTTACGAGCATCATCAACAATTGATAAAAAATAATGAGCTCCATAAAAAGCTTTTACATGGTATGCTCCCAATTTATCACAATGTATGATATAAAAATTATTTATAGCTATATTATTACTAATGGGAAAAGACAAATGTGATTTTTTTGTACATAAACACACATCACACAAATCATCTTTATGTCTACAAAAATCTTTTTGAATAGTGCTAGAAAATATAGACGATGCCTGAATAAAAGGATGACCCAACTGTTTGTGCCAAAGATCGTAGGAAGAGATCGTGTTAACTTAAATTCTTATTAGTGGCTCATCTTTAAAATAATAAAGCCCTCTTCTTAGCTCACCCACTCCAATTAGGCTTCCCATAGTAAGGTTTTTTTTTATCACACAAAGCTTATTAGTGAACGTGACATAACGATGCAAGTCTTTCAATCAATTGTCAAATACAACTTAATTTGGGCACATAGAGTACATCATTCAACATAATCTTAGGATTTAAATATGCTACCCTATCTTGGTTTCCAAGGCATTCACACCATTGGCAAGCTCTACTTGAATAAGTAACATATCATGAACATTATGCAAAAGATTGATATTACTAGCCATGTGACATGAGGCTTCACTATCTAGAAGCCAAACTTCCTTACTCGAAAGTCCTTTATGTGTTCACTTAGGACTCTCAATCAAGCTTAGGATCTTTTCCACCTGTTTTGGAGTGAACTCATCAATACCTCCACGACCCTCCTTGAATATTCTTGCTTCTGGCATAGGCTTCATGACATGAGCTACTTCTTTCCCAGTAATGTTGCCTCACTCTCTGCCAATATTATTTAGTCCTCTACCTTTGCCCCCTCATCCTCTGCCAGGCCTTCCATGATGACCTCGTAAGCCCTAGCTAGGTCGATACCTGATCAACTTGAAACATCCAGCACGGCCATTGCCACATTTTCTATAATGCATTGAAGTAGGTTTTTCTCCTTGCGACTACGCAGTTCTATCGAGGTGCGAACAATGAAGGTAGTTGCACTTTCTTGCTTGATATCTCAGTTGATCATCATCTTCTTGTGATTCTCTTCTTGTTGTATCATATTAAAGATTTTATCCACCAACAACAAGGGGTCGAGTGCAAGGATTTGACTTCGAATATTCTAATAGATATCATCATCTAGCCCCATTGAAGATTAATGTACCTTACCATCTTCTATCATCTTAATCATTTTCTCAGTGGATCTACACTTATTGGTGGGCACTTAGACATAATTCCTAAGTTCATTGCAAAGACCCATGAGCTTTGAAATAAACTCAACAACTTCCAAATTCCCTTGTTTGCAGGATGCAATTTCTGCTTTTAGTTTATGTATCCTTGGAACATTGAGAGCTGAATACTGCTTCTGGATATTCTCCTACATCTAATGTGTAGATTGAGTGTAAGCCACACTTGTATGAATTTTGGGATCAATCACATTCATGATCCATGATGTGATTATAGAATTGACCACATCCCATGCATTAGCTTTAGGTGAGGTTTCTCCTTCATTCACCTTGGGCTTTGTTATTTTTCCATAATTAAAGCCTAGTTTATTCTTGAATTTCAAAACTGTTGTAACAGCGTGTTCTCAAAGGTCGTAGTTTTTGCTATCAAACATGATCACAATGAAAATGGCTCTAGGTGAATCAAAAGAAGATAGATAGTAAGGTGATTGGTCTATGATGACAAAATCCTTGATTTTATCTTTCTTCACGTTATTCTTACCCATAGTTGCATGTTAGAAGTTCTTCTAGGGTTTCGATTTTTTTCTTTTTAAGGCTTGATAGGATCGTTCTAATATCATGAAGAATTATATTGGAGATAACACATTGGGGAAGAATATGTGTTTTCTATCTATTCAATTTGCAATATCATAGAATGGTTTATAGTGCAAGATTCCTTTCCGTAATACATACCAGCCTTAGCTTGGGATGCAAGAAACCGCATTCTACATCAACTAGGAAAGCAAATATATCAAAAATAATACAAAGATGTTTTCCTAACAAAATATGCATGTAGTTCTCAAGTATTTACTCTGTCTACTTCCCCCATTTGAAGGGATTTCTTTTACAATTTAGTTGATCATAACGTACTTAGAACTCTTGAGAGAAGGACTTCCTATTGATCTTCTACTTACCTTACCCGAAAAAGTTAGAGCACTGAATGCTACTGAAAATCTTGTTGCTGAATATGACCTTAATTATCCAACAAAAGGCGAGAATGTTTGGAATTATCCTAACTCAAATCTAAGAGATGGAGAGATGGTGTACATGCATATTAAATTGTGGAGCCAACAAGGGAGATTATGTAGCAACAACATTCTATCAATCACCTAATACAAGAATAGGCATGAAATATTCGTCTATGAAAGCAAAAAGTAAGCATTCAAACACTTATTCCTTTTTTATTACCCCTATTCTACAAGAATATCTTTTTTGAACGAAGAAATTGCCTGATTTGAGCATCGTATTCATCTACACCACTAGGGTCCACATATCTTGAATGTATTTCACTTTTTTTCAAATATTGTTTGAGCAAATTTGAAATACAAAAGGCAAGCTAAAAAAAATTAGTCTCAACATACAAATCACCTAGAATTATAAATAAATTAAACAACCCAAAAGCATTATTTGCTTTTCAGCTAAAAATGTAAATCAACCATGTAGCTGAGGATGCTAGGCTAGGCTGGCTTTCTGTTCTCAAGGTCTTTTCTAAAACTCCTAGTAACCCTTTTAAAGGTAGGATTATTGTCACTTACAACATCCACTCCAATTTTCTTACTAGGCTCAATTGGTTTTTTCAATTGAAGTAAGTGAATCTTGCACTACATTACATGAGACTCTGATGAGCAACTGTAATCAATTGCTTGCCACTACTTAATTCTCTTTTTCTTTGGGATTGTATGGTTCATATGCATTTCCTTTTTTATTGACTTGAGTGTCGAGTTCGTTTCGAGTATCCAAAAGGTTCAAAGGGCTATCATTCGTATCTTCCTTGTCTGCAAATCACGCATTGTGCAGGTTGTTTGGCGTTTGTGAGTTGAACTTCCCAAGACAAACTAGATGATTTCTTATTGGAGACCCACAAGTCGAGAGATCATTCTGCTGCTAGAAAATCAGGGTTGACACTATCAATAAAAATCTTGGAGTCTCCAAGCTTATTTTTACATCTTGCACAACAGCCAATTTCCCCTAATTTACAAACATCCCTCTGAGTAGCCCCATAAAATTTCATAAAAACAAAGGTCTACTTAGTATTATGGAAAATAATAAATAAGAAATATGCATAATAAAAACTCATTTTAATAGAGTAAATTTCTTTCATAGATCTTAACAAAGATTTAAAATTTGTAAAAGAGCTGATCTAAACAAAAAAGTTTTTAAAAAAGATTCCATCAAACACTTTTCTAAAACTCAAAATTGATAATTTCGATTAATTAGTTATTGGCCAAAAATATGACAAAAATTATTTTACAATAGTTTCAACCCATGTAATTGCCGGAAGGTGCATGGTTAATTTCGTTATTTATGTTTATGTGTAGCGCATATTTCACCTTTGGTGCCCCAATATTGACTTTTTTAAATTTGAACTTGAAAGAGGCTTTATCTTTGCATAGTTTTGGGATGAATGCAGACATAAATTGATGCATAATTTTATGCACACTTTGGACGCTTGTGAAAGCAAAGTTAATCGCTTCGCCTTTGTAGTAAACCAGTGGCGAAGCCAGAAATTTAGAAATAGGGGTCGGAAATAATAGTACACAACATAATATTTAACAATAGTCTTAAAACCGAAATTTAACGGCCTAGAATTCAAATTAATACACAAATTAAACACTTTAAAATTAAAATTGGCAAATTAAACTCTTAAATTAAACTTAAAAAAGCAAATTTACCTATAAATTAAAGGATTAAGTAACAAATTGAACTACTGAAGTCAATTAAAATGCTATCCGTTTTAAATATCTATACATTTTGAACTAAAATTGAAAATTAAACACATAAATTAAACAATTTTAGAATCAAAATTTGTAAATTGAACTCATAAATTACACTAAAAAAGAAAATTAACTGACAAATTAAATGATTAAACAACAAATTGAACTATTGATCATGAGGTCAATTAAAGTGTTACTTTTTTTAAATATCTATAAATTTTGACCTAAAATTGAAATTAAATCCCAAAAATTAAGCAACTTTAGAATTGAAATTGGCAAATTAAACTAGTAAATTAAACAAAAAAGAAAATTGATCTACAAATTAAAGAATTAAATAACAACTTGAAGCCAATTAAAGTAATAAACTAGATTAGTAAACTTTAAACTTACAAATTTAGAAAGATGACATACCTCATGACCATGACACAACGCAAACGACTCAAACCGGGGAAAATTAAATTTAAAAAATTTGAAAACAATCAAAATGGACAAAATAGGCTTGGAACCCGCAATGTCTAAAGGCAACGATCAGTCGATCACCCACGTGGGCAACCCAACCAGTAAACTAACCGCGTCCATTAATACCCATGTTTGCAACAGATTTTATTTATTTGTGACATGTCTTTTCTTAAATAATAATTTTGGGGGCGGGGGTGTCAGTTGACACCCCGACACCACACTTCCTGCGCCTTTGTAGCAAGTATATAAAACAATACAATTGTAAAAACTACATAAATCATGAGAAAATAAAAAATAAAACCTTCTACAATGAGATATATTATAATCATTTTTTAATAATTAATTCTTGACATGGACTGCCTCATAAATTATAAGTGATTTTTGTGAGGCCAATTTGTTATTCTTTTAAACTTCTACGATAAGGATTAATCATTGTTTTGCATGTCTCTCGAAATAATGATTTCGTCTAATAACCTCTTCATTATAGTAACAACGACAATTAATCACCATCATCATCATCATTACAATCTCAGGCTCATTCCAAATAAAGCGAATTATATTATTTAGAATTAATTATATTTTACTTGCTTTTTGTGTCCGAAACCATTTGTTTCCCTTTTCAGTAAGGTAGAAATATCCATGCAATACAATCAGATTGAATAAAATTTGCATTTCATGTTAGCCCCAAAATATAAGTAAAAATTGAGACATTAAGTACTTGAAATCGACACCTACAGCTAATAGGTCATGATCCCATCAAGTGTCTAAAATCATTTGACATTTCATCTTTTAAATTCAACAAAATTGCTTTTCCATACAGTCAACAATTAATAAATTTTAATTTCAATTTCTTCCAAATGTATTATTTTTTTTAGTTTTAGATGCACTAGTTCTCAAAATAAGACAGTTTCATGTTAATCGCATTTTGATTTTCTTGGACCATTTGCATAATATGCACCATTTTTTAAATGTTATATGACACCTATAAGGCAATCAACACTTTTAGAACTCCTAAGTCCTAATTAATGTGGGGATTTTTTTATTTTGTCCCTTTTGATAGTTTCCAAAAATCAAAATTTTTGATCAATGGAGAAATAATATTACTATTTTTGTTCATAAGATCCTAAAGTGGATGATTGACTCATTTTATTATTGATGCTTTTAATTTAAGTCGTAAAATCTCTATTAATTGTTATGAGGACTATGATTTAAGTCCTAGCCACATCAACCTTTGCATCTTTTCTGACCTTTTGAACTGCTTTTTGGTTGTTAACATTGTGTCGAATTTCTTCACACTCGAAAAAAGTACATAATTTCAGTTTATCCATTTGGTGTTTTTTTAATTAAAAAACACTTTTGAAGCTTAGCATTATCACAAATTGTAATTAAAAGTATAAATATCTCATTCCTTACAGAGCGAATACGATGGTAAGCCTAATAATTAATCGTGTTTGTTGATTATATTAAAGTCTTCCAATGGATGAGAACACAAGCTTATTCTAATGTATGGCAAACGGGAGTCACTGATTATCTAAGAGTATTAAAAAACACCATAATTAACGTCGATAAGACTTTTTCCAAGACTTCCACATTGCAAGCAATTTTTGTTTCTATGGCTTTTAGAAAAGGGCTGGAGATTAGCAAAGGCAAGGCGTAAAGGATAAAATAAACAACATTATAGTACAAATCCACACTACAAAAAAGGTTGCTTCCTTCCACATTTAATTTTGCTAAAAACCAGACTTATAAGTGTAGAAATAGCAGTTGTCCACACTTAGGTTAAATGTGGGGAAGTTAAGTGTGTGGAAGTGTTCTCCACACTTAATGAAGATGCGGGTAGAGCTATATTCCCCACACTTGTAAATGCGGAGTAAATACTAATTACCCACAATTGATGTGTGGTCATTTTACAGTATGCCCACTCTGGAAAATGTAAGAAGTCATAATTTTCCCCACACTTAAAAGTGTTACTAGTGTTGTTTTAGTTTTTTTAAAAAATAATGCTGGTAATTAATATAAAACTTATTAAATTAAAAGTAGAACAATTGTATACAATTGTTCTTTTTTTAATTAATAAATTTTATACTAATTACCAGCTCACATCACCCTACATAAATTAATAAAATTAATAAACGAACAAATTAAAGTAGATCAAACATGAATTAAATAAATTACACAATAGTGCTTGGAAAAAAATTAATTGTGTACACATCAACAAAGACTAATGTAATCAAAACTAAATATTCTTGCCTAACGTCAAAGAATATATACTTTAACAACATGTCTAACATGAAAGAATATATAAAAAAATCTCCATCTTTGTTTTCTTCAATGAGAGATGTTAGCTTTAGAAATGCAACCTATCAAAAAATTGAAACACACACAAAAAATGAATTACTAGAAAAGACCACCAAAGAGATTAACTAAGATGCAGACTCGGCAGAATCAAGCTGAAAGACGTACCGCAGAATTCAACCAACTAAAGAACCACAACAGAGTTGAACCAAGAATAGAACCACAATCAAGTTCAACTATATATAGGACCTAGGTGAGTTCAACTTGGATATTTTCCTTTTACAACATTTCATAAATACAATAAAAAATCTCAACAGCTACAAACCGGAGCAAATAAACTCAACAGGCCACACGCCTGGAGTAACGAACAAAAATCCACAAATCCAACAACCCATTACCATCAACAAATCCAAGAAATCAATAAAGTCACGATAGAGATAGAAAGGGATATTTTGTCTCTTAATTACCTCAAAATTATAGGGACATGTCAAGCTGCTTCATGTCATAATGATTCAGTCTGCAACGCTCCCATTTCAAGTTCTCTAGCATTTCTCAAAGCAACTTCTTCTACGTTCCTTTACGTGTTAATGGAGAACGATAGTAAGAGGAAGAGAGGCAGCAGCCAGCAGGTTAGAGGTAAGCTCACTGATATAAAAGTATGTTTTTAAGGGAAGGATGCATGTCTAATCCAAGGGCCAGGTAGTCGTCATTGAAGTTTTTCTGCATAAGAGTAATTTCATAACTAATTTAATGAAGTACATTAAGGTTTCCATTAACAAAGTAAATCCATCCATAAGAAGGTAAACCCAAAAGGCAAATTTACACTGTCAAATTAGACAACCTAATTTCTTGATTCAAGAAAAAAATTCAGTGCATTGAAAGTATAAATGAATCTAGGGTGATGCCAACAATTAAAGAAAGAAACCAAACCCTGAACTATAGATAGATTACTGCAAAAGCATCTCACTTAAAGAAAGAAAATTATATCAGGCACTAAAACCAAACCCCTAACAAAATTGTAAGCACAACAGCTCAAATACCTACCGCCGAAAACTGTAACTTCACCAGGAATCACCAACGAGAATAAGAACAGAAGGGTTGAGCGTCCATCCACAATCTATGAAATTTAGAAGACATAATTGATTATAATCTAAAAACTGCAAATATAAACAACATTTTGCATTCTGAGAATGAAGAAAAACATGACTTGTGCGCATTTAGCATTCTAGACCAAAATAAAGATCACATGAGCAGTAAACTCTCAGCATTCAGGACAAGTTAAAATCAAAAACATAATCAGCTCTCAATATTCAGCAATTTATATCTCTTAATTTCTCACTTTAGATGGAACCTACATATGCCAGCTTTGAAGAACAGTTATGCTAACATACATAATACGAAGAACATATATAGGAATCGTAAACCCTGAACAAAATTGAAAGCACAATAGCTTAAATACCTACCACTCAAAACTGTAATTTTACCGACAATCACCAGCAAGAACAAGAACAGGAACAGAAGGATTGAGCTTCCGTCTAGAATTTATGAAGTTTAGAAGACATAATTGATTATAATCTGAAAACTACAAATAAAAACAACACTTTCTTTTTGATAACGAAGAAAAACATTGCTTGTACACACTTAGCATTCTGGACAAAAATAAAGATCATATAAGTTGAAAGCTCTCAGCATTCAGAGACAAAGTCAAAATCAGAAACATAATCAGCTCTCTGTATTCAGCAATTTATATCTCTTAATTTCTCACTTTATATGTAACAAATATATGCACCACCGCTTGGAAAAACAGTCATGCTAACAGATACAATACGAAGAACATAGGGATTGTAAAGCCTCAACATTTAGAACACAATGTTGGCAAGTGATGATTACCAATGCTTATGGCTAATGAAAGCATTCAGAACATGAATTGCACATTAAAACATATTAGGCCCACACCTGCTCTTCCTTCATTTTGTAAACAAACAACACAAGTGCCATTAATTCTTGCTCCTAATTTTGGAAATACCCGATGAATCCAACAAGTTATTAAAATTAGACAGACAAAAATGATAAAATATGTCAAATTCTCCAATATAAATTACAATGAAAGGAGAGAAAATCATAACCCTTCATTATTTCAATAATGTTTAACCAACATTATTATACCCTAAATTACAGAGAAGTACGACAATATGAGTGATAAGCAAGATGAACATGGTTGCATTTCTCCAAAATCGAGAAAAACAATTACAAGGCTAAATCACAATCTAGTTCACGAAATTACAATATAGCGACTATAAAGCATATGACATTCAATTTATTATCAATTCAATAACAAAAGAAAATATTATTTGCTTGAACAACTGAGAAATCGATTATCGACAATTGGCCATCCCATATACAATTCAAAGCAAACCTCAATTTTGGCATCAATATCATTCAAACCCTAGAGATATGATGGTGAGGGAAATCAATTAGAATGGAAAGCACCAAGCCATATAAAAACGGGGATAGGAGATGAGAAGAACCGCACCTGTAAATTTCGCCGATTGAATGTCGCCATGTATAAAAACGGGGGATAGGAGAAAGCCGGGGGTCTGAATTCTCGCCGCCAGTAGTACATCGATGCCCGGAGTTCTAGCTGCTGATATGACTACCGTCGATGATGAGAATGTAGCAGCGAGGTAAACGGTGAAGCAGGGCTACAAGTCAGGGCTACATGAAGCAGAGGAACGAACGGCTGCATGCAGAAACTGAGGCAGACGACCTCACTTAATGCCAGAACTCTCGCCGCCAAGTACAAGCACCGTCGGAACCCTCACCGCAAGTAGAACCAGAAAAGGCTAGGGTTTTGTGCGAGGGATGCGAGATATGATGAATGTCGATCGATGATATGCATTGGTAGGCCAAAAGTTTAACTCTAGTTTCGCGGTGAAACTTAAAATTAATTTTGAAAATAAAAAAATAGTTACCACACTTAATATTCGATACACATCTCCACACTTAATATATGTGGACATATCTTAATTAGTTACTATCACTCTTATAAGAGTGTTTATATTTTTCCTCACTTATTATGTGTGGGAATAATTTCAGGAGCTATTTTTGCTTATTTTTCTGCTACACTTAGTCATGTGTAGTTAAATAAGAGTGGAAGCATGACCTTTTTTTTTATAGTGCCAATCCCTTGAGTCAATTTTCTACAAAGAATAGAATGGGGATAAGCTTAAAAATAAGTGTTAGGACCGGTTTAGGATTTGAGTGAAAGCAGCCAGGAATCACAAAATACGATAATAACAAGATAAGAGAATAAACACCAAGATTTACGTGGAAAAACCACGGGTGGTGATGAGAAAAATCTATTATAGTGATAGGAGAGTACAAAGATTGATCTCAAAGCAATTGCACAAGGAAGAGACTAGTAAGGTGATTACAAATTCACTCAGAATGCTCTCTCTCAAAACAAGAATAGTGGAACTATTGGCTGATCAAAAAGAAAAACAAGCTTATAGACGCTTGGCTAATGCTTATGTGTTGATGTGTTTTTGATGTTGATTGAAGATGATTTTAGAGCTCAAGGGTAGACCCCTTATAAAGTGATCAGTAGGTCAAAATTGAGGAAACCCTAGCGGCGTTGGTGTCGCACACACTACGGACCATCCATGGTGGTCTCTGGAAACAATGACTGACGTTTGGCCAAGGATCGTGGCCAAACCATCTGGGGCTCCGTGGAGGATAGAATTTAGGTCACTAAACCCAACAATCTCCACCTTGGACCAAATATCGGCATAAGCAAAGAACACCACCAAAGAACCCCGAAGGGTAGAGGCCTGTAGGACGGAGCCACGAAGGGCAATCATGCAAACCGAATGCTAGTTGAGTTCAAGGGATACTTGAACTTAACACCAGGAAGTGGCTTGTATAGAATTTTTTTCTTCATATAATCTTTCATAGTAGATCCTTTTAAGACAGAGGGCCTTCCTTCCCTCAAACCCTTTAAAAAAATCTGAGTGCCCTTGAAAACCTTTAGAACTCCACCTTCAGCTGAATATTTGCATCTTTTAGATTCAAGTTTGCCTAAAGAAATGAGATTATGTTTCAAATCAGGAGCATGGTGAACATTTGATAAAGTCCTGATAATACCATCATGGGTCTTGATTTTTATAGTACTGATTCTAGCGACATTACATTGGACATTGTTGCTTATGGGAACAATTGTTGAGTCAACTGGATCATATGTTAAGAACTAGTCCTTATGAGGATGCATCTGACAGGTATATCTGGAATCAAGAATCCAATCAGAAGCGCTTCCCTTTTCAGTAGAGATAGCAAACAAAACATCGCCATCAGAATCAAATTCAATAAAGATGGCTTTAGCAGGTTCATGTGGTGTAAATGTGAATTATCTTCTTCTTTCTCCCTCTTAGTTTTCCGCTTAAAACAAACGGAAATTACATGCTTGACTTTCTATAATAACAACATGATTTGTTGGACTTGTGTCTCTCAAACTTTGATTTAGAGGTGTTCACTTTATCAAAGGATTCACCCCTCATTAAAAAGCCTTCACCTTTTTTGGCATGAATTTTAAGGTCAAATTTTTCTTTAGACAATAAATTGGCATTGACATGTCAATGTTACTATATAATAGAATTTCTTTAAAATACTTATAAGAGGAAGCAATGAGACAATATTGCTTTATCCTCATCCTTGATTTTCATATTCAAACTTTTCAGATCAAAAATAATAGAATTGAACTCATTAAGGTGGTTTTGGATAGGAGTACCTTCTGCCATGGAAAACATATACAAAGGTTTCTTTAGATGAATCTTATTTGCTAGGCTCTTGGCCATATATAGCACTTCTAATCGAAGCCAGAGATCTACCATGGTGGTCTTATCCGAAACTTCACAAAGAACATAAGTTGCCAAGCATAACTGAATTGTTGAGAGAGCATTTTCATCAAGCTCCTCCCACTTTTCATCTATCAAGGTAGCAAATTTATTGGTTTTACCATCAAGAGCTTTCTTTAACCTATTCTGGGTGAGAATGACCATCATCTAGACCTTCAAGATATTGAAACTCATCTTTCTATCCAATTTGGGAACATCAAAATTTGTGACTATTGCCATCCTTTAATCGGGCTTTGATACCACTTGTTAGGATCAGTGTAGGATTTGAATGAAAGCAACAAGGAATCACAAAATACGGTAATAACAAGATAAGAGAACAAATACTAAGAGCTATATAAAAAACCCTAAACAAGAAAACCACGGGTAGCAATGACCAAAAAATTCACTATGCAGATGGGAAAGTACAAAGATTGATCTCAAAGCAATCGCTCAAGAAAGATATCAATAAGGTAATTACAAATTCACTCACAATGCTCTCATTTAAAATAAGAATAGTGGAACTATTAGCTGATCAAGGGGAAGAACAACCTTCTAGATGCTCCAATGATGCTTGTATGTTGATGTGTGTTCGATATTGATTGAGGAGGACTTTGGAGTTCAAGGTAGGCCTCATATAAAGTGATCAGGAGGTCAAAATTGATGAAAGACTAGTGGTATTGGTGCCGCACACACCACGGACTGTGGTTAAGACCACAGACCGTCCGTGGTGGCCTCTAGAAGCAATGACTGACGTGCATTTGGCCACGAACCGTGGCCAAATCCTCTGGGGCTCCGTGGATGATAGAATTTGGACAACTAAACCCAACAATGAATTTAATTAATTTTAAGCTCAAGGAAATTATTACTCTTAAACACATGAAAATGATATGATCAATGATATCATGTGAATATCATGAAACTGTTGAGGGGGTGATTTAGCAAGTCGATCTAGTTTTATTAAAGAATTTTAGAATTCAAATTATTAGATATTTGAAAAGAAATATGATTTGTGATAATATTTGGATGGTTGGATGCATAAAAAGCAAAAAACTACACTGAGGTACCCTCAACTTTTGGAAAATAATTTCGAAGTCCTTAAGTGTTAGCAACACATTATGGAGTACCTTAAATTATCCAAAAACAATTTGTGGGGTCCAATTTCAGCACTAAGGTTGGATTGCAAATGGAAAAGTGTAATCGACAAACATAACCCTAAGAAACATGACAAGGCTAAAAGAAAACGTGAAACCGGAAAGGGGAAACAACTTTGCATTGATCCTATCACCCACCTCTTCTGGCATTCTGATCCTAAACTTCTCTCTCTATACTTCGATCGTATCACTCTCCCTTTCTCTTTCCCCCTAATTTATCTCTATGTGAAGAAGGGAAATACACCATACACAACAAAGAGCTGGATTGAACAAAAGTAAGATAAAGTATGAAATTGTAAGTTGGTTTCATTTTTTTTTTTTTTTCAAGTTGTAAAATCTTCTTTACTGATAGAGTAAGTCTAAGGACACAAGATGGAGAGTGTGGCTCTAAGGATCCAAGTTATTCATGCCCTTGGTCAAAGCAAGCCTAAGCTATACATATGATCTTAGCTTAAAATGCTGTTTTTAGGATGAAAGTTTAGTGATTAACGACTTAAAGTGCATTCCAACAACTTTGACAACAATCTAGAGTTTGTATCAGAGAGTCTACCAAAGTCAATTCCAAACCGAAGTTGTTGGTTTGCCTACGCCAATCATGAACCAATTTCAACAGTTTCCCAAAGACTTTGATAGTGACTTTGAAACTGCTACTGAGAGCAGTCCAAGTGACACGACTCAACTATTGCTTTTCTCTATTAATACTTCACGAGATTCAACCATTCTTGAGATTCAATTCAAGGCATCCAAGTCTTTCCAAATCCTCTTCACTTGGGAAGCCAAGCATGAGCATGCATTTGATGCAGAAGATGAAACATCAAAAGGGTTGAATTAGTATTAGTAAGCCTAGGCTCTTTATATTTCTTCTTTAGTTTTCTACATTCCTAGTACTAATGCTTTCTAGTTGAGTATAATTATTTAATACTTTGTCTTTTTATTTGACTAGGAGTTGATCTCCTTTTCCCTATAAATTACAAATCTTTATAATCCATTTGATGTAAAATCAAAAGTTGAAGTGAATGAATGAAAAACAACTAACCGGACTCCAAAATCTCTATCACTTTATCCAAGAATGCTTGGTAGTGAGTTTGGTAGATACTTTAGGTTAAGAGTAGCTAGGCCTTTAATCATCCTATTGGTATGTCCTTAGACTTGATCGTGGCCTTGCCTTTACCCAAGTCATGTCCTTGTTATCTTGAGCTCTATTTACGTGCCTAACTCAGCTTAAACTATCGCCAAAGTCCATACTATTCCAAAGTCTGGTTCAAAGAATTTGAAATTTTGTTTGAGTGTCTTAGCTTGGAAGTTGCCTAGGCTTGATACACTCTATTTAGTAATAAAGCAAATCTAGACTATTCCTTGAAACCTCAAACACAAAGTTAGAATGTATCATTGTCCCAAACACGTGGCTTTCTACATAAGAACCCTTGGCTACATAAAAAAAACCTCCAATCAACTTAAGTTCACTTACCCAAACTTAAAGCCAAGATAATTTCACTTATTAAGGATGTAACTTATTTCAAAGGAGATGGAATCCAATTCCTTACTTGGAGTAGGTTTATGCACTTTAGACAAAATAGAGTTTTCTGATGAAGAGAGCTTTATGGTAGCCATCCTTAAGATCAAAATGTATGCCTACTCTTAGTATGTATGCCTTGTCAAGGTAAAAGCTGAAGATGGTAGGTCCAAAATTAGAACTTGGAGTAAATTAGAACTTAAGTAGAACCTTTTAAAAAGGATGATGACTTTGAGTTAAATGAAGTTGTTAAGGATGTGGTCTATGACATTTGTTCCCTTGAACTTGTAGAAAAAAAATTATGATTAATCTTTTACCTAATAACTAAGTCCACAAAATTCAAACTAGGGTGGGAAGTGACAAAAGAAACCTTTTTATGATCAAGGCACATGTTAAGAGAGCTTTTAACAAGGGGAAGGAAATCAATGCCCTACTCTTGTTAGAGAGAAACCAAAGTGACATTGAGAGTAGCCAGGACCCAAACATCAAAGTCTTCGTCCCCAAATTTTAGGATGTTTTTCTAAAAGATCATCCTCCAGTGCCGCCTCACCCCCCCCGGTTGTAGGATAGATCACCAAAGTGAATTTGTTGTCAATGACACATTACCCATCAAAACAACATTTAGATGCAATCCCTAAGAGACCAAAGTCCATCAATGACAAATTGATGAGTTCATAAGCAAAGGCTTTGTAAGGGAAAGCATGAGTCCTTGTTCGATTCTAGCACTTTTAGTTCCAAAGAATGATGGAACTTTCTGTATGTGCATGGATAGTAGTGCCATTAACAATATTACAATAAGCGTAAGTGCCCCATACCTAGACTTAATGACATACTTGATGAGTTTATAGATCTTTAATTTTCTCCGAAGTCGATTAGAGGACTGGCTATGTTGTAATTTTCTGCAAGCGCACGGTTTATCATTGTACGAATTACGGGTATCGATCCTCAGGGATGGTTGTAAAATTAGGCCACTAGCTACGAAATTAAGCTACACTAGTCTCATTCTAACTAATTAGCATATAAAACGATCAATTATCAATCACCACAATCTTAAATGAGGGCTACAAAATATATAAACAAACTGAGAAAGCAAACTGAGACGGCAAAATGACTGCGTAGCTCGAATCACAGCTAAATAAGCAAACCCAAATTCGTCACTAACATCAGCACAAAACTCATGAACTAAATCAGTATCATTGACAACTAATAAGGCCGCAATCTTGCAATACCCAGACTAGGAAGTTGAACTGCTGGCACAGGGCATGAAACTGGACAATCAACTTGGGCCTCAAAGCGAACACCAAAAGCCGCAGATGAATCTCCATACACAGTGGACGAAACAAAATGCCTAAACAACCAAACGTACAATAGCAATGTGCAAAATCAAAGTAGAGAAGGAAGTGGCTTGAATTCAACGAAATACATCAACTTGAACCCCAATAGAATATTGTTCCAAACCCAAATTTCAAAAGTTCAACTCAAATTCCATAACCCAGAGGTAATTCACACTGAAATAGACATACGAAAATGGAGCGAAAGCAGAAGGATCACCAGGCGACAACCAGAAGGAGCGAAAGCAGGGGAGGGGTAAAAATTGGGCAATCGAACAAATAACTCCTCAAATTGAACCAAATTTTGCAAATTTCTCAAACCAAATCAGATGCTCTAACAGTTTCAAGTAATCACAAACACGCTACAAGACTTTCAAAGGCTAGAAATCAGATCTAGAAACCGAAAAATAGGAAAAATTGAACAAAATTCGAACCTTAAAATCTCTGAATTTGAACTCGAAAATCTTACAAGCTTGAACTAAAACTATCACTAAAACTAGCTAAATCCTAGAAGAAGCCTAATTGATACCTCCTTGCGGCGCCCGAACTTGCGATTTGTAGCCCGTGACCGCAGCTCTTCACCTACCCTTGAAACCGTCACATTGATGGAGCCGAAAATTGAAAGAGGGGAGAGAGAGAGAACAGGGACCGAGGTTGAGGGGAAAGATGAAGAGGCAGGGCAATGGCAGGGGCTTTGGGGTTCTGAAAATTGAAGAAGAAGAAGGAGTAGCGAAGGGGTATCGGGCTCTTCGGGGCAGAGGGGAAATGAGAGGAGAGAGAAAGAGAAAAGGGGAGAGGGGAGATTATGGCCGGGTCACGTGAGCCAAGCGTGACCCGCTTTTATGTTTTTTTTAATTTTTTTTTAGTTGTTTGGTTTGGGTTTGAGACTATTTGACCCAATTCTTCAATCTTCAGCATTCCTTCATTGCTTTTGCGCCTTTTAGCCCGAATTATTCAATGCCTGCAAAATAAACTAAAATCAAATAAAAACCTAAAAATAACAATTATTTCGAGCATAAATTAGGCAGAAAGATACTATAAAAATATCATATTTTTGGCATCAACAGGCTACTACCAAGTCCAAATGAAGGAAGGTGATGAATAGAAGACAACCTTTAAAATAAAGAGTTGCCTTTATGAATCGCTTATCATGCTTTTTGGACTCTTTAATGCCACTAACACATTCATGAGACTCATGACTAACGTACTTAAGTAGTTCCTTAGGAGATTTATTATGGTCTACTTTGGTGACATCCTCTATTCCAAAGATAAGGAAGAACATCTCAGATGTCTTAAAGCAGTTTTCATTGTTCTAAGGGCTAAAAAGCTCTATGGGAGATGGCGAAATATGAATTCTTCACTTGTAGTGTGAAATTCTTAGACATGTTGCTTCCAAAGATAGGATTTCTATGGACCAGTCTAAAGTCGATGCTATAAAGTCTTGACCAACTGCTACCAATGTCACTAAAGTGAGGAGTTTTCATAGTTTAGCTTCATTCTACAATGGGTTCATGAAAAATTTTAGCACCCTTATTGCCTACATTATAGAGCGCTTGAAAGAGGTACTTCAAATAGTCCAGAGCTGTCCAAAGCCCCTCTGAGATGTTCAAGACCAAAACTCTTTGAAAACCATGTTTTAACACTTCTAGATTTTGATGAAGTCTTTAAAGAGTAGTGTGATGCTCATGGAGTGGGTATTGGTGCGGTTCTCATCTAAAATAGATGCTCAATTGCTTACTTTAGTGAGAAGCTAAATTGTTCAAGAAAGAATCATAGCACCAATAATAAAGAGTTCTATAGCCTTGAATATTGGTCTCATTATCTAAGGTCAAAGCACTTGGTTCTCTACTCAGACCATAAGGCTTAAAAATATCTCAATGGGCAACATAGGCTCAAACTAAGGCATACAAAGTGGATTGTCCTTACAATCCTTGTCATTTATGGTGAAGTACAAAAAAGGGAGTTCTAATGCAGTGACATATACTCTTTCAAGGCGCTATTCACTTTCATTGATGAACGCTCATATTCTTGGCTTTGAGATCCTCTAGAAAACTCTACAAAGAGGATGAAGACTTCTCTTCTAATCTAAAAGATGGAGGGAATGGCTCTAAAAGTCCTTATATTGTTTAAGATAGATTTATTTTTAAAGGAAATAAATTATGCATTCCAGAGGGATTACTTTGTAAGATTTTAGTTAAAGAGGCTTATGGCAGTGGTCCAGCTAGCCACTTTGGCATCAACAAAACTATTGACATCCTCAAAGGCACTTCTATTTGGGAAAGATGGGAGAAGATGCCTGTCATCTCAAAATGTGTTACTTGTAATCAAGCAAATAGCCAATTTTACCAAGGCCTTTGTTGCCCTCCTCTAATACCTCAAAGACATTGGGATGAAGTGAATACAGACTTCTTTGTCACTCAAAGGGTCATGATGCTATTATGGTGGTAATTAACAGAGCCATCATGGTGGCTTACTTTGTGCCTTTCTACAAGAGTGATGATGCAATTTTATATTATTCATTTCTATTTTACAAACATCCTTAAGTTAGGAGGAATTCAAAGTGTGTAGAAGCAATCATCGTCAACGTGCGACACCATATCTCTTGTTCATTTATTATGGGTCTGAAGATATTTTTATTTAGACTAATGATTGAGAAACGTTTTTATTAATCATTAGGATTTAGCGTCAAATCCTTTTTAAAAGGAGGAGTACGGAGCATGTGGCTCCAAGGGTCCAAGTTGTTCATGTCCTCGGTCAGAGCAAGACTAAGCTATACATATGATCTTAGGTTGAAAAGTTATTTTTGGGAAGAAAGTTTAGTTATTACGACTCAAATTTCATCAAAATAACTTTGACAATAGTCCAGAGTATGCATCAAAGAGGCTGCCAAAGTCAGTAGTTAAGGGAACAACTCAACTATTGCTTTCCTCTATTGATGATTCATAAGATTCATCTACTCTTGAGCTTCAATTCAAGACATCCAAGTCTTACCAAGTCATCATCACTTGGGAAGCATGAGCATCCATTTAATGGGGGAAGATAAAACACCAAATGGGATGAATTAGTATTAATAAGCCTAGTCTCTTTGCATGTCTTCTTTAATTTTCTGCATTCCTAGTATTAATGCTTTCTAGCTAAGTTTACTAGTTTAATACTTTGTCTTTTCATTTGACTAGGAGTTAATCCCCTTTCCCCTATAAATTGCAAAGCTTTTTAATCTATTTGGTAAAGAATAGAAAGTTGAAGTGAATGAATGAAAAGTAGCTTACTTGACTCTAAAATCTCTATCTCCTTATCCAAGAATTCTTAATGGTGAGTTAAGTGGCCCCTTTAGATAGGTTGAGGGTCGCCAGACCCTTAATCAACTTATTGGCTGATCTTTAGGCATGGTGGTGGCTTTGCCTTTAACTAAATCATATTCTTAATAACTTCTATTTACGTACCAAAGTCAGCTCAAACTATTCTCAAAGTCCATACTATTCCAAAGTCCAGTTTAAAGGCCTTGAAATTTTGTCTAAGTGTCTTAGCTTTGAAGTTGTTCAGGCATTGACACATTCCACTAGAGATCTAGTGGTACATTATAAAGGAAAAATTATCAAAATTCTAGATGCATTTTTGGAGAAATAAAATTATATTGAATTGTATAGGGATACTATAGAAAAGGCTAAAGAGTTAGGGGTTGAATTTCCTAAATACTCTAGGTTTAGATCATATCCTTCAAATAAAGAAAACTAGAGGTGGGCATTAAGCATTAATGATGATTTCCTAAGGTTAACAAATGCTTGGGGAGCCAAAAAAAGGGTACTCTTATCTACATGTTTAATCTGTAAAAGCCTTCTGATAATCAAAAGCATATAAAAATCAATTCTCTATAATGGATGACCGGCATTTGCCTGAGAATGTGAATGTTGGAGTGAGAATTTTAAGTGGTGGTGAGAATGTGAAGAATGTAGGCATGTGTGTATTTGACGGTATGCTGGTTGACGTTGAGGATCTAACATATAGTCAGGGAAACACCTGGGCAGACACCTTGATCGTTAGCCCTCTTTCTCAACCTACCAAGTTGATGCCTTGAAGAATAATGACAACATCTGTGGCAATTTTCCCAATGAAGTCCACATCAAATTCCCTATCAAAGCCTTTCCAAAAAACTCTTGCCTAGAAGTTAACAGATTTTGCAAATTCTCCACGAAGAGAACCTCAATATCCTAACAACTCAAAATAAATCAAAGCCCAACAGGTCAACCCAGAAAAAGGCCAAGAGTACTTATTGCTCACCACTCATTGGAGCAGCCTAAAGTAAAATGGTCTTGAATACCCCTAACCCAAACCCTCCGTAACCTTTTCCACCTGCAATTAGACAAAATACCAGGTCCTCCAAAACATAGAACCTTTCAATTGCAGACCCAAACCCTCCACAACCTTCTTCACCCTCAACTAGACCACACATTAGGTCTAGTCACACGAAACCTAGCCTTCTAACCCTTAGACCAAACCCTCTAGAACCTTCTTCATCCCAAATGAGACCAAACATCTAGTCCTCCTAAGCTAAACTTAACCTTTCAATTCCTAACCCAGACCCTTCACAACTCTCTTCACCCCAACCAGATCTTGTACTAGGTTCTCTCAAAACAAGCCTAAATCTTTAACTCCTAAGCCCAACCTCGCACAAACCATTGCAACCCAAGTAGATCGATCACGAGGGCCTCTCCTACCAAGAGATTGACACAGTCCTCATAAGCATCACTTAGCTGGAAATGTAAGACAAGTGTCCCATCTTCTTCTACTTCGTCACTTGATTCAAACATACAATTAACACCATTGCTCCTGTCTGTTATTAGACTTAATCCTTGGTTAGCTAAACATCTTCTTCCATATTTTATTAGATCCCTCAAAATGGATGTGGATGGGATACAAAAAATAATGATGAGGAAGTTTGGCCTATGGGTGCCAGATCATAGTTTTTAAAGATCAAGAAGAATAATGAGAGTTGCTATTAAAGGCAAGCATAAGAAGGGATACAAGGAATTCAAAGTAAGGAATCCTAGATCAATATACTGCATACCATAGATTGATTAGGGGCTAGCTCATAACCAAATCTTCAAGCATATGCACATTTATGTTGGACCTTCTCTTGCAGCCTTTAAACAATATTGTAAGCCTTTGATTAGAATTAATGCATGTCATCTTAAAGGCTAGTACAGGGGAGTCCTTATAACTGTATTAGCTAATTCTCACTTACTTATGTAGCTATTAAAAAGGAAAATGAGGGGAAATAGTCTTATTTCTGTAATGGGCTGGTGAAGGCTCTTAATGTTGTTGAGAATTAGTCAAGATATAGAATAATATCTGATAGGCACACAGCAATGTTTATATAATTAACTTTATCTTTATTAATGAAATCTTGCTGCTTCTTTTATTGCCTGACTTCTAACTGTTTGATCAAGGTATCATGAAGGCACTCAGTAATGCCTTGCTAAGTGCCAGTGGAAGGACATATCTTAACCACTACTAGAAGAATAAATCTAACTATCTTAAAGCTATTTTAATGGGTCATCATAGCTATTCTAGTGATTATATAGTAGATGTTGGTTCAAATTACCCTTTTTAAAGTGGAAAATACTAGGTTTGTTGTTCTATGCCTTTTTTTACATAACTACACGTGTTATCCCCTATGTGTACATCATCAGAAGGCTACAAAAAAAAGTAATACATAAGAATGCCACTGCTTATCATTAGATGAGAGATAGTGACCCATTACAACTGTAGGGCTAGATTTTGTTAAGAGCCTTAATCAATGAAATCTTGAAGTTCAGGGGCTTGCCTATCTTAAGCATGCTTAAGGAAATCCAAAAAGCTCATTAGATCTAGGTTTGTAGAGAGGTTTGAAACGGCACAAAATTGGCAAAGATAATTGGTTCCATTTGTTGATAAGAAATTGAATTTGATAGAAATGAAAGTAGGGTTGCACCATTCTTGTGCATACAAGTCAAACGGAGTTTGACGTGGTTGATCGATATACAAATTAACGGTAAGACTAGCAGATAAGTGTTGTGATTGTCGAAAGTAGCAACTCACTAGAATAGTCAACAACACACTGCAGTGTGCATTCTAAGGATGAAGCAACAATTGCAGACTATTATAAAGATTGCTTCACTATTAAAATTTATGAAAAGCTATAATTATGCATCCAATTTCTACTCCTCCAATGTAGGAGAAGAGAAGTACGTCTGAGCTACCCTCTTCACATGAATAGATAAGGACAAGTAGGCCACGAAAGCACAAAACAAGGAAGCCACAACCTGTCCCTTATGATAATTCTTATCCGCAACAAATTTTACATAGACTTACAAGTTCTCGGACCACTAGGCCAAGCTACTTTTCCTTTTATCGATTTACATTGAAATTGTTCTCTTCTATTCTTATTGCTCCTTAACAGTTTTTTAATTAATCCTTTTTTTTGTTCAATCACTAAATAGGTGTAAAATGTGCAAAACATTATGACATAATGCTACCATATGTAGGAAACCAAGGGATGAATTCAGAAGATTATTGGGGAAAAGAAAAAGGAAAGCTAGAGAAGGAGATCCTAAACCACATGACAGGCCGAGGAAGGTTCATCCAATTACCTCAATAACACCCTTCACCAATGTAGCCAAGCCACTTAAAGGATCTGACAAGAACCATCTGTTTTTGTTGTCCATGACTGCCAATTGTTGTCATGTTTTCCCTATATAAGGTAGCCTGTATGGGAGGAAAACAATCAATTCCACTTGGATGTAATTTTTAAATGCACAAATGACATCATTGTTAGTCTAGCTTCATGTTTAAGTTAGTATTTAGTATACTTCATTCCACCTGGTTATGTAACCACCTTCTATCATGTATGAATAGCTAAATTGAAATTGTTCTAACCTGTTCATTTGCAACATGACTATGCTAGGAGCAAATCATGCTTATAATCTTAACATGCCATTACAACACCAATAAGTAATCCAAATTAATTGCATTACATTCAATTACATTAATGCACATCCTAAACCATCATTACAATACCAATAAGTACGTACATCCTAAACCAGCATTACAATTCTAATAAGTACAATTACAAAAATAAGTAACATGTAAACCCTGGTTTATCGCTTCTCAATTGTTTTAACCATCCCTTTTCCTTCGACTGGTTCATTCTTCATTTCAATCAACATCTTCATAATCCTCCCCTCAGCCTTAGTGTTTTGATTAACCCATCTTAAAAACTTATCAGAGCTCATGCATTTTATATTTTTTCTTCCCTAGTTTTGGCTTGAATGTTGCATTCTTCTTGCTACTTGCATATTGGATCTTGGGCATATGTCATCTTCATATCCACCAAACATATTGTTTCTTGATAATGAAATCCCTTGCATTTCAACTTTTTAATCCCTCCTTGCAAGAAATTGAACATTCAAGGTAAGTTATTAAATTTAACTTCTATTAACTTACTCAACTTAATTTAAAAATAAAAATATTTATAAACTTATTAATGCTTACAGTGAGAAGTGTAAGAAATCATCGTGAAGAAATAACTGTTAGCCAGAGCAAAGGGAGGGAAGAACAGTGGTTTGAAGAACATTCGGTTAAGGGACAAAGAAGGAAAGAAGAACGAAGTAGGGCAAGGGGAAGAAGAAACGCCCAAGTGTTTAAAGGCAAAAAAATGACCATTGGCGAAGGAGTAAGTTTTCAAGGACTAAATAAGTGTTTATTAAGGGCATTTTGGATTACAACATTTAAATTTGAAAATTTCAAATATTTTACTCGAAATCATGACATTAGTTATTAGAATCGGACACACAAATTATTTTGAGATAATTTAAGGTGTCCAAGAATATGTTTCTAAAACATAGGGGGCCTTAAATTGTTTTCCCAAAACTGAGGGTAACTCAACGTAGTTTTTTGAAAGTAACTTGGCATGTTTGTTTATTGCCATCCTAATTAGTACATAGATTACATCTAAGTGGTCAGTTTCTAAACAAGCATAGTTAATGAACTACTAGTGCCTTACAGGGATGTATTCAAAGAACAAGATGAGAGTATGTTCATATCTACAAGTTCTAATAAACTAAATTCTTTTCGACATAATCATCATTATACATCACTTATGAGATGTTATCAACCTACAACTCTGACGTACTTAGGGCCTATTCTCTTCAGTAGAAAATTAGCATTTTATGTCCCTTCCTATTCCTCTCATTTTTTTATTATTTCTTCCAATCCTTTTCACTCTCTTCTCAAAAGAAATTTCCAATTGTTTCCATACATTCTCAATCCTTCCCGATCCTTTGAGCAAACTATCATCCATTCCTATTTCTTCCCTATGTTATAAATAAAATTTTATAAAATTCTCAATAATTGAACACAACATATTAGACATAAACAATATAATCAAAATAGACTAAGTTTATCTTGACTACAGTGGTGAGTGCAAACCACTAGATTAAAGATTAATTACGCCTAGCCGTTAGTGTAGTTATTACTAATTGGCTATTGATCCAAGCTACATGACCCTGATTATCCTTTTACACTTGAGGGGAACCAAGTAGAAATAGGAATAATCGAACAGCCAGGGGATTTTTGATTGTGCTATTGTAAGAGGAAAGAAATATTATTTTGTGTCCATTGCAAATGAAGAAGATCATATTTTATAGGAGAAATTTTAATTGAAAAAGGACGTTAATAGAATGACTAAAATCAAGGCTGAATTTTTGCAGTAGAGAATGAACAACAACGATTGCAGAATAAATCTAGCAAGGTAAGAATATTTGACTAAATCAATTTAATACATTCCAAAATGCATATATTGATTTTATATAAAATTATAATATAAATCAGTGTAAGACATTACATCACCCCTTACACTGAGCCTGAGATGTGGGATAGTTTTTTAATTTCCACGTTGTTCAACCTAAAATTATTACATTTTTGTACCCTCTATTATCTAATATTTGCTCTAAAATAAATGATTAAATTGGGATTTTAATATGTTTTTATTTATTTTGCAAGAGTAATGAAATCTAAATAAATTGGGTGCCAAAGGATTTAGAAGAAGTATTATGGATCAAGAAATTAAAAAAAAAAAAATTAGAAGAAAGACAACCCAATGCAATGGGCTCGTTTTTCGCGGCCCAAGCGAGGCCCTCACCTTCCTTCCCCTTTCTCTCTCTCGGCCCAGTCTCTCTCTTTCCTTCTTTTCCTTTCCTTTCTTCCCCCTTTGGGCCTGCCGCTCCCACCAAGCCTAGTTCCCAAATGGCCTAGCCGTGCCCTTCACGGTTTCCCTCCCCCTTCTCTTTGCTCTCTCCTTTCTTCCTAGGCCCAGACGCAGCCTCACCTTGGGCCAGCCCAGACCTACCTCTGCCTTCTTCTTTTGCCAGGCCAATCCAGCCCAATCTTTCCCGCACTTTCTTTCACTTAAACCCTTACATGCTAGGCACGTGATTCCCAGCAGCCCCCCCATCTCGTCTTTCTTCTTCTTCTTCCTTATCACACGACCAGCAGCACCCAAAAAAAAAAAAAAAAACTGGGCAGCCATCCATGGCTCTTCCTCTCCCTTAATTCAGAAAACCATTGCTTGATTCATTGCCTCCTTCAGGTGTTACCCATCTTTTCCTCTTCCTCTTCTCAATTTCTAGCCAGCATCCCCCTCCCCTTTTCTCTTCTTCTTCGTTCCCTCATTCCTAGAACCCGAACAGAGCACGGCCCAGCTCACAAGCCCGTGACCTCTCGCCTTTTCATCTTCCCCATTTGCGTTTGTTACTCTCTCTCTCCCCAGAACATTTAATCCATCATCATCACCGTCATTGATTCATCAGTTACAGAGTTAATTGGAAGGGCAACTGAAGGCGCTTCAATGAGGCGTTTTTAATGGAGGCCAACGCATGGGAGAAGCAGATGAGGAGTAGAGTGGCAGAGTAGATGAGTGTTAAGAGTTTTCATTATTCTTCTTTGCTTCAAGTTTGTATTACATCTGAGTTTCATCACAATTAAATTGCTTTCATTTTTCGATTCTCAGTTTGTTGCATTCAAAGATTCAACATTTAGTATTTAGATTCAACATTTGATATTTACATCTTAAGAGAGATTAGATTACAGTTTATAGTTGTTATAGTTGAATTTTGGGTTTGTTTTCCTTGTGTGGAAATCGAAGAAAGCTTGGTTCAGAGCCGTCAATATGCTCGTTCTACCCAGCAGTGACAAAAAGCTTGAGTTTCATAATTGCAGTGAAGTGTTAGTAGGTTGCATTTATTTGGAATTGGCGTCTCTTTTTGGTCTTTCCCAATTTTGATTTAGAAATTTTAGCAGTCAAATTTTTTTTTTTTAATCAGATTGGAATTCTTCTAATTTTAATTTAGATTAAAAATTCTAGGTAATCTAATCTCACAACCATCCCTAAGAACGATACCTGCAAACGTTACAACGATAAACCGTGCGCTTATGGAAAACCACAACAAGTTTTTGGTGCCGTTGTCAGGGATCTAACCTTCCTGATATCACAAAATTTTGGATTAAATTCTAACATTTCCCACATAACACGAAGTTTTGAAAAATTAATAACTCCTATAAAAGACTTGGGTGAACAAAAGGGGAAAATTTTAAGGTGTATATAGTGTGGACTTAAACTGAGCACTAACTGACCACAATATTGAATTAGTGCTGCCAAGTGAAAGAACCTAGAACCTCACTAGTGAGTGTGATATGTAACATTTGTTTACTAGCATTACCTTAAGTATTGATTTTGTTTCGTAAATGTTAGGCACTTTTAATGGCCTTGTGTCCACTTCCTGGATCCTTAATAATGCTCTAGAGAGAAGCCCATACTCTCACCAAAGTAGTTGAGTCCATCAACTATGTATAGTCCTGATATACCACTATAAGGCTACGGATTCATTAAGATCATAGGTCATCCTGTATCTCATAGACACTTTTCCATATATCAAAATTATACTACAAGTCATCATAGCGATGAATAATATCAAGTAATGTCTTTATTGAATTTATTTCATAATTTCAATTGACCCTTCAAGGCCCAATCTCTTAGGCTTAATTATAGATAAATTCATGCCCCCTCAATGTTTCAATGATAATATGCTTATAAAGGCCTTTAGTTAGAGGGTCAGTGATTTCCTCTACGTACATAGTCAACATATATAACCTTATTTAGGTTTCTCACAATGCGTCTCTCAAGTAAATAGTCTCGTTTTCCTATTGTACACACCATTTATTGCCATATTGCTGGTTGTTTTTTGAGTGAGAAGAGCTATCATCCCCTGGAATGTTGGTGAATTAACTTAAGTTGTGACTAAATTGCAGATATGGGGTTGAATTGAGACAACAAAACTACTAATAAGCTAGGATTTGCCTAAATCAACCAACTAACAATTAAACCTACAAATAAGAATATTTGCCACTAATCTAGCACAACAGGGATGAAACATAAATCAACATAAAAGCATGCAAAAAAGGGTGATCATGTCTCGACATGGGCATACACAATAATACCCAAATTTCTCCCCAAAGGATCAATCAAAAAAAATGAAAAACAAACCTAAAATCTAGAACTAGTCTATCCTAAAAACTGTAACAAAAGAAGAGGAGAGTGAAACCTAGCTACAAACCTATTAGCAAATTGATGTTGATTTTTACTTGATTAATAATCATTCCTTCTCCCATCTACCTCCAATTAGCTTCCATTGATTCCATTCTAGCTTTCTTTGATGTGGATTGAAACATAAGATTGAGAAATCTAAAAAGAAAAACAAGAGAAGAAAAGATGCAAAAAAGGATGAAGAAAAGGATACGATTCAGGTTTGCAGAATTAAATCATAGGCTCAAATCCTTTGCAGTTGAGCCCTTAACCTCCCTGCAACTGCTTGCTCATCTAAACCCAACATTTGAGGGTAATTTTGATTTATAAAGAGGTGGTAGAGACTTAAGACAGGGAAAGTAAGATTAAAGCCTAATTAAAGAAGAGTAATAAAATGGAAGCAAATTAAATCAAGATACTGACCTTTCATTGATGAGAATTTAAATCTACAAAAGTGTATCTTAGAGAAAAAAGCTGCTACAATGAGATAAATCCTAAAAATAAGAAGATAAGCCCCTTCTCATTAGCCTAAGCTAGATTTAAATAGCCGCAATGCCATAACTGACATGGTTATGGCATGTGGATAGCATTAACCGTGCCAAAATTCTGCTATGTTGTCCTATTTTCTCATTATTTTTTCTACAGTTTTCAATGTGGTATAGGCATGCCACTTCTCTACCTTTTTCTTTCTTCATGCTAGCTGTCTTTGCGTGTATGCCTTTTTTCCGGGACCTTCTTTTTATTTTTGATACGTTTTCTTCATTAGGCTTCATAGTGGCTAGAAAACATTCTTTTTGGCACTCTTTCAATTTTTTCCTTAAAAAAACCAAACATGCATAAATTTCTAAATTATAAGCTATTTTTAGGAGTTAAATCAAGTATAATGAGCATCAAGACTATATTTGTTAGGATCCGATAAATACCCCTACACTTAGATTCTATTTGCCCTCAAATAACACACGAGGAAGACACATTTTCATAGGGCAATAGTTGCATTTAACACATGTAACAAACACTTTGAACTCTTGGTTCCCAAGTGGACGAGTGTGGTCCTGTGAGAATTTATGCAAGATAAACCCACAAAATCTTTGAAGAAGACAAAAAAGGGGAAGAAAAGGAAAATCTTTTGGGATTTCACAACTTTTTACAAAACAGTATCAGAGGGATATAAATACACTCTCCTACTCTGCAAATCACCCAAATGACAAGAACACGTGTAATACATTCTTAGGATGCACAATCAAGACCCTCAATCTTTCTATATGCCCGCCACACATCTAATTCGACTTGTTTAGTGATGAATACGCAATAGTGCTTTAAGTCACTTGGAGAAACCCTTTCCTGTGTTTAAAAAGATGTAATGGGTAAGCTCGAACTCATTTTGAAAGACACACCCTACAATAAGTTTGACCAAATTCTTGATTCTCCACCACTAGAATACAAATGCAAGTAGATGATCTAAACGACTTTCATAGGTTATAATGAGGGTTAGAGTAACAAGTAAGGAGTGGACAAACACTTTAGGAATATGAAGAGCTTGATAGCCAGCAGAGAAAAGAGCCACTTACTCTTTTGTCACGCTCACCAATCCACTCCCCAAATGAGAAATGCTCTAACTAATCCACCTTAAACCTGGTGACTTATTGGGATTCAAACAATATAATCAGTATGCCAACACTTTCATTATTTTTTGGATTTTTTTTTCCTTTTTTTTCCATAACATTATAATCCTTTATTACTTCGCATTGGGATACAAAGTACTAGAATAATCCTAACTTAATAAATGCAAAACACCCTTATTTGCATGAAAGGAGACTCTTTTTCTTTCATTATTATAATTTCCCTTATTATTTCCACCAAACACCACAAATTATTATCACTCATCAATAACCCTCAAAACTCTTTCAAAATGAAACTCTTAGCCTCGAGTTGGATGTGGAAGATGACTTCAAATGAAAGACTATTTTTAGGCTCAATCAGTTAGTAAAGGATTCAATATCAACATAGAGTGGCTTTTTGGCTCGTGTAGTTTTATTTTACATGAAAAATGCCTTTTTTCTCTCATCAAGCATGCAAATATGATATGTGATTCCCAAGAGAATATAGTTAAGTTCTAGAGGAAGATGACCTTCGAAGAGACACTCATGAAGAAAAACTTGTGACTACAAGTAATGTGGTGGTTTGATTAGGCTCAAAACTTCACAGGTTCATTTACCATGGTTGCTCTTACCTATTAGGTCCCAAAGGATGTATGCACTAACCATAAAGTTGGACCAGGATCTCTTTAGTGCATCCTAATTACATGCTAATTGTGCCCAAGTGAGAAGGAATCATTACCGACCACAAATCAAAAACTTTTTGAGTTTTCAAAACAGTTTTTCTTCTTTTTTTCTTTTTCGCAAATTTTAAAGGAATGATCTCCTCACTCCCATGTATCAAATGCACAATATCCTCATTATGGGAATAAGAGGCATAAAAACAAAAGAAAAAGAAATGAAAAGGAAAAAATATTCGCTTGTGAGAATAGAGAAGATATCTTGGATAGAGGGAAAAAGATGAATTTTACAATCATTCATATATATTTACAATGTAAATGCAACATCTATCATAAATGCAATCATACACATTGTCTATGCTCCTAAATACCCATTAACAAGTACACTCAAATTCTATGCCATATGAGGATCATAATCTCAATCAACATCATAAGACCTCAATTTCATGGCCACTCAACAACAAATTTCACCTCAAATGGCCATTTCAATCATTATCAACACCAAGCATCATAATCATAGAAAAAGAGATGGGGGAAAGACGAATAAGCAAGAAAGAGATGCAACCTACGCTATATGAGATGTCCCCCTTTCCAGTATCCATCTGCAATACATCTCTAAGAAGTAACCATACTATGAAGAGTAAGGGAGGGGAGAGGAGTACAAATCACAATCATTAGGCCTTACCAGGCCAAAGGTGGTGGCCATAATTACATATGAAATAGTGAAAAGGATGATGAGCTTTGGTGATTGCCTACAAAAGCATGAAGCCTCTCTTCTTGTTGGTGAGTGGCCTTTGTTTATCTCTATAGAAGCTCCTTAGTCCTTTTCCTTTCCTTAAACTCCCAAGCTTCTCTTATGGTTCTCCTTTTTTCTCTCTTTGCTCTTCCTAATTCTTGCCCCTCTTGATGCACAACGTAGCCCTAAAATAAGTGAGTCCCCTATCAATAGAGTCCATGCGTTCAGCTGTGCAATGCATATCTAGCCACATGACAGTGTAATACTATTGTAGGTGTGTACATTATTCGGTCCAAACCCAAACTGGGTCGAAGATCGGGTCGAACTGGACAGAACCTGTTCAAATCAAGTGCATTCAATCCAATCCTCGGTTCGAAAAATTACCTTATTTGGTCTCCGGTCCTGTCTAGTTCGGTGCACCCCGTCCACCGGTCCAGACCAAGGACTGACTATCTTTAAAAATAAAATAAAATAAAAAACTGTTAAGAGCTTGAGACTTTCTTTTCAATTTTTTTGGTCAAAGATAATGTCAAGCGCAAACTAATGCTCTTGATAATTAGTAAGCAAAATCAATAATAGCGTGATTTTGGCCAAAATTAATTGAGTCAATAAGCTTTGTTCCAACCATATTTGAAATAAATTTGGTCTACTTCGGTCCAAATTTTTTTAGCCTAGTTCTGGTCTGGTCCGACTCTTATGCGATTCTATCCTCGGTCCATACTTTTTCTCTTAATCAGTCTTCGGTCCAACCCAATCTAGTTTGGACCAATGAACACTCTTATTTGATTGTAGGCCAACCACCTGCAAATGAAGGCTAGAAAAGAAGTGAAGAAATGTACTATCAAATGGTACTTGAGTCGAACAACAAGAATCATCCATATCAAATGGGGGTGGTTGTTGAAATGGCTCCTCTTGTGTTGGCACTTCTTTTTCTCTTTCCTTATTTCTCCCATCCTCACCTTCCTCCTCATTACCATCCCTCATCACTACATTAAGCCATCTCTTGAAGGACCTTATTATTGATTACCCCATCTGAAGACCAATATCCTTATTAGACAACATTAACAGCCCCACATTAGGAAAGGTGAAAAGGCACTTTTTTATGCTAATGGTACTTGCAGGTTCTGCTCTTTGTGTCAATTATGTTCATATGCCTTAAAGTGATAAGGTTTAAGCTCCCTCCCTAGAATGAGCCTCAAGTGTCCCAGACCTCCCACTAAGGTGGAACCTTTTGGCTATGATACTAATCACTCCCCTACACCGATGACATTCTTATGGGTTATTTTGACCACCTTCATAAGATGATGGATAACGGAAGCCCCTATATCAATGCATTCACCATTTAAGGAACATCAAATAATGAACAACTCTATCTTTCTGCAAACATTTTGGCTGCCACGATCCCAAAAAACTTATGTCGTCCACTAAACATTCACATTGCAAATGTTGGTGCCTTTAGTTGCTTAGAATTTTTTTTTAAAAAAAAAAACACGAGGTTGATCACTACCTACTGTGATACATTTTACATCTTGCATATGTGATACTCAACCAAGCGGGCTTAAGTTTCCAAGTTTCAATCACATTTCTATAAGCTCTATCATGGACCGGGAGGTGATGATTGTCATTGTAGTCCCTCAAACTTAGTTTCACATCATTGTTGAGCATCGTAACTAAACTCAACACCTTTATCCTTCTAGGAGTCAATTTAATCAACATTGAATAAGCTTGAAAACTCAAACACTAATCTATCATGTGATTCACATTTCAAATTCACATAATCAAGCCAACCCAGGTTTCTAAGCAATATAACCACATCATCCAACATGCCCAAAGTTCTCCATATAACCATACACCAAAGCTTTTGTTCACAAGTCAATGTAGAGCTCAATGACTAAAATTTAACCCTTTGCTCCTTATATACAAATTGCAAACTTTGATTACTGGGAGGAACCACCAATAGGTATGCATTAGATTTACCTTTGTTTTAGAGATTTGGATTTGGTGAAGATGAAGTCTTAGTTGACTTTTTTCGCAGAGTAGACTTAGTGGACTACTCTCCCACACATTTTCTACTATGCTTAAGGAGCTAGAGTGGAGTGTTAATAGAATTGCAATCCTTGTGCTAAAAAATATACCTCTCTTTAGTACTTTCCACCTCAACAATGGAGTTTAGGGTTTTAGAGAGAGGGCGTGGTGAATAGGAAGAAGAACATGAGTGATGTTTAGAGAGATTTCTATGGGAAAGGATTTAAGATAGATGGAATTGAGTATCTGAGTCATAAAATTGAATGTTTTGTGAGGATTTAAGTGGGCGAGTGAGTGGGGGTAAGAGAGGCTGTTTCGGATTGAAGACGAAGAAGGGAAGAAGAATAAATAAAAATAGGAAAAATAAGGGGATTTTAGGTTTTATTTTCCTAGCAGCATAATTAGTGTATGAGTTGTGGCTAGGGTTGAAATCCCACTCGAACCCAAAGCTAGTTGGTTCTCCCCGAAATGTATTAGGACGCAACAGTTGACTAAACATCTATGGGTAAAGCACTGTTTCGGTGAAGGCTGCGAGAATGGTACTAAATCGGGGCAAACTCTGAATAATAGATATGACCTCCGAATAATAGGGGTCAAGGTCGGCTAGTGAGACGATGAAGGATAAGCTTCACCGTCGAGAGAGAAACAACCTGGATCACTAGCTAAGGCCTCTGAATGACCGCTTGGTGATAAATGAGCTAGGGATGCAAAGATATCTAGGAGGTTTGCCTAGAAGCAACCACGCTTGAAAGAGTGCGTAATAGCTTACTGATTGAATGCTCTTGCACCGAAGATAAACGGGGCTAAGCGATCTGCTGAAGCTGTGGGATGTAAAAAAGCATCGGTAGGTGAGCGTCCCGGCTTATAGAGGTGGCATGGGGAAAAACATCTCTGTGTACAGTTTTGAAATTCCTAGACTTTGCACGATCATGTTACGTGATACGATCAAGTTGTGGCAAATATCTATTTGATCTTTTGAATGGGAAAAATATGGCATGGGAGTGGCATTTGGCAAGGGCTCCCACTCCCACATCCCAGTGTCAAACTTTTACCCAACTGTACACTCTTCCAGCACTTCCCTTTGTTTTTCCTGTCTTTTTTTCAATACTTTATGCAACCTTTCATTCATTCCTTTCTTTTAAAAAAAAAAAAATTTGCTATTTTTTCAAAGTTTTCCTCAATCTTTTTTTTTTGTTTTTTGCTTTTTGCAATTGTCTCATTTTTCCTTCTATTTCATGTATCAATGCTCACACAGCTCACACATATTTACAAATATGCACATATATACATGAGGATGGGATTTTCACGTCTTAAGCTCGAGGAGGCTTATGGAAGAAGAGATACTCTGCATCGCCTTCACTAGGCATTTATAAAAAGTGTTTTAACTAATGCCCGTTCACTTTAAATGTGTGGTCTTTAGGAAGGTTCTTGATCTCAATAGTTCTATGGGAAAACACCTTGATAATAATAAAGAAAATGGTCCACCTAGACCTAAGTTTCCTACGAATAGGTGAAGCCTTTATTCATAGAGAAAATTTTTTTTATCTAGGAGAGAACTCTTTTTAATTACTGTGCTTGTCATAAACAAAAAGAAAAAAAGAAAACTTTGGCTCTCTCTTTGCTCAGCCTAGTGTCCCATAAGCTTCCTTCCCAATCACTTCAAGTTCATTCAAACTTAACCTCCTCTCCTCTCCAGTAGTATTCAAATCAAAATTGGGGGTCCTAGTCGCCCGCCAAGTCGATGCCTAAGCTCGATGCGAAGATGACAAGGTCAACCATACACCGCCCTATAAGGAGACATGCTTAAGATGTCTTAAAAGTCATCCTGTAGGCCCACAATGTATCAATTAACTTGTTTGCCCAATTCTTTCCATTCTTGACT
The DNA here is from genome assembly GCA_029747015.1 of Carnegiea gigantea. Lineage (NCBI taxonomy): Eukaryota > Viridiplantae > Streptophyta > Magnoliopsida > Caryophyllales > Cactaceae > Carnegiea > Carnegiea gigantea. Next base: position 389,510 of record JAKOGI010000266.1, on the reverse strand, counting down.
ATAGTTTTTTCTAAGATTTGCTTGATTTTTCTATCAGACACTTGTACTTGATTATTTGTTGACAAGGGATAGCAACTCAATGAATGATGGAATACCCTTCTCAACAAAGCATCCAAGGATGTATTGTCAAAATGGGTCATTTAATCACTAATAATAGCACAAGGCATCTCACAACAAGCGAGGATGTTCTTCCTTGGAAATCTAGTGGCCGCCTTAGTTTCGCAGGTCCTAGTGAGGATTAGCTCAACCCACTTACACACATACTCAATGCACATAGGAATATACCCATTTCCAAATGAATTAGGAACTGCCCCCATAAGGTCAATTCTCTAAACATCAAATATATCAACCACAATAACGGGTTTAAGGGACATCATGTCCTTCCTATTAAGTTTACGTAATTGTTGAGAATGAATGCACCTTTTGTAATACTTGTAGGTGTCCTTAAATAGCTTTAGTAAATAAAAATTGCATTGGAAAATCTTTGCAATAATTTTCTTCCATTAAAATTCCCCCTCCACATGCATGATTATAACAAAAGGATAGGACACTTTTTTGTCATCAGGCACACACCTCCTTATGATTTGGTCCTGGAAATATTTAAACAAATAGGGCCATCCCACATGAAATATCTAACCAATACAAGGAAGTATGTTCTATGGTCCATTCCCGAGGCATGTCACCCTTGACTAAGTAATCGATAATGTTAGCATATGACTGCTGCAATTGAGCCCTAAAAGATGTTCATCAAGAAAGCATTCAAAAATGGGGTCTTACATGCATCATTAATCACAATCCTAGATCAATTATCTACTATGAGGTTTTTGGACCCCTTTTTATCTTTCATTTTCAATCAAACTCTTAGAGCAGCGTGACCCATCTAATGAGTATAGGCTTGACATTCTTTTTCATGAAAAGGCGCTCAAAGCAACATGGTCAATGAAAATAACCACATGAGACTCTATGAGGTAGGGCCTAGACTTCTTAAATCCATAAATAATCGCTAGAAACTTTTCTTGGTCAAAGTGTAATTTAGTTGTGCTTCATTTCAAGTGTGAATAGCAACTTACATGGGGCTTCTTATAAATTCTTTGACCCAAAACAGCCCCTATCACATAATCGAACACATCACACATAAGTTCAAATTGCTCTCCTAAAACGGAATGTTGCAAGATGGGAGTAGTGGTTAATGTCTTGTTAAGCTTCCAAATGCCACTTCACATTCCTTAAAGAAGTGGACTGACATGTCCTTATCGTGGAGTGAACACCAAGGCTTAGCAATCTTGCTAAAATTACTAATAAACCTCCTGTGGAAATTAGCATGTCTAAGAAAGAACATATATCTTTCACACAAGTAGGGAGAAGAAGGTTTGTAATTAATTCCACTTTCGCTTTGTCTACCTTTATACCCTTACTAGAGATTATATGACCCAAGACAATTCCCCTTTTAACCATGAAATAACATTTTTCTCAATTAAGGGTCAAATGCTTATAGCGACACCTTCTAAATCCTTTCCTAAATTAGCTAAGCAACCATCAAATGGGCCCCATAAACAAAGAAATCATCCGTGAAAATTTCTAAACATTGCTCAACCAAATCAAAAAATATGGACATTATACACCTTTGAAAGGTGGTCAGGGTATTGCATGACTGAAGGCATCTTCCCAAAGGCATAAGTGCCAAAGGGACATGTTAATGTAGCCTTCTCTTCATATTCAAGTCGATGAAAGCTTAGGCGTAGCCAAAATATGCATTAAGGAAACAATAAAAAGCTCACCCTGCTAGCCTCTCCAGCATTTGCTACAGAAAGGGTCGACAAAAATTGTCCTTTATAGTGACAGAGTTTAACTTTCAATAGTCAATTCATACTCTCCACCTGGATTAGGTTCTTGCAGAAATAAGTTCATCCTTAACATTCTTAATCATGGTGATACCTGTCTTTTTATTAATGACTTAGATTAGACCTACCCATTTGTTATTCGAGAAGGAGTGCATAATGCCATAGTCCAATCATTTAAGAATTTCTTTTATCACCACTTCTCACAGGGTACAGTTCAACCTTCTTCGTCGATCATAGTAAGCTTTTAGATTGTCCTTAAAGTGGTTTTATATTACACAATAATGGGACTAATGCCTCTTATGTCTCGTAAGGTCCATCCTGTAATAGCCCGAACCTACACCATGTTAATTATTTTGGTTAACCTCCATTTAAATTAATTAAGTTGGGTGCCGCATTTTAATTCAGCACCCATATAACTTGTGTAATTGCAAGTTGACATAACAAAATGGTGTCGAAAGGAAATTAAGTCATGCTCCTTATTAAATCATTCAAAATTTATAAAGAAATATAAATACAAATTGATCCATTTATAAAAGTGGGTAGTTATGGAACACATATAAATATACAATTTGCTCATCTGCGTTATATAAATGAAATAGTAATAATAATGAACAAAATGAAAATAATTGCAAAGAGACAAAAAATCAATGTGGGTACAGTTTGTAATCCATTTCAAACAAACCATGAAAATACTATTAATAGACCATACTAGCTCAAAATTTTAAGCCAAATATTTATTGGTATTAAAAGGGAATTGTTTTAGGAATAAAAATAAATAAGAAAAAATAAGAAAAATCTAGAATTAAGATAGAATAAAAATCAACATTAATAAAAGTAAAACTAATAAAAATTAAAACAAAACGACCCTCTTCCGCAACCCGTGAAACCCCCTGCTTCCTTATTCTTCTTGCACGCCCCCTCTCCTGCCCTGCTGTTGCGCCTAGCCCTAGCCATCACCCTTGCAACCACCATCTGTTGTGTCATATTCATCCATTTGAGCCGCTAGCACTACCATCATCTCTTCTCACCCCTTCCTAGCTTGTTCCATTGGGTTGGCTAACCCTCCTGTAATTACTTTCACCATTTTGTTTTTGATTTTGTTAGCCAATGTATTGTTTTGATTAGATAAATATTAATTTGTGATTATTTAGAGCTTTGATGATGAGTTTGAGGCTTGCAATAGTTTAGGAGTTTATGGGTGTTATGGTGGAATTGGGCTTTGGAGGTTGGAAGTGAGGTTGTGTTCTTTCACTTGCTTTTGTGAAATCTTGAGGATTTTTAGTTGTATTTGAATGAAATTAGGCGGATGTGTGTGTGTGTGCGCGCGCGCGCCATGAAAAAGGTTGCATTTAGCTTGAGGTTGAAGATAGAAGAAGAAGGCAAAAGCATCATCTTTGGGTTTTTTGAAATTAACTAGACTAATATGAGCTTTGGGGCTTTGTTAGAAAGATAGAATGGTGTTTAGTGAACAATTTTAGCAATGGTAGTGACTAAGAGCATTTGTGGAGCTTAGGAAGGAGGAAAATGCTAATTTGAGGCATTGTGAAAATGAATTAGTTAATAAAAAACTTGAAATTAATTTGGGGGATTATAATGAATTCTTATGTGACAATTAAGGGGATTTAGTATTTTAACGGTAAAAATGAGCTCGGTGTTGTAACTTAATCAAATTAATCATGATGATGAAATCTAATTAGTGCTAAGAATGATTCTAAATGTAAAAATTTACCTAATGAACTAATTATCAGTAATTTTGGAGCTTGGTTCTTGTATCTTGATGTAAGTAAAGAGATGAATGGATTAGGTATGGTGCTAATGGCTAACTAAATGTTTCTGCGACCTGAAAGGGTGAATGAAAAATTGGTTTTACACTTAAACGACTTGAGAATGACACAACCCATATAGTTTAAATCAATTAAGTGGCAACTAAAATCTACTTGAACATAAAAGGGCAAACACCTATTCGGTATGGACATAAGAACATAAACTTGAGATTGAAACAAATCCAATATCATAATTGGACTTCCATAGCCTAAGCCCATTAGGGATGAATCACTAAAACTAATAATAATGTCACTCCTAATAATAATAATAATAATAATAATAATAATAATAATAATGATAATAATAATAGTAATAATAACAATAACAACAACAACAATAACAATAACAACAACGACAACGACAACGACAACGATAACGATATCATCAATCATCATATATATATATTAAAAGTTGGATACAAACAATGTGTGAATGACATGTGGCATCTTACATGGTACAAATTGATGACTTGGCAATTTGCAATTGGTAGATATTAGTGGAGACATATTAATCAACATTAATGCTATTAATTAGATTTTATTATATGCTATTAACTTAATTATTTATTGCATGATTTTATACTCCTAACTCTTTTTATTTTTTGAGTAGGTCCTCATGCGATTAACTTGGTATGCAATAATTGATTTTTTTGTATTTCAAACCGATTCATTTTATTTTTCAATATTAAAAGAATAGAGTTAGATAAAAGAATCAAATTTTACCTTAATTTTAATTGTTACTACTTTTTTTTTTTTTTGAAGTATAGATCTTGAGGTTATTGTAAATGAGTAATGTCATATTGCCATATAACAAATTAATCACATAAGATAATTTATGAATGATATATAAGACAACATGTACAAATATTGTGTTAGATTCTATATGAATATTCATCTAGGGTTGATTTTTATCTATCTTATGTAGAGTAATCTATAATATTGTAATATAGTTTTTGTGAAATTAAGTTAAATTAAAATATAGTCTATTTAACTCCTAAAAAATATCCATCACAAATTAATTACACTGTGACGTGTTCAATAATTATGAAAAAAAATGGTAAATGGTAAATCATTACCATATGAAAACAAAAGAAATTTAGAGTGATTTTAAAGAAAAATATAAAGGAAACAATAATTATGTTATTATAAAATTGTTAATCTACTTTTAAAATAATATATTTTTATTAATTAGTTATACTAATATTACATTATTAAGACAAAAATTAACTAACATCCTTACATCGCAAGGGTATAACCCTATATATATTAAAAGTTAGATAGAATCAATATATAAGTGATACATAGGATAACATATATAATACCACATAGGATTACTTGATTTCATAATGGTCTATGTAGGCTAAGTTAATGTAATACTACATTAAATTAAGACTTTAATTTTTTGCATAATTTATATAGTAATTAGTAAAACTCCAACTTTAATATAATCTTTATTGAAGTAATTAAATGAAAAGATAGTCCATTTAATTACTAAATTTGCCCACCAAAAAATGTCTCACATATTAAAGATTTTTGGGAATATAGTATATGAATAATTATGGAACAAATACAAAAGGAATTTTAAGTGATAATTTACATGGAAAAAGAAAAGAAATTATTATAACTAAAAAACAATAATTATGTTGTAATAGGATTATTACTACTTTTAAAATTGACATGTTTTCTATGCTATTTATACTAATCAAATTAAAATAAAAATTGACATTTTTTAATACATTAGATGCCACATAGGATACCCAATTTGAGTTAAGATGGGCATAGATTTATTGCAATATCAATTCTACATATTAAAGTGAATACCACTTATTAATTAGTAATAAAATTTAATATTTATATAAAATATATTTAATAAATAAATTATTTAAATGAATAAAAACAATGTGAGTTAAACATTAAGAATGAAGAGTATATATTATCACAATGGAAAAAAAATTTAAAAAAAATGCTCAACTATTCGTAAATTGAGTAATCTAACATATCTCTTTTTGCTATTTGGGTTAATAATTATTTTTTTAATTATCAATACAATTTTAAATATGTTTGAATTACATCCTTGCATTGCAAGGGGTATGACCCTAGTACCATTAATGATCATAATAATGACAATATTAGAAAAAGGGATAAAATAGAAAGCGAGGGGTAAAATCAATTTGTGTGGTTAAGTACATGATAGAGGGCGCATTGATAATTCAAAAGGGAACAAAGAAAGTTATTGATTACTTAGTAAGCTCATAATAAGTGAAAAACTAGTGAAACTTCACTAGCTATAAAAAAATATATTTGGAGCAAAAGTAAGGCCATGTTCCTCCTTTTCAAGCTAGAAACAAACCGTTTATAAAAGGGAAAAAGATTTCAAAAACTTCAGGTATTTTTATTGCCTGTACTCTGCAAAAATTCACATGTTTCTCAAAATTATATAGATTTCATGTAATACTCAAACAATAAATTAGTTTCAAGTAATGTTTTGTCATCCAATTAAGTGGCCCCATCAGCTATCAAGCATTAGGGCTTATGTCCGTCCATTTACCTACTTCAGCTCGGCTTTTCGATCAACCTAGAAGGTGTAAATATATCTCAATCATCACCTCAAACTTTAGTAGACGTTCGACTATCAGATGACAACTAACAAAGCAAGTTTACTTATATTCTCTCCCTCTTATGTTTTCGAACTAAAATAAATTGAAATGCAGGTATCCAAAAAATTTGATTTAAAAGTTTATTTTACCATTAGGGACAAACATATTGGGCTTTGACTCATTCTTCAAAATTGTTTTCTATGTTTCTGTTTTAAGTAAAGGATCAGTGAACATCACTCCTCCTAGCAAGCCTGATGGCAGTAAGAAATAGAGAGGACATTTGTATGTTTTGTTAATGGTTAGCTTTAGACACTCATAGTGGTTCCAGGCTAAAATGAAGCTTTGTAGGAGATGAGAAGACATGTCATCTGTATTTTCTTTTGGATAATCATTCCTAGTGTAGTATTCCAGGAAACCCCCAACTAAGCTGAATTTTAGTTGTATAAGTTGAATCGTATTATGAAGCTAACTTCATTACTCCTAACTTTAATGAATTTGGTGAATGTGAAAATAATTCAGTATAAATCCATAATTTCCGCTCAGTATAGCTTTATCCATCTTAGGGCGACATTAATGCCTTTAATCGAGAAGACCTCCACTGTAATTATGAAAAATAAATGATCATATTATAGTAATTAAATAATTAGGGATTGGAGGCGTTACACCCTAAAGCCTCTTTGTTTTCTCTAAGCAAGGCAAGCACTTGGGTTCTTGGTCAAGGTTTAAATCATTGGCAATTAGAAGAGGAAGAGACTCATCTGCACCTAAAAAAGCATATTTAAGGGTGTTAGAAAGGGGCTTCAATTCAATAGATGAAGATAAAGGCACACTAGGTATGCAACTAGTCATCATGTTGATCATCAAATACAAATGTCATATTTGGGCTCACACATGACATCAATTTCTTTTCATGATCAAAGTCCACTTCTTCCAAAGAGAAGTCACCTACCCAATTAAGGATATAGTATTCCACATCATCAAATCCCATGGATTGCTTTTGTAGATTAAACACATTCAACTCTACTATCATATTCCCGAAAATTAACTTCATTTTTTCATCTCTACAGTTGATAAGTGCATTAGAAGTAATAAGGAATGATCAATCATAGATAACCGGTATTTTATTCTCTGGATACATAATAGCCTTAGGCTCAAGCACAACAAAGTCAACTAGAAATATAACTTCCCTATCTTGATTAATACATCCTCAACCATCCCTTTAGGTAGCCTAATAAAGCCATCGGCAATTGAAGGGCCATTTTGGTATGTTTAAGCTCACCTAATCCCAATTTCTCATGCACCAGAAAGGGTAAGTGATTGACACTAGCACCAAGGCCAGGTAAGGCCCTATGTATGTTATGGTTGTCAATGACAATTGAAGTTATGGGATATCTCGGTCTTTATACTTGACAGTCATTTGATTAAAAATGATTGAACAAATTAGAGATTAATACAAGGCTCACTTGGGAAAATTAGTGTTACACTTAGTAGTGCAATAATCTTTAGTAAAATAAGCATGGGGGCATTTGTTAAATAACATCAAGGAGGGCGACGTCGATCTTAACTCGAGATAAACTCGCATTTATCTTATCAACATAGGAATGAGCCTTCTTTTCATTAAGTCAGTCAGGAAAAGTGGAATGGGCTTAGAAGCCATAGGGGAAGAAGTAGGAGTAGCCTTATAGGGCATAGAATTATCGAGAGCTGGAAACTTATCCTCCTTAGGTTCTTTCACATCCTTAGAAAGAAAGGAATTAGATGGAGAAATAGACACATCATGAGAAATATATTCTCAGGAAGAGGGAGGAGTTGAAGATGGGGGAGGTGACAAATCCAAATCATGAGCACCCATATGGCTGTCAATTTTCTTCCCAGACCTTAGAGAGATCACGACAATAACTTTCCTTACGTTATTAGGGTCAAAAGAAGAAGGAGAAGATCCTACTCTTAGGTTTACTTCGGGTTGACTAGGAAAAGTCACTCTCTCTCTAATTGATGTGACAAGTTGTGCAAATTATTCACTCATGGTCTTCAACATCCTCTCCTTAGACGATTTTCTCTCTTTCATCATTTTTTCCATATCATTCATTCAAGTTATCACTTTGTCGATTTCATTGCAATCGAAAGGGGGATAAGATTGAGTAATAAATGGTTCAGGAGAAATCCCTCTAAGTTCATAGTACGCCCCATTAGAATGCCGGCCTTTGATGAGAACAAGAATAAGAAGAAGAGAAGATGAAGGGTTTCCTTTAGAAACCCCCCTTGAGCATTAGGCATTAAAGCATTTTGGCCCGTCCATGAAAAGTTGCGGTGCTTGGACCACTTCGGGTTGGATGTAGGAAAATAGGGTTCAAACTTCAGCTTTTGGAAGTCCACATTAACTCCACTTGCTCTTGGCTCATGGCCAATTGTTGTGCAAACAAAGGGCAAGCACTTAAGGTGTGGCCTTAAGCTCGGTATTGTGAGGATGGGAACATTGGGAGAGGGGGAAATTATTAAGCGATCAAGATAAGACTATCCCCTTAAGCATGTTTCCTAAGCGGCTACATGTATATCAATATGAGTGGTTTTCGTAATCGCATTCATTCCTACCTTTCAACTATTTAGCCGGGCACTTAAGCCTTTATCTCTAATGGTTTCCCATTTTAAAGTTTTTCTCAGGAAGTTCTGAAAATTCTTATGCCTCGGTTTCACTTTTATTCAAAAATTCCCCTTGTTATATGAACCCAACCATGGTCAAGGTTGACCAGTCAAGCCCCTCATATATAATTTGGCATGAACGTCATTACTGTAAATTATGATATGGCCATTCAGCCAATAAGTTCTCAAATATCTCAAAATATTTTCAAAAATATTCCTTATCAAGTTGCACAAAATGGTTGACTTCATTTCTCAATTTAACCATTTTGCCCTTCGGAAAATATTTTCTTGAAAACACCATCACAAGCTCATCCTATATCGAGATAGAATTTACGAGGAGACTATGTATCCACTTCTTTCATTTAAGGCAAATGGAATGACAACCAAAGAATGTCTTGGGGAACATTTGAAAATTGCATCATTGAGCATACCTCCTCAAAATTGCTTAGAATCAAGTAAGCATCACCATCTCCTAAGAACCTGGGGAGTATAGCCATGTATTAGGGTCTAAATTCAAAAGGAACAACTCCGTCAAGTTTTACAAGTCAAAGACAAGGACTTGGTGTACGGGTTTAAAATTTCAATCTGAGTAAGTCTGTCGCTACTAGACGACCTCATCCAAGCACTCATTCATCAATTTTTAAAAAATTTTTGAATTTTCAAATGTTAGGCATTTTCACTTTATAACAAAACAAAACTATTTATCACAATCAAGTCACAAGCAAATGCAAATTTAGTGCAATCATTCTTGGCAACGGCGCCAAAATATGGTTGGTAATTTTCGAGTAAGGAAAGTTGTCATCCTCTGGAATATTAGTGAATTAGCTTAAGTTGTGACAGAATTGCAGCTGTTGGTTGAATTATGACAACTAAACTACTAATAAGCTAAGATTTGCTTAAATTAACCGACTAACAATTAAACCTACAAATAAGAATATCCACCACTACTCTAGCCCTATAGATATGAAACACAAATCAACACAAAAAGCATAAAAAGGGTGATTATGACTCGATATGGCTGCACTCAAAAATGCCCAAATTTCTCCTTAAAGGATCACCCAAAAAAATGAGAAACAAACCGAAAATCTAGAACTAATTTATCCAAGAAAACGCAACAAAAAGGAAGGAGAGAGAAAATTATCCACACACCCATTACCAAATTGATGTTGGTTCTTGCTTGATTGACAATTATTTCTCCCCAATCTAGCTCCAATTAGCTTCCATTGATTCTATTTGAGCTCCTTTGGAGAGGATTAAAACTTAAGATTAAAAAAATTCTAAAGGAAGAACAAGAGAAGGCATATAGAGAAAGGGATGAACAAAAGAACATGATTAAGATATGAAGAAATAGTTACTGGCTCAAATCCTGTGGGATTGAGCCCTTAATCTCCTCTCAACCCTTTGCTCATCTAAATTTAACATTTGGTGGTGATGTTTATTGATCAAAAACAAACAATGGTAGAGATTTAAGAGTGAGAAAGTGAAATTAGAGCTAAATCAAAGAAGATTAACAAAATGGAAGCAAAATGAAATAAAGAGATTAACCTTTCATTAATGAGAATTTTAATTTAAGAAAGTGTATCTTAATGAGAGAGAACTCCTACAATGATAAACCCTAAAAACAAGAAGATAAACCCCTTCTTATTACCCTAAACTAGATAGCCGTAGTTCCACACTTGGCATTGTTGTGCCACGTGGCAAGGGTCGACTGTGCCAGAATTCTGCTATCCTACGCTGTTTTCTTCCCCTTTTTTGCAGTTTTTAACATGGCGCTGGTGTGACAGATCTCTACCTTTTTCTTTATTCAAGCAAATTGTGTTGGCACAATCTGACTTCTTCTGGCACGTTTTTCACTTTTGGCGTGTTTTTTTCATTAGGCTTCAAAGCGGCTAGGAGGTGCTCCTTATTTGCACTCTGTCAATGTTTCCTACCCAAAAAAAAAAAATGAACATCAATAAATTCCTAAATTAAGCTTTTTTTTAAGGATTAGATCTAGTGCAAGGGCGTCAAAACTTTATCGGTTATGAACCAAACACATAGCAATCAAAGTTTGACTATCACAATGCAAGGAAACTAGTGAAGCTAGCTTCCCCACAATAGCACAGTTGATGGTAATTCTCATGACCATTTAGCTTCCTTACCTTCATACCCAAGAGCAATGAATTCATAGTTCATGGTTGAGTTAGCAATGCATGATTATTCGGTTGATTTCCATGATATTGTGCCTCTAGCCAAGGAGAATACATAACCACTAATCGAGTTTATGTCATCATCATCTATGACCTAGTTTGCATTAGTGTATCCATCTAGTACTAAAGGATATATATGATAATCTAAACTTGAATCTCATAGTATAGAGCCCTAGGGTTCGTGCAGAAACTCTTGACACCTATTCTCGTTTCTACCTCTTAGACTGTGCCCTTATTTATAATAAAGTGATCAGCCAGAGGCCCTAGGGTTTTAGGTGAAAATTATAATTATGCCCTTGTAGCATGTCAACACTTAGGCAACACAGGCTAACAACGTTTGTGGGTGCATTACAACCCTAACTGGAAGAATAGACGATGTCTGCTCTAGTATATTTCATTAAAAACATGACACTAGCTATTATCTTAGCTTATTCTGATTGGATAACTAGATTTCTTTTATTCCTTTCCAAGTATATACTATAATCATATGGGGTTTTCAAGGATTCTACATCAAAATGGTTAAATTTTCTTAAAATCTTTTAAACACAATGAGCTTCATTAAGAGAAAAACCAACTTCTTTTTTTTTTTTTCCCCACTTTGAACATAAGAATCAAATCAACATTACTAAGATCCTTCATTTCAAACTTAGAATTTGAGAATCTAGTCAATTTTATGATTGCTATACTTGTTCAAAATACAAGCATATCATCAACATACAAGTATATAATAACAACACTGTGCTCATCAGATTTAGAAGATACACAAGAGTTAGATTCATTGACCACAAAATCATACAACAAAAGAATTTTATCCAATTTCTCATACCACTATTTTGTGCTCATTTTAGACTGTATAGAGATTTTATCAATTTACGTATATCATCCCCTCAAATCGTCTCACGTAAATCTCTTCTTTTGGCTCTAAATTTAAGAAGGTTGTTTTCACATCCATTTGATGAATAAGTAAAGCAAGCAATGATGCAAGGACAATTAATGCTCTAGTAGCAACTTTTGTCAATGATGAATATGTATCAAAATAATCAATGTCTTCCTTTTGATTGTTGCCTTTTACTATAAATCTTGCCTCCAACTTATCAATTGACCCATTAAGTTCCAAAATTTAGATTCTACTTATCTCATGGTTCCCTCATGGGTCCTAAGGTCCTCTTCTAAGAGGAAGACTTGTATAAAGTTTTCATTAATGTCATCTAGATAATATATGTTACAGGTGTGCAAAAAAATCCGAAACCAAAAACCGAACTGAAAAATCAAAACACCAACCCAAAAGTTCGGTTAACCGTGGAAAAATTTATAAAATCAATGGTTCAGTTAATCGAACTGGAAAAAAAAAAGGTTAACGGGTCTGTTTTGGTTCAGGAGGTCCAAAAAAATCGATTAACTGTGGTTAACCGAAAACCTGAAATAAATTTTATTTTTCTTAATTTTAAGCGTAGGAAATTAAAACCCTCGGCTTTTTCATTGTTGCTTTCATTCGCCTAACCCCTTCTCTCTCTATCTCGGCCTCTCACCAGACTCGCCACTCTAGTCCCCCCCTCCAGACACACCTCTACAGGCTCTAGATCTGGACTCCATAGCCTCTCCTTGACGGCAGTCGCCTCTCGTCTAGTCTCCCCTTCGAAGGCTCAGACAGTCTGCCTTCTTCTCTCATTGTGTTCACACACAATCGCAACTTGCAAGTGGCTCTTCTATGAACGACTTAGATTTGAATTTCTGTGATGAGTTACGATAACTATCACATTTTAGATTTCTAATTTAGTTATTGTTTATGTTCAATCTCTTAGTGGGTTTGGGTATTTTACAAGTTTCTGGGATTTTTTGCTTATAGATTCCTATGACTGTGAGGCTGTGACAATGAGTAGAGATGACACCTCATCATTGTTCGGTTTTTTAACGGAGCAAAGTTTTAACCCTTATTATTGGATTTTAGCTCACAAATAATCTTCAAATTAGTTAATTAATTAGATTTTGTATTTTGTAGGGTTAAATAAGAGAGGAGCCCAATTGGAAGCCAGGCCCAATGCATTTGAAAGGAACAATTCAATAGGACGTGCCATAAGATCAACAGAGCATGCCACAAGGCCAGGGAGCATGCCACATGTAGAAATTGGAAAATCGCGAACAGAGATTTGTTATGGGTGCATCGTGCCAAGGGGTACAACCGTGCCAAACCTTGTAATTATATTTTGTTTTAATTACTCGATGATGTAAGGGTAAAAAGATATTTTTGGCGTATTTTTTAGGTCATCTTTGTTTTTAGTAGCTTGCTTACTCTAGCTGTAGCCTTGTTGAACATTCTTTATCCTCCATTAATGAATAGCAAAAAGTTGAAGCATTAGATTAATTTCATGGCAAGTTTCTTGTTCTCTCTCTTTATTATTGCTTAATCTTACTTTCTCTCTCCTAAATTTCTCACTTTTGAGCAGCATCAACCTTCCCCAAACATGGGCTTGATGGGTTAGGGGTTGTGGGAAGATTTAGGTTTTGATCTTGATGGATTGGAAACATAAATCTATCTCTCAAAACTCAATCATATCTCTGGCTAATTTTCCCTTTTTCGACATTTACTCATCCACACTACTAGGCTAGCTTGAGATAGTGCAACTTGAGGTTTTATGGGTAAAGAGATCATTCAAGGCTTGATGATGATGATATCGCTTGTTCTTAATCAAGAATGATTGTGAACTCATTGGTGACCTCTCTCTCTCATCTTTTTATTGCATTTGTTAGGATTAGGCATAGTTGAGTTTAGAAATTACAATTTCGTGGGGTGATCTTTCAGGATTGCCGGTTGTGTTGATTGTTAATTCAAGCCAAGGGCCATGTCGAGCCCGATCCCCCATTTTTTTGTGCTATGTGTTTTTTAGGTGCTAGTGATCATTAGTTAGATCAGTGTAACATTTATTTGTTTTGGAAAGTCATTTTAGAAGAGCTTATTAGGTTTGCATGCTAGGTTTGTTTAGTTAAGTTAAAAATTGAAATCGTTCAACAATTAAGTCGATCTTAAGTTAATCAGCATTCTTCTAAGAGGACGACTCGTAACCCTTACTCACCACAGGAAAATATTACCAACAAAATGACGCTGTTACCAGGGATGATGACGTTTGCTTTTGATTTAGACTTAATTATTGTACATAGTTTTTGATTTTGACCATTTTGAAAAAAAAAAATCATAAAAATTGGAAAAAGGAAAAATTAAAAAAAAATGAGAATCAATGAGTGCTTGGAATCGATTGCCTAGTTGTGGGAGATTGATTCATATTAAATGACCTTCCCACACTTGGGCAATCCCAACCATAGTACCAGAACCCAAAGAGATAGCGGAGGAACAAGCCCAAGGGCCTCCTCATCCTTCCCCTTCGGCTCAAAGGAGCTTGAATCAAATCTTCTACCCATCGAGATCAACTAATCCCTCTTGCTTTCAAATATCATAGCTCGGTGGGGATGTCCAATTCTCCTTCAGTCCTCAATACATGACCATACTTTCCCAATTTAGTGAAGATGGTGATGCTTACCTATTCCTGAGTGAATTTGAGGAAGTATGCTCGGTGATGCAATTCCCTAATGTGCCCTAGGACATAATTAGGTTGTGCCTCATTCCTTTTGCCTTAAACTATTTGACAAAGAAATGGATGCATAGCCTCCCGACAAACTCAATCTCCTCATGGGATGGGTTTGTGAGGGTTTTCTTGAGGAAATATTTCACAAATGGTAAAATGGTGAAACTATGGAATGAGATTAACCAGTTTGTCCAACTTGAGAAGGAGTCCTTTTAGAAGTGTTTTAAGCGGTTTAAACACTTGCTTACTCAATATCCACACCATGGTTTAGAAAAGTGGCGTTTGTGCCAAATTATTTATAAGAGTATTGAACAAGCCACTAGGACCATGGTGGAGTCTAAGTGTCAAGGAGGGTTTTTGAACAAGAGTGAGACCGAAACTTGGGATTTCCTAGAGGAGTTAGCTGAAAAGATATTACAATGAGAAATTACTAGGGATGAGAGTCTAGGTGCTAGAATTAATAGAAAGAAGGGAGAAGTTGATATGATAGCGGATACCACAAACATTGGTACTAGATTTTCCACCCTTGAAAATATATTAAAGGGTTTTGTGTTATCCCAAACCCCAACCAACTTCCCCCTTACTAAATGGTCACATGCTCTCAATGTCAATTCACTGATAACTCCTTAAGTGCATGTCCTTTGTTTGCTCAATAGATGGCTACTAGGCAAGAGCAAGGTCACGAGAGTGCGGCCTTCCAAAGGCCAAAATTTGATCTTTACTCCTCTACTTATAATCCGGGGTGGGCTAAGCACCCTGATTTTTCATGGACTCGGTCTAATGCCTTGATGCCCACCAATCAAGGTGGGGGTTCTCAAGGGAACTCCTCATCTTCAGCTTATCAAAAGCCACCATTCCAAGGGGCATACAATGCTCCTAGGGGCACTCCTCCTCCTCAACCATATGTAGCTCAATCATATCTTCCTCCCAGTCGTAATGAGCTGGATAAAGTCAATAAGAAAGTTAATGACATAAAGAGGATGATTAAAGAGCTTAAGGAGCCAAATGAGAGAATGATGAAGACAATGAGTAAATAATTTGCTCAATTTGCAATGTCTAATAGGGAGAAAGGGCTTTTTCCTAGTCAACCTGAGGTAAACCTAAGATGAGGCTCTTCCTCTTCCTTTGACCCTAATAATGTTCGGAAAGTTAATGCCATAATTTCCTTACGATCGAGTAAAAAGGTTGACACCCATATGGATAAGCAAAATGTGAATGATTCCCCTTTCTCATCATCTTCTCTCCCGTCCCCTTAAGGTGAATGTATTCAACGTTCAAAAGCAACCAATGGGTTTTGATAATGTTGACCACCAATCCCTTAATTAGGTGGGCGACCTTACATTGGGGAAAGTAGAGGTTGATTATGAATAAGAGTTAATTTCATGTGTGTATGAATCATTTTGCATGGAGTATGAACCGAATATGATGCGTTTTCATTAGAGGACCAATGTGACAACTCATTACATGCATCCATCCTTACATCCCTCTCTTTTATTCCCCTTCATCTCATGAGGCACCTCCTAGTGTGCCGTTATCTTCCCCTCTTGAATTGAAACCCCTTCCCAATACACTCAAATATGCATTCTTGGGTCCGAATTAGACTTTTCTTGTCATACTTACTAATGGTTGAATGCAGACCAAGAAATTGAAGTCCTGGACTTGTTAAAGGAAAACAAAGAAGCATTAGGGTGGACCTTAGAAGACATTCATAGCATTAGTCCTACCATAGTACAACATTGCATACATCTTGAGGACAATGCAAAACCTTACTAGGATAGACAAAGAAGATTGAACCCCGCCCTTCAAGAAGTGGTAAAGAAAGAAATTCGTAATGGTTAGATCATAATATTATTTACCCCATCTCGGATAGTGATTGGGTGAGCCTCGTCCAAGTCGTTCCTAAAAAGACCGGTATAACCATGGTCAAGAACAACAAGGGTGAGCTCATTCCCACAAGAATCCAATTTGGGTGGAGGGTATGCATTGATTATCAAAAGTTAAATTCCGCTACAAGGAAGGATCACTTTCCCTTGCCATTCTTGGACTAAACGTTGGAGAAGTTAGCCAGACAGGCTTTCTGTTGCTTCCTTGATGGATATTCTGGCTATATCCAAATTCCTATTGCCCCCAAGGCCAAGAAAAGACCACATTTACATGCCCTTTTGACACTTATACCTTTAGGAAGATGCATTTTGGTCTTTGCAATGCCCCGACCATTTTTAAAAGGTGTATGATCTCGATATTTTTCGATTTAGTTGAGCAACGCATTGAGATTTTCATGGATGACTTCTCCGTGTACGAAGACTCTTTTGAGGGTTGCTTAGCTAGCTTGAGAAAAGTGTTAAGAAGGTGTCGGGATAAAAAGTTGACTCTTAATTGGGAAAAATGTCATTTCATGGCCAAGAAGGGGATTATCTTAGGTCATATTATCCCTAGCGAGGGTATAGAAGTAGACAAAGCAAAAGTGCATTTGATTGTAAACCTCCCCCTCCCTACTTGTGTAAAGGATATCCGATCCTTTCTTGGGTACATCGATTTTTACCGAAGATTCATCAAGAACTTTAGCACGATTGTTAAGCCCTTGGACCTATTTAGCAAACAGTTATTAGCTGTTAGCTACTAACTGTTTGAATTAGCTATTTGTATTAGCTGTTTGAATTAGCTGTTTTTTGAAAAACTGTTTAGTACAATTAGCTGTTTCTAATAAAGATGTGAGATAAAAAGCTAATTCCTCGAAAAGCTCTTCCAAAAAACTCATGGAATTAGCTTTTTCAAATTAGCTTTTTGGACCCAAAAAACTCTTCTAAAAAGTCTTTTTACCAAACACCCAAATTAGCTTTTTTACTTGGTGAAATAGCTAATCTTGGTCAAAAAAGCTCTTTTTAGCCAAAAAGCTTTTTAAAAAGTTGTTTGCCAAACACCCCCTTATCTTCCATCCTAGCTACGGAGACACCCTTCCATTTCTCCAAGGAGTGTGAAGTGGTGTTTACAAAGCTTAAGGAAGCGCTTACTATTGCACCGATCCTGCATCCTCCCGTCCAGGAAGAATCTTTTAAATTCATACAGGGTATATCAAACTATGCAGTCGGGGTAGTTCTAAGACAAAGAATTGATTAGAAGCCCCACATAATTTACTACACGAGTCATACTTTGAATGAGGTGTAAGTGAATTACACTATGACTGGAAAAGAATTCTTGGCGGTAGTTTTTGGATTTGAAAAGTTTAGACCTTACCTCATAGGGTCTCATGTGATTGTTTTGACTAATCATGCCACCTTGAAACATCTAATGGAAAAAGAAAGATGCAAAGGCTAGGCTAATAAGGCCGATTATGCTTCTACAAGAATTTGATTGTGAGATCAAAGATAGGAAGGTTTCCAAGAACCCGGTAACAAATCACCTATCTAAGCTAGTGACTAATGATGCAAATGAACCCCCTATCTCTGCTTGTTTCCTCGATGAGCAATTGTTTAGAGCTCAAGTGGGGCTATGACTTGCTGACAGAGTGAACTATCTAGTTACTGGGGAAATGCCTAGGGATAGAACAAGGATGATAGGGATTGTTTTCTTTCCACGGTTCGATTCTTAAGATGGGATGGCCCTTACTTATTTAAATATTATCCAGACCAAATCATTAGAAGATGTGTCCCTGATGAGCACTTTTAGAGTGTCATCTCCTTATGCCATGATTAAACTTATAGAGGACAATTTAGTGGGAAAAAGATCGCCGCGAAGGTTCTTCAAAGTGAATTCTATTGGCCCACCTTATTTAGAGATGCCCATGATATTACAAATGATGCTTGCGTTGTCAACAAATGGGTAAGATTGGTAGGAAAGACATGATGCCACTCACCCCCATCATTGTTATGGACATATTTGATGTGTGAGGTATAGATTTTATGGGTCCATTCCCGAGTTCATTTGGGAATGAGTAAATTCTCTTGTGTGTGGATTATATGTCAAAATGGGTAGAGGCCATTCCCACAAGGATGAATGAACTCAAGGTGGTTACAAGATTTTTGTGAGAAAATGTTTTTGCTAAGTATAAGATGCCTAGGGCAATCACTAGTGATCAAGAGAGCCATTTTGACAATAGGTCCTTTGATGCACACCTTAAGAGGTACTCAATCCTCCATCGCATGGCAACCCTATACCATCCACAAACTAATGGTCAAGTAGAGGTTTCAAATAGGTAAGTCAACCAAATTCTCGAAAAGACTGTGAATAAATAGGAAGGACTAGGCATATTAGCCAATTGATGCACTTTGGGCCAATCGGACAGCTTTAAAAACCCCTTTGGGCATGTCACCCTATAGAATGGTCTTTGGACGTCCTTGCTATCTTCCCGTTGAGCTCAAACATAGGGCTTGGTGAGGAATTCGGGCCCTAAACTTGGACGGGACGGCTATGGTGAGAAATGAAAGCTTAGCTTAAATGAGTTGGAAGAAATTAAGCGGGAAGCATATGATGACACTCGCGTAAGCAAAGAGTGCACTAAATTCTTCCATGATAAACTCATCTATAAGAAACAGTTTTCCCCCAACCAAAAACTGCTATTATATAATTTTTGCCTTCATTTGTAGAAAGCTACGGTCTAGGTGGGTTGGTCCCTATGTTGTAGTTAAAATATTTCCCCATGGAGCGGTCAAAACTAGAGACTCCACCAAGGACCTCGTGTTCAAGGTGAATGGGCATAGACTGAAGCCCGTGATGGAACTATCGAGAGAAGAGGACATGGAGTGTATCTTCCTCCATGAACATTCTCCCTCTGAGTAGTCATATTTGAAATTATTGTACAAATATGCATAGTGTACATAAGTGTGGGGTTATTGGAAAGAAAAAAAGGTGAAAAGCCAAGAAAAAGTGTGAAAAACATATTCGAAAAATTTGAAAAAAGAGATGGAAAAGGTAAAGGAGTAAAATGAGTGAGAGAAAGAAGAGAAAGAGGTGCAAAAAAAAAGAGGAAAAAAAAGAGAGAAAACTTTAAGGAAAAAGAAAGATTTGGAAGCAAGGGAAAGTGAAAGAAAGAAAGGTTAGGCAGAGATTTGACATGGTTCTCCTATGCTAGGGGGTACACTCATGCTAAAGACACGATGAGAAAATAGCAACTAGAGATTTGGCACGGCGCCCCCTTGCCAGGGGGCACGCGCGTGCCATGAATAGCCAGAAAAACAGGAATCAGAGATTTAGCAGGGGTACCTCGTGCCAAGGGGCACGACCGTGCCATCTCCAGTCTCCACTAAACCGTCCATTTTCTTTCTTCGTCTTCATTTCTCCACCTTCTTCCTCTATGTTTTCTCTCTCTACTCATCACTCTCTCTCTCTCTCTAAACCTTACTCTCCCTCTCATTACCCACTCAAATCTCGCCCAAATCCTTTAAATTTTTCATAAATTCACCATTTCCAACCTTAAGCTCCCCATTTCCACCTCCAATTCTCTTAAATTCACCTCATTTCATCTCCAACTCACTCACTTTCTCTCTCTAAAAATCTAACCTCTATTTTTGAGGTTGAAGGTTGTAGAAAAAGAAAGTGTGCTACTTACTTCCATTTTTGCACTTTAAAGGCTTGAATCTTCACTCCATTAGCAATGTGGGGCAAGAAAAGATGATCAAAGGGCCCTTCCCTACCCAAGAAGTTATTTAAAGCATCTTTATCCCAAGCTTCCTCACCTACGAAATATACCAAAGGCGCTTACCCATTGATTTTACCTCCTAGTACTAGAGGTTTAGTTTTTGTGAATGATGATCAAAGAATTAAGTATGAAACTCTTAGTACTAGAAAAACAAGTGAGCAAAAGTTTTAGCACGTGGATTCTTTGAGGCAATTAGGAATGTTAGATGATGTTGTAATATTGTTGACAAACTTGAATTGGATGGAATACATAGAGATGAAATGCGTGTCTTATGACCGGTGGATTGTTAAGTTCTTGAGTTCATTGCATGTAGATTGGGCCGGTTTATATAGAGGTTAGGAGATCAGCAGGTGGCGCCCCGATTCTGTCTAGTTGAGCATCACCTGCTCCTGAAGAAAACCATACACAGACAGGTTTAGGGGTCTCTGTATGTACTACCCTACGCAGGCTAAGGCCATAGATATCTGTAATGTGAACATCCGTTATTTGCAGCGTTTAATGGCTAACATTATTCTTGGGCACAATGATAGTCAGAACGTTTGTAGGAAAGCGAAGTTATATTTGATTTAGTGCGCCTTGACCTGGGACCGTGCCGATACTGGGGCTTTCATCATCCGCCACTTAGTAGAGGTGGCCAAGACTACCTATGACAATGTAATTGGTGCGGGGGGTATGATCACTGCGATTACCCAAGCTTTGTGGCATGGGGGAAGTTGGGTAGTCTTAACCCTCACTTTTTTTGTGGGAGTTTGGATATAACCACCCTAACCCATATGACTATCATTAATACAAAGGGTGGCATTAACAAGTGCCCCCACCATAAACATGCCCTTTTCACCTTTCCTGACGTATCCCGAACCACCATTTCAAATAAGCAAAATTGGAACTGTGATCGAGTGATAGTGAGAGAGGTGGTGATGCCACGTGAGGGTGATGAAGGTGAAAAGGGGGATGAAGAGGGTGGTGACGATGATGATAATGAAGGTGAAGAAGGAAGACAAGAGGCCCAACAACATGAGGAACCCCAAGGGAAAAATGGTCCACACCTTAACCTCAACGACAGCCACAAACCTTACACTCATATTTTAAGATGAGGGGCTCTTCTTCCACACCCTAAATGCCTTTTGATGCAAGTTTTCCTCCAATCGTTTTCTAACCTCTAAGTGAAGGTAACAGGACTTCGAGAGGGGTACAACGAGATGCGTCATGATATTGTGGATGTCCAGGTGTATGGAGTCAATTGAGGAGGGAATGACTTATTTTAGGGGATATGTGGAGCGACAAGAAGAGAGGTAGATGAGATGTATTCAGCGTGAGGAGAATCGGGCATATGGAGTCGATTAAGGAGGGAATGACTTATTTAGAGATATTTACGTTTACCTCCCTTGATCTTTTTTTAAATAATTTTTTAACCGCCCACCTATTAATAAAAAATTTTACCAACCTTGAGGTTACATACAATTAATTTTAAATAAACAAAAATGGTTAGATTTGTCATCAACTTTTTGGTAGGATTAGTTTTCCCTCAATTTTGAAAAAGAAATGACCCAAAACTCTAAATTTCTGGAAGAGAGAAGAACTAATTGTCGACACCTTTAATATTAGTCTCTAGAACAACTAACAACATCCCCTCACACCTAATTCTTCTCTTGCTTCGAAAATGGCTTTCGCTGCTTGGGGTTTGTGTCGAAAGTAAAAGTAAGTTGAAGTGGGAGCTCCTATTTAGGAAAGAACCAGAACAAATTTGAAGCAAAATAAAAATAAAAATAAAAATAAAGAAATCTATGTTCTCCCCTTTAAGGAGACAATGGTGAAGGAGTAGAATAAAGATGAACGTGGAAGGAAGAAGACATGTTGAGTAGCCCCATCATTTTTTCTTTTTTGAGTGCCTTCTTTTTAACTTTTTGACTCTTTTTTGACTTCTCTATTCTTCACAAAAGGGTTGCCTAATAACAGGACAATACTTTTCTATGTCATACCACTTTTTTAACTGGAAATGCACTATTTATATTATTATTCACAAATGTCAATGATGTTGTAAATTATTATGTACTTCGATCAAGGTTGTTAAAAATCATTATCAATTGGTGGGGGGTAAAAAATTATTTCAAAAATGGTTAAGATAGACAAAGGTCAATATTTCTTTAATTTTATGGTTAATGAATTTCATGATAGGAAGAGCTGAAATTTTAATATTTATAACCTCAAATTGCAAGGTTTTTCGCAAAGTATTGGGATTATCATCCATAAGGAATTGGATTCCAAGTACTAGAGTTTGCTAAAGTGTTACAATCGAGGCTAAATGAAAAGAAAATGAAAGACGAGCAAAATAAAGCTAATAAACACAAAAAAAGAGGCTTGGGATTGTGATATGACCAATTCATTATTCATATAGCTACGATGAGTCCTTAATCTATGAAATCTATACTGACAACTAAAAATGGTTAGTTGCATCATCAAAGACCACCCAATCTCTCTATCAAGGGTCCATGTGCTAGTCTAATTAGTCTAACCACATATTTTCATGGATTTAGCATAATTAAACTACAAGATTGGCAACCCTCTGACCTAGCTAGAATTGGGACTATTTTCACGTCCAAATCTTGGTCAATCTCTCTCCCACACTATCTAGTTAACTTTATCTTTCTGCATAAGCCAACCACCCAAAAATATGGATGAAAGCTCTTTTAAACATTTCATTGAACACTTGGCGCTTGTGAGAGAAAACTCTAAGTTGAAAGCATAAATTATTCGTAGTTGGGTTTAATCCAAAACTAATTAGCCGTCAAGAGACTAATCATAATCCAAACCCCAAAAAACTAGTTACTAATCATCATAAAAGCACAATAAACATGAACTAGGGAGGAGAGAAAATGAAATTAATCTAACCTAACAAGCTAATTAAATATGGATTAACAATAAAAATAAATATTTAACTAAACAAAATCAAGCACAAGATCTAAACTAACAGAATCTAAGCAAGCACCAAAAATATGTAATAGAGAAAGAAAAAGGAAGAGAACTTAGTTTGAATTGCTCAAATGAAGATCAAAATCTACAAGCTTGAATCAAATTTTTCCCAAATAAATCCTAATCTACCTAATTTATTACCCCGTAATGGGGTTTTTAGTGGCTAACCTAAAAACCCTAGAATTGAGCTCCCCAAATATCCAAAAAGGCCCCCCTTTAAAAGTCCCTAAGAGCTCCTCTTGAATAGTAGTTAAACCGACAAAGGAGGTACAAAAAATCGGTGTTCACGGGTGCCTGTGGCCATCACCCCCGGCTGTGGCCATGGTCACCGGTAGCCGTGGCTATGGTCACCTTCTGAAATTTCTCCCTACAATTCCTTGAGTTGTAGGGTTGGTCTTGAGGGTGGAAATGGCCACGGGCAGCCGTGGTGGCCCTCCTTCCCTTGCGTTCTATCTTCAATTTTCCTTTCTCCTTCCTTGCTCTATCATGCTTGGGTCCCTTGCTTTCATCATCTCATCTTCAAAAAAAAGCGTTATTCTCTCAGTTAGCACCATTTTGAAGCCAATTTCCATGAACTTTTGGATCAACGTTATTTCCTACAAAATACTAAGAATCAAATAAAAATCCTAAGAATTACAACTTATTACGAGCAAAAGTTAGGTAAATGAGGATATCAAATATGATATATCGAGACCAAACATTTTGTAAAAAAGGGGGAAAAGTTGGCTTTAGCTACTAGTGTTTTAACTCTAAGGCATTAATGATCAAGATCTTTAAAGATCATATAGGATTGGTTTTAAAGATGAGAAGGAATTAGCTAGAGATCAGTAAGTAGGCTCCTAGAACTTAATTTGGAATAAAGTAATTAGTTAAACGGACATGACATCTTTATAAGGAGCCTGTGGCTTTGATTGATGATTAGGAGGAATGGGGAGGTAACTGCACATAGCGTGTAATGAGCTACAGGTGTGATCGATGGCATTTCGTTTTATCTATCTAAGTGCAAGTGTGTGTGAAATACTTAGATAGACATTGCCAGTTTAGTTCCAAGTTTATAACTTGGGTTGAAGTTGTCGCAATCATATGTAACTAATGGAACAATTTTGTTTCGTTTTGTGAAGTAGGTGGAGGTACCGAACCACGTCAAATTTGGTTTCTTTTATTTTCTCCCTTATGTACTCAGTTATATTATTTTGTTTGTATAATTTGAGTTTAATCTAACAAGTGGTAGCAGAATTTGGTTCAAGGTTGTGGTTGGTAAGACCTTAATCTCAATAACTGGTGTCAAAGCATACCTGATTGACTAACCGACAAGATTTGTGGAAGAGACACACAATAGGTGGTGAAAAGTTGTTGATTTCTTTATCATTGATAGATCAAGTGTTGTTGATTGATGGGTTGTGAAGAGCTAAAGCTATTTACAAATGTTCAAGTCATTCCATTTATTATGGATGTTTCCAGATGAATATGAGTGTTGGTCAATCCTCTTAGCAAATGTATTGCAGCCCGAGGCAATTCTTGAAACAAAATCTTGGGTTGAAGAGGAATTTGTTAGACTAGGTACAAGCAAAAGTATGTTGGATTAATCTTTTATTAGTTTAGTGAGAATAGAAAAGAAAGAGAAAAATGAAAAAAAAAAAAAGAAGGGAAAATAAAGATAACTTCTTGGTTATTGCAAACTGTAAAGTCCTTCGTAGACTCAAATTGACAATAAGTCATGCGAGTACTAGCAAGTTAATTTCTTAGTGAAAAACGTTTTGAGAAACATAACTGAACGAGGGCCTAAAGTTGCTTTCAGGTAACAACGACAATTATGTACAGATGGCATACTGATACCCTAGTAGAAGGCTAGAAGCATCATAAATAGTTCTTTATGCCTTGTTTGAAGATTCTTCCCAAATCCCTTGAGGTGAAAGTATGAGAGAGTATTTTCTTGAGCCAATGCTTGGTCTTGAGTAATGATGAGACATCTTAATTTTTGTAGGGTGTTCAAGCACCCCAAATCCCAAGTAGGAGAGTGTGTTGAGAAGGGTGGTACATACATCTGTAAGAGGAGTGACCCAAACACAAATTGGATGAGAATAACAATCATAGTATTGTGGGTCAGTATACTTCATTGTAACATACCTTTTCTATTATAGTGGATGTATCGGTTGTAAATTGAGTTGTAATTTCACCCTCAATGTGTGATGTGTGGTTACTCTAGTACACTTCGATTCCATAGTATTCATTGCTACCTGTAAGACACAACTAATCATAACTTCCTATTGACGGCCCATTTTGTGACCTGTTACTTTTCAACCTACTTGCCAACTTAATTTGCATACTACATTAGTAAAACTTATTACCAACACTTCATACGTAATTGATAAGACTGTAAGCGCACGGTGGTATTATAGCAAGTTAAGGTCGATCCCACAGAAACTTGGTCAAGCTATTGGGTTATATTCCGTCAAGATATGCTAAGCAAATCCAAATTTGAGAATGAAATTTGACTATGCTACTTATGTAATCTAATAGGTAAACGATCGAGGAATTTAACCAAATCAAGTAATTTTCCAACTTAAGAATTAATCAAGCGTCTTTTCTTTAAATGGATAATTCCAAAACCGATAATCGAATTACCAAACCCCTCTTTCAAGATAGAATGAAATTCTTAAATCTAATCGACTACCATTTCCCAAGGGGTTTTTTTTTATTAATCTAAGATTATTAAGAACACGATAACCAAATTTAGAGGTTTCTCAAATGATGAGTCTTTCTCAAGATCCCACACACTTAAGTCGAATCTTAGTTTTTCGACATTTAGTTTCACCTTTCAGTTCTTCACCAAATGTCTAAAACAAGAAAGAAATTGATCAAGTTTCCTACTAGCAAATCAACGTCTAAGATTCAATAGAATAAGCCCAACAAATCCAAAGCACTTTTAGATTAAAAGAAGAATTGGTTCAATAACAACAATTCAACTCAATCCCAAGATTAACAATCCAAAACTTAACATAAAAATCAATAATAATCTAAAAAGCATAAGAATCTAAAGAGAAAAGAGGAGAAGAAAAGAAGAATTTCAATGTACGCTT
Source organism: Carnegiea gigantea (assembly GCA_029747015.1). Classification (NCBI taxonomy): domain Eukaryota; kingdom Viridiplantae; phylum Streptophyta; class Magnoliopsida; order Caryophyllales; family Cactaceae; genus Carnegiea; species Carnegiea gigantea. The sequence continues at coordinate 363,157 of JAKOGI010000266.1, read as the reverse complement.
GAACGCCGTTGCAAACCCAATCCGGAATCCTCGCAATCTTCACCTTCAACTTGTTCTTCCTCTATTCTAATCTACAATCATAATCTAAATAGTAGATATGGAGAGTGGAATGGAATGAGATGATGGATGCCAAGGTAGACAGCAAACTCCGTTTTTATTCGCAGAAATCAAAGCTCCTATCGTACAAAACGTGTGGAAAACAAAAGGCCACAAAGAAAACTAGTGAAGACGGGAAATAGGGTCCACCACGGGTTGTTGGTAGGAACCACCATGGATCGTGGCCCCTACCACAGTCTGGTCGTGGTGCTTCTGGTAGGTCCGTTCTCACGATGATTCATTTGCTACTTTCTAGCCACGGTTTGACCATATTGGGTGTCTTTGGGCCTCTTTTGCTATCTTTTGTGATCCACAAGGCCTCAAAATCTTCATTGTATTCACATAACTTGGCTCACAAAGTGGAAATCTGTAAACACTATCAAAACAAGTGAAACCAAGCATAATAGTAGAAATAAGGGCATAAATCGTACAATTAAGCATATTAATCCCCTGAAATAACTCCCAAACACTCAAATAATCCATACAAATATGTCATTTAAGACTTCTCCATGCTTAAAACATTACTTGTCTTCAAGCAAACACTACATGAAATCGATAAGGGGAGATGCATCTAGGACTCAAAAACGTAATAATCTCTCAAAAGTAGGCAAGTCATAGCATATGATAGGTAAGAATATCAATCAATGGCAACTCTAAATAGCGCGCAAGTCATTTCAAAATTAGGAAGATGGGAAGGTTTTCGAAAAAGTATGAGACCACAAGCTCGACGTCAAACTTAATCACTCCCAATGAGTCACAAAGCATGTCATGTAAGCACATGAAATTGAATAGAACCAAATGAACTGGTAGAACCTTACTTTTGGAAAATATAAATCGCTCCCATTCATGTGTTTGAAAGATAGCACAGGTTCATTCAAAACTCATTCTAAAGATGCAATCTACCATATGCTTTACAAGGCTGTCAAATTCTCTATCACTAAAATGCAATTTGCACAAGACAATCAAGAAGACTTTATATAGGGTGTAATGTGGGCCAAAAGGGTTAAAGAAAAGGACTGGACAAATGCATTTGGGACAATGTGGAGCTACTTAGCTAAGTGACTGGGAGTAACCAACAAGACACTAAAAAAACTATGAAAAATCACTAACACTCCAAACTCCAACAATTCCATGAACATACTTCACAAATCAAGTAGGAAATGAGTTGATACAGAAGGAATGCAAGCTATTACATATTTAATGCCAATCAACTTAGTCATTTTCTTTCTTTTTTTCTTTTCTTTTTGCTTTTTTGGCCTTTTTTTCACAACATGACTTTATCTTCCCTTTTTTCTTTTTCTTCAACACAACATTTTTTTCCTTTTTTTTTCTTTGGGTCTTTTGTTTCGAGAAATGAAACGAAAATTGCAACTATTAAAAGGCATAGGATCACTAACTATCAACTCACAACCTAATTTATATGTACACATATACAACTCGAACAAGAGATGAATAAATCCAAATGCTCAATAACATCAATCCTTCAACAAACCAATATACCAAAGCTACATTCAATGCAACTATCCCTAAAATCACCCATTGCGTAGATGAACTGATGCTCTATGGACTTCGCTTAAAGGTTACGAACATGTGCTTGGCCAAGGGCTAATATGAAGTGATCACAACAAAGATAGATATAAGCTCAAATGGGCTAACAAAAGAAATAAACATATAATACAAGGGTAGGCTATTTGGCTATGTGGGTAAAATGTTCAAAGAAAGAAATGCCTCTATCATATCATCAACTATACACATGCTAATGTGATTTTAAACAAGAGTCAAGGCAAGTTCTAGAGATGCAACAATGGAAGAATCACACACATGAAAGAAATATGAGATTAAATATAATGAATTAGTCCAATTAAGGCTCAAAATCTCGTAGGACATCTACCAAAGTCTCATTAAGCTCATAAAATGACTCCAATGTTAGTGCTAAATACTCTAAGGGATAACAAAATTCTCAAACAAGACAAGGGTCAAAACAAGAATATTTATAAAACCTTTCAAAATTTTAGCACCAAAAGGGATTACACATCAAAAGATACTCAAGCTCATGAAAGCTATTTTGCATTGCACAAGCATCATTGGAGGCATCTCAAACCAATCCACACCATCGCTTCATGCAATTCTATATGCAAACCTAGATGCAACTAAATGCACCACACTAATGCAAACAAAAGGAAACCTAAAACTACATGCTCTAACAAATATGCAAACTAATATCAAACTGAAAAACATGAAGCTACCCTTCCCCCATGCTTAGAAAAAGCATTATTTTTCAAAGGAAAGAAAGTAAGAGCAAAGAAAGGGAAAACAAAAGAGAACAATCTTACCAGGTTAGGTGTTGGATGCACCTAAACTAAGGCCTCCTCGCAAATGAGCCAAATGGAGCATCAGCCACTCCTTCACAATTTCATGACTAGACTCATTAAATCAGAAGCTATCAACACGCGCAGGAGCTTGTCAAACTCCTAAGACCACAATTTAGAAAATACAAGGTAAGAGGCAATAACTAAAATCACACCAAAGACAACAAGTATCCTCTTAACCTTATCAAAGGCCATAGGAAAATCATAGGAAGGATTAAAGAATGTAGTCCATGTGTTTTTCCTAAGTAAGTCCTCTAGGCATACACAATAAGGATCAGTGGAGTGATCATACCCTCTAAAGCAACATAGGGACAAACAATCACCAATATTCCCACCAAGCATACTAAACATGTTATCCTCATAACCCAAATCAATATTAGTATCATAAATTATAGGATTACCAATGAGCTTAACAATATAATACTCAGGGAAAGGAGAGGGTAGTGAACAAAGAGGAAAAGTATGAGAATGATCAAGGGGATTATAGAGATGATGATCATCAAAATCTAGACTAGGAAAGTCCTCATGCACAAGCACATCACATGACCCTCCGAAGGAGTCTTGTCTAGATCATGCGTCTCATCTAAAATATCTTCAGACTCAAAACATGCATCAATAATACTAGACCTAGAAACTACCTCAAAAGGTTCACCTACTTTGAGCCCCGTGCACTGAGTTAAAGAAAATGATAAATCATGTAAGGTCAGGACAGCATCAGTGTTGTCCATGGGTGATACAAAGTTAGGTTGAGCATAGCATGCATAATAAAGGCACAGATTAGTATTATGGTCAGAAGAATTACACAAATCACACCAAAAAGAGGCCTAATAAAATCTAGAATAGAATGCACAAGGATCAAGAAATAAATATCTAGAGATAAGACTAGCCTTCTCAAATTCAGATGAATCCCTAGCAATCTACTTAAACAAACAAAATGCATCATCAATATTTTTACCATGAAAACCCCAATACTCTAAAAGTGCTCGAATTTTAAAATTCACATCCTCATCAACAATGTCTAAAATTTTTCATTTACCTACGCAATAATCATATTGAGCTAGAAAAGCATGCAAATGCTTAAAATACCTCCAAAGCAATTCATGCTCGAATGGGGGAAAATAAAAAAATACCATTGTTGTTCCTTTTTTTTTCCTTTCAAAAATTATTTTATTTTTTTAATTTTCAAATTTTTAATTTTTGTTTTTTGTTCAAAGAAAAACAAAATGCTTAGTCAAACCCATCGAAAAAAATTGAATATTTAACACTAGTTTCCGGCAACGGCGCCAAAAGCTTGATAAGGTTGCAAGCGCACGGTGGCATTGTAGCAAATCAAGGTCGATCCCACATAGACTTGGTCAAGCTATTCGGTTATATTCCGTCAAGATATGCTAAGCAAATCCAAATTTGAGAATGGAATTTAACTATGATACTTATCTAATCCAATAGGTAAACAATCAAGAAATTTAATCAAATCAAGTAATTTTCCAGCTCAAGAATTAATCAAGCGTCTTTTCTTTAAATGGGTAATTTCAGAACCGATAATCAAATCATTAAACCACTCTTTCAAGGTGGAATAAAATTCTTAAATCTAATCAACTACTATTTCTCAAGGGTCTTTTTGATTAATCAAATATCATTAAGAATGCCATTACCCAATTTATGGGTTTCTTAAACGGTGAGTCTTTCTCAAGATCCCGCACACTTAATTCGAGTGTTAGTTTTCCAACATCTACTTTCACCTTTTAGCTCTTCACCAAATGTCTAAAACAAGAAAGAGATTGATTAAGTTTTTTATTAACAAATCAACGTCTAAGATTCAATAGAATAAACCCAACAAATCCAAAGCACTTTTAGATCAAAACAAGGATTATAATTATTCAACTCAATCCCAAGATTAACAATCCAAAATTTAACATAAAAATCAATAATAATCTAAAAAGCATAAGAATCTAAAGAGAAAAGAGAAGAGAAGAGAAGAAGAATTGCTAAGCCGATGCATGATTGAACCGCTGTTGCAAACTCGATCCGGAATCCTTACAATCTTCACCTTCAACTTGCTCTTCCTCTAATCTAATCTACAATCCTAATCTGGATAGTGGATTATGAAGAGTGGAATGGGATGGGATGATGGATGCCAAAGAAGGCAGCAAACACCATTTTTGTTGGCAGAAATCAAAGCTCCTAACATACAAAACGTGTGGAAAACGAAAGGCAGCAAAGAAAACTAGCGAAGACGGAGAAATAGGGTCCACCACGGATCATGGCCCCTTCTCATGATTATTCATTTGCTACTTATTCTGGATCTTCGTAGATCCTGGTTCTGGCCACGGTTTGATCGTATTGGGTATCTTTGGGCCTCTTTTGCTGTCTTCTTTGATCCACGAGGCTCACATCTTCATTTTATTCATATAACTTGACTCACAAAGTGAAAATCTGCAAACACTATCAAAACAAGCGAAACCAAATGTAATAGTAGAAATAAAGGCATAAATTGTACAATTAAGCATATTAATCCCCTAAAATGACTCCCAAACACTCAAATAATCCACACAGATATGTCATTCATTACTAGTAATAATATTATACACAATTTTTTTAATCCAAATTTGTTCAAAGCAGACGGCCCATGATCCAATCCATTTATTTACATGAAGGCCCGACCTAAACCAAATCATTAGTGGATCAACTATGACCTGATCTGACCCACTTTGTAAACAGGTCAACCCTAACTTGACTAATCTGGTCCATTGCCCACCCTTAATTAGTACACACTGCACAAGTGTGAGTTTTACACTAAAAAATTTTTGCATAACCCCCAAATTGTACTCGAACCAATTACCTGAAAAAATTCAATTCGGTTATGCGAAACACATTTTTTGAAAATTTTAATTTGAGTACCCGAAAATTCGGTTCGAATCATGTTTTTTTTGGGTTGTTGATTTTGGAATTTTTTTTAACACCCCTAATTTATTTGTGAGCACAGAGTCAGCGGCAGATCTACACTTTCATATCAGGAGTGTCCACCTGGGGTCATTATTTTCTTCCTTTTTCAGATTGTCTCCTTTTCAAGTATTTTAAAATGAAATTGGATTAATCCATATAAAATGGAAAGAAAAAAAAGAGACAAACTTAGCTTCAAAATCAAGCAATAGTTGCACGGCTAACAAATCAACATCTCATTAAGTTAAATAAGAAACTTACTATAGATAGAAATTAACAACAGATTGCACTAGAAATTAAACTCAGTTGAATTAGGCAACAGTATTAGACTTATTAGTTCAAATGAAGAGCTGAGAAGCTGAGATAGTAACATAACATTTAACAAGTACTTGACCAACTACCAAGATCCAAGCAATTGCTAAACAGCAAGAGCTGAGACCAAAATGGAATATTTGATTCTTGTATAGACTTGATTCAACAAGTAGATTCAACAAAGTAAAGCACAAATATACAATAGCACACTACCAAAAAAATGCAAGAACACATAACACTTAGCCAACTAACCAAGAAATTTCATTAACAATCATTATTTCAATCTCCATAGCTAGAAAAGAAGCAAGCAATTGGCAAATTAGGAAGCAATTCAACTATAAAAAAGTTGAGAAGCAATTCAAGTATAAGAAAGTAAGGCTCAAGATGAAACCCAAACCAGTTATCAAGCATGTCTGATCTGCAGGCGGTGGTGGTGTGGTCGCGTGGGTCCAAGGCTCTGAGCCCATGGGGCGTGGGTGGTGGGCGTAGACTGAGGCCTCTAACCCGCTGAGAGGAGGATTGAGAAGAGTGAAAGGCTGAAGCAGATTGAGAGTGAGAGGAGATAGGAGAGCCTTGAGCGGCGACGATAAGTAGTGACGATGGCAGCCAGCTCGATGCACTGGTAGTCAATGATAGGTTGAGCTACTGTGGTAACTGTTGCCTGCTAGTGCTGGTAGCTTGGGCCAGAGGACTTCAAGCCAGAGAAGAGAGAAAGAGTGAGGACAGATTCCTAATACTGCTACTGCTAGTCAACTATGATCTACTGCCCTTATAACTTATTTGTTTTTTTAAAAAAATGCAAAAGTAATTGGGCTGGCCGACCGGACTGGATACAAAAACGTCAAAAAAATTTTGGATCATTTTTAGGAATGTCTACCGTATAGCTATCATTCCTCTTTTTCAATAGCTAATTACAACTATTTTTAACTTAATAGTGTTCATGGACAGAGCCAAGAGTAAATCCACCCCTACACAGAGCACCTCTCGCGGTTACTGTACACAAAAAATAGTATTTCTGTCCCAAATTAAAAAAATTTTTAAAAAAAACACAGGCAGAATTCGAATTTGTACTTTAAACGCTGGCATTTCGGCTAGGAACATGACCTGGGAGTGTCGTGACGCGACGCGAGTGAGGAGATCCCCTTCTCGTCTTTTTGTTGTTGCCGAATTAAATTTAATTTCTACGTACTTTCAACAAAAAAGCACACATTTCACCACAAGGCAGGCTGACGGCTTCAAGTTTTATCTGACCTCTGTCTCGTCTCACCCACCTCCACTCTCTCTCTCTCTCTCTCTCTCTCTCTCTCTGTGTGTGTGCGTACAAGGTTGCAGAAATGGCGATGCGAGCAGCGATTTCAAGAAGAACGGGTGCTACACCTGCGTCTTTCGGAGCTCGGTGGGCTTCGTCATGGTGGGGGCATGTTGATCCGGCGCCCAAGGATCCCATCCTGGGTGTTACCGAAGCGTTCTTGGCAGATCCCAGTCCCAACAAAGTCAATGTTGGAGTTGTATGTTAATCTTCCTCTTCAATCCTTCTGATTCGTATTGATTAATTAAGCAGAGCTTGGTTGTTTGCTTCTCTTTAGGTTCCTTTCTCTTTTGATCTCATATCAGAAACAGATTCAGTTTTTTTCTGAAAAAAGTTACATCTTCTGAGGGAATTTGTTTTTGTTTTGGATGCAGGGGGCATACCGTGATGATGATGGCAAGCCTGTGGTTCTGGATTGTGTGCGACAAGCAGAGGCTAGAATTGCGGGCAATTTAAACATGTATAGTGTCTCCCTCTCTCGACATTCATCTATGCCTATGTGCCTGCTTATCTGACTTTAGTTTGTGATTTAATTGAAGCGACGCTTTATGTGCAATGAACTTGATGTAGCTTTAGTTATTTGTTGTTGTATACTACCTACTCTATTATTGCTTAATATTTGAGAGACTACATGATTCGAGGATTGTTCAGTAGCCAGGAGAAGCTGTGCGCTTTTCGATCATTGTTGGACTTAGCTTTGTATCCGCAAAATTTGGAGCTTCGCTGCAAAGTGAAGAGGTTCTTTTAAAGGTTCCAAAGCCCCAATCAGAATTCAAGAGCTCAAAGAGAAACTTTAGGTCTCCTCTACAAATTTTTGAGCAGATCATAGCACAATGGACAAAGTGAACAAAGTCAAAATCTTTAAAATCATAAGAACACTAGCACTATAGAAGTCAAGAATGTATTCCATTATGACCCAAGGAACTAAAGGGCTGCTATAGCAAGGACAATTTTGTAGAAACCCCCCCCCCCCCCCCCCCCCCAATTGTTTTGCCCATCTGCTTTTTTGGGGGGAGGGGGGAGGGGAGGGGGCAGGAGTGTTGTTGTTGGAAGAGCTACAGGGAAATGAATTAACTAATGTGAAGGAAGGAACTACTTTTTCCTAAAGTGTGGAAGGAATAAAAGTAGGCAAGGCTTCTGATATTGCAAGGTTTGCTAAGGGTGTTTGCAATACATAGTGTAAGATTTGCTCCACGTTTGCAGCAAATGTCTAGAAAGTAGAAACTCCAACCTTTTGGTCATAATGCAATGTCTTGCCAACTCTACATCATAGCCAATATATGGATGTTGGATTTAATTCAAGATCAAATTAAGTTCCTTGTGACTTATTGGATGGCTTATTACATGGTCATCATATGATGGGATGTGCTCCTGAGATTACCTGGTGTTTTGAAGTTCTTAGGTTCACCTCCCTCCGAGGTTTCATTTTTTATTCACTTTGCCATTGACATTTTATTTTGTTCGAGTGTGTCACCGACATAAAATTTAAGGTCTAATTTGCCATTGTCATTTATCTTTCAACATGCCAAATGTTAGACAAACAAGGAAAAAGAAAGAAAAACTTTTTAAAAACTAATGACTAAGAAAAACCCTTCCCCTTTCTCCTCTAAATATCACAATTCTTCACCTCCTTCCATCCAAAAACAATTCTTCATCCCCAAAAATGTTAAGGAATATATTTTTTCTACTCCAAATCAAATTGGAGCTTTGAATCTGATTGACTTTGCATAATTATTTCATGATTCGCATATTCAAAGAGGTTAACTGGATTCCGGCAAACAGGAAAGCAGGTTGGAAACCAAAAATTGTGGCCAAGGTTGGGATAGAGCTCTAATTAACTTATACATACCTATTAGCCTTCATCTTGTAAAATTAGGGCTTGTCAAGTTCAAATTGCTGTAGAGGAATGCAAATTTGAAGCCAATTTCAAGCATTGAAGCAATTTTTATGATCAATTTTTTGGGTGGGGTTCTAAAGCGAGAGATATTGTTCTCTGGTATTTTTGGGATCGGTAATCATTTTTTGATGGAAGGGGATGAAGAATTTATGAAATTTACAGAAGGAATGAGAAGGATTTCGTTGATTTATTGATTTTTTTAACTTTTTTTACCCTCTTTGTTACATTTAACATTTAAAAAGATTTAAACAAATTAATTAGTGTGCTATAGAAGGTCACCGAGGCACTCCAGTGGCATATTAGACGTTAAATTTTATTTTAGTAGCATGCTAGAACAAAATAAAAGGTTAGTGGCAAAGTGGATAAAAATTAAACCTCAGTAGCCTATGGATCTAAGAACTTGGTGTTAGACTCTATTCACATTAATTAGTTCTTGAGTACCTTTGGACCATTGTCCTTTAATTGCTAAGCTTAAAATGAAATGAATAATTAGGATCAAAGCTAAATGGCACAGGTAAAGATTAGAATATTACCACCAAGGATGTAAAGGAAGAATCCCTCCCCCCTCCCCCCCAAAAAACCAAAAAAAGGGGAGAACTTGGGTAATGGAAGACGGCCCTCATTTGCTAACACATGTGCCTAATACAAGATGAGAAGCACATTATGTAGTAAGTTCAAGGAGGGAACAATCAAAAAGAAATTATAGAAAGCAATTTATTAAGATAAATTAGAGGTTTATTTCTTCTTCCCTTAAGAATTTTATGTGATTTTAAGTTTTATTATTTTATTTACATTTCAACTTGGTGTCCTTTTGTGATTTTAAGTTTTATTATTTTATTTACATTTCAACTTGGTGTCCTTTTCTTGTTAGAGTTGTCTAGTTTTCTATTTTTCTTTGGATAATGGTTCTATTTTTCTTTGGATAATGGGAAGGTTGCATAACTATCAATAAGGGATTTAAGGACCTTGTTCTTAATCCTTTGATTCTTGAATTGCATATCAATTATGGTGCAAGATGTGTGTCTTCCCTCTGGTCTTCACTTTATTTTGCTCTCTTTCTTTCTTTGTTTGGCTCCCCCCCCCTCCATCAGAGAGAGAGAAAATGGCTACTTTGGCTTTATGATTGTATTAAGAGAAAATGCTGAAAATTATCTAAAATGACAACTATGAAAAGAGGAAAAAGAGGGGCTGTGCAAACCCTTATTGAGGAACAGTTCCAATAGCACACTCTGCTGACTAGCTTTCTACCATTTTCCTTCCTTCTCACCCATCTTTTCTGAATTTTGAGAATATTTTCCCCAACAAAGAGAATTGTCAAGGAGATTATCAGCGCTGGAGATATATTGTACATGGTAACCACATGCCCAGGTGAATGGAGTTGAATTTCGTTTCTTGCCATTGTGGTTTTGAGGTATAAGGCTGCGCTTTCGCTGATACCTCATGCAATGCTTATCTAGAACTGCCAATTCAGTTGGGTTGACCCTTGGAGTCCATGATCAAATTCTGCTTGCAACCGGTTATGGCTGCCAAAATTTAACTGCGATATGTTCACTGGAGCAAAAGCTAAATTCCAAGCTGAAGTGGCTTCTACATTTGAACTGTGTGACTAGGTTAATAGATTTGATCTTTCACTAGAGGAGAAGCTGTATTCCAAACTGAAATGGCTTCTATATTTGAACTGTAACTGTGTTGATAAATTGATCCTATAAGTATATATAACAATACACCCTAAATTTATTGATATATACTCTAAGCTTTAATCCTTCTCGGTTCGATTAATTAGTCTGACAGTAAAAAAGCTAGAAAATAAGCATAAATAATAAATTGGTGGTCAGATCTGTTGAAAAATCACCTCTTGAATCTTTGAAGCCTTTAAAAGGAGTTCAAATGATGGGTTCAAATTTGAAAAAATTGGGTTCTGGAAAAACCTTAGATTGCATAGCAAGGTTATTTAACCATAATTCATTATCTAGGCCAATTAAAGCACAAAATTGACCCTATGTTGATGTAATGTAATTAGCTTTGTAAGAAGACATTGCAACCAATTTAAATATATAAATTCTTTCAGATGTCCAAGTGAACTTTAATTCATCAATGGGAAGTAGAGTTTAAACCATTAAACAGGGACTCATTTGTAAATAGGCTCAAGTTGTAAATAGGCTGCCTCTGGTGGAGTTATTCCATAAAAATGGAAATATGACAAGATATTTGTATATAATAATTAGTTAAATTATTATTTATGAGAGATGTGAGTCAGTTAAATAGCTACTTAATGTCTCCTACTTGAAGGGTGTGTTCTTGAAGAGATGTTTGTCCTTGGCAGTTATGCTTAATGAAAGGATACCATCCTTTTCAAGAAGATCTATGAACATCTCTATAAATATATGACATCCATGGCATATATATGTATGCCAAGAAAGTGTAAATCAAGAGAAAGAGAAAATTGCTCTGACAAAAGGTCTATCCTTTTGAACTTTTGTCTTTGCCTATGGCAGTGTAAACTTTTGACTTGCAATATAATTGTAAGGAGAACTCCTTGTATCCCAAAGACTTATTCGGAAGACCCATTGTACATAGGGTGAATAAAGTTTTGAGGAGAAGCGATCTTGATCCTGCTTGGAGGCTCCGAAGTAATCTTCTCACCTACTCTTCTGCCAAATTTCCCCAGTGGCTCCAATGTGAAATCGATCTAGGGAACTATAGAGAATCTTTTGTCTACCCTGACCACCCCCCTCCCCCAAAAAAAGAAGAGCAGAAAAGGAGGGAACATGTGATGGAACTGAAGGGAATATATTGCGATGAATTGCTTGCATGGGGGGAAAGAGTGATTTATTACAGACTATCAATGCTGAGCAGATATCAATGGTTGTCTTGACTCCCATAGGTGTTTGTTTCTGTAGGGAGTATCTTCCTATGGGTGGAAGTAACCATATGGTTGAGGAAGCACTTAAGCTTGCATGTGGGGAGAATTCTGAGTTTATCAAAGATAAAAGGATTGCAGCAGTACAGGCTCTCTCTGGCACTGGAGCCTGCCGTCTTTTTGCTGACTTTCAAAAACGTTATCAGCCCGAATCGGAAATATATATACCTGTTCCAACCTGGGCCAAGTGAGTGCTGCGCCCCTATCCCTCACCAGAATGGTCCTTTCTCAGTTGTTCGCACATTTGCTGATTATGTGGCTATATAACGTATTTTGAAACAGCCATCATAACATCTGGAGAGATGCGCATGTCCCGCAAAAAACTTATCATTATTATCACCCAGAATCAAGGGGATTGGATTTTTCTGCAATGATGGACGATATTAAGGTATGCGAAAGTGACAGGAAGTTTCTTTTTCTTCTTCCAACCATCTGATATATTTCTTGCTTACCACTCTTTCCTCTTCCTGCGTGATTTATCAGAATGCTCCGAAGGGATCCTTCTTTCTTCTTCATGCATGTGCTCACAATCCTACAGGGGTTGATCCTACAGAGGAACAGTGGAAAGAGATCTCACAGCTGCTTAAGGCAAGGACTTCAAAACTGTTCTCATAGTTAGAATTCTTAATTTTATTTCATTTTATTATTGTTTATTTCTTCCCTAAATCTTTTTTTTCTTACCTTTTAAATTTAATTTAATTTATTTATTAATTTTTGGGTGCCCTTGACAGGAGAAAGGGCATTTTCCATTCTTCGACATGGCCTACCAAGGGTTTGCTAGTGGTGATCCAGAGAGGGATGCTAAAGCCATCAGGATATTTCTCCAAGATGGACATTTACTTGGTATTTCCCAATCATTTGCAAAGAATATGGGACTCTATGGTCAGAGAGTTGGCTGCCTTAGGTAATTGTCGATATGCTTTTATCCATTAATTTTTTTGTCCATGTTCTCATTCTTGATGCGTTATGATCTTATGCTCTGTAATCGTTTGTTGTTGCACTGACACTGATGTTTATAAGATAGTAAGCCAAAATCTTTGAGGGACTAATCTTTCTAGGAATCTGCAGACTGCAGTACTGAGTGTAGCAAGGAATTAAGTCAGCCAAATTAGTGAAGGACTTTGGATATATTAGCATATCTGTCTGTTCCCCTTGTGTGAGAGCCTGTTGGTTGAATAGGGAATGCTTAAGGCCTTACTGTGTACGCAAATATGCCGCTATTTTGCACGGAGATGTATGAGATTTAATCCCGTGATGTGATGGTCATATTAGCTCTGACACTATGCCAAAGAACCAAAAGTGTTAGTAGATGGTTGCAAGGTGCTGGATATGTTTTATATTGCATTTTGATAGACTTGTTGACGATCTTGCTTTCATCAAATTGCATGGCATAGACCTGGACATGGACATTCACACTTTATCAGAATACTTATTGACCCATCTACCTACTTACATGATTTATGTTACTTGAACTTGTCAATTATCAAGAAAGTTGAAGTATTTTTGCCTCATTTGAAGTGCCCAAGTGTCGTGCTCATGGCTGACTGTTGAGTGTCCAGCAGGGCTATGCAAGGTGAATGAAGTGTCTAAGCAGCATAGCACATAATATTAAGTTGGCCAATTTGCCATTCCCTAGCTTGATCTATTCGTGGTTGTTGCCAATTGAAGCACCCGCACGTTATGATAAAGTTTAAGAAGGGAAAATGACTTTAGAGAGGTAAGTGAAAAGAGAGAAAAAGATGTAGAGAAAAGAGGATAGTAGGAGATCTCAATGGACAATGAGAGATAGAGGTTTTACATTCAATATCAACGAACATGATATGCATCACTGTTCTTAAATTGCTAAGCTCTTTAGAACCTTAAAATACTTGGAGGAAAAGAAACAGAACTTCCTAAGACAGTCAAGTAAAACTAATTTCCTAAATTGAAACCCGTTGCTTTTTCTCTATAATTTGTTGCCAATTGAATTGCATGTGAGAATTCTTCTATTCTAGTCCCCTAGAGCTGATCTTCTTTCCTTTGTTGCAGCGTGCTTTGCGACAACGAAAAGCAAGCTGTAGCAGTGAAAAGTCGGTTGCAGCAAATTGCTAGACCAATGTACAGCAATCCACCTGTTCATGGATCGCTTCTTGTTTCAATTATTCTCAGTGATCCAGATTTGAAGAAGCTATGGCTCAAGGAGGTTAAGGTATGGTCCGACTGAGTTCCATAAGCTTCTCTAGTTCATGTGTTTTCTAATTTGCTTTTTTTAGGCTGCTTATGGTGGGGCATGCCCTTGCATATTAGCTGGGTGTATGCCTTCTAGGATGAGGACAAGTAGCTGTAGGTACACATGAATGAAAGAGTAACAGAAATGGCCATTGCCTGTTGAATATTTGAGACCATGCCGGTAATGGAGGCACTTAATCAGTCCTATTTCCTATGAGTTTAGTCAGGGCATTAAACAGTCCTGATAAATATTGTCCAATTTCCTGGTGGTTCATGAAATAGTTTGATTGCTTTACAAAGAATTTTAAGCCCGAACCCCCCCCCCCACAAAACCCCCCAAAAAAAAGAAAATAACTCCGTTTGGTGTTTTTTTTTTGGGGAGGGAGGTTGGGGAGAGGGTGTTCAGGTGTATCATACTTCTGTAGATTGACATTGAGGAAGTAAGCCTAATATGTCATGTCGTGTGGGTCTTGAGATCAAAATGATATGAAAGTAGGTAAGCATGAGATATCATGACGCATTGATCATGAGATCAAGTTATGTATTTTCTTTTCTATGCAATTTTTAAGAAGTGCATTTAATGATGTATTCTATCGCTGGCTTGTCTGAATGAAATGAATTACAGGGCATGGCAGATCGCATCATTGGAATGAGAATAGCTTTACAGAAGAACCTAGAAAAGGTGGGATCACCGTTGTCTTGGGAACACATCACAAAGCAGGTAGACAGTTCAAATTCGATAGTGCAATGACTCTGCCGTACAATTGCTTTTATTTTCTCTCCATTATGATACCCTTTACTAATATAATTCTCTATTTTGGATAAGCAGATTGGCATGTTCTGCTACAGTGGATTGACACCAGAACAAGTTGATCGTCTGACTAGTAAATTCCATATATACATGACTCGCAATGGTAGAATTAGGTAATTCCCCCCCTCCCCTCCGGGGAACTTGCTGGTTTCTTCTGCGACTGTAGCTCAGAATTTTGCGGCGTGTTTTGCAGTATGGCTGGTGTCACAACAAAGAATGTAGAGTATTTGGCAAATGCTATCCATGAGGTCACAAAATCTTCGTGAGCTAGGAGCAAATCCTGTCATGCAGAAAGCCGAAACATAGGCATGCTGGAGAATTTTTTGTTGTATGCTCCAATAAAAGTAGAAACCGGCATTGACATCAGAAACTGTGTTTACGTCCTTAAGTGTAAGGAGGGACCTGTAATTCCACCACATTAACTATGATGAGCTGGTGGATTCATCATTCCCCCCCCCCCCCCCCCCCCCCCCCCCAATTTATATCACTGGTGGAAGTCGCTTAACAGATTTGTATGTTGGCATATGGTTTAGTTTGCAGCCACTCCTCGTGCTAAGCACAGAAGAGGAGGGTTCTCACTTGGTACATTTTTCGACAGATTCAGAGATAACTTCGACCGCATTTCATTGTGTAACTTGGTTTGCTAAACAGAACGCAGTGCGTAACCACGTGCATCTGAAATAGAAGACAATGTCTTCCTTAGCAAATATTTATGAGAGACTACTTCAAGAACGTTCATCATGCCACTTGGTTTGCTAAACAGAGTGCAGTGCATAATCACCTGCAGCAATGAAGCATCTGAAATTGAAGAGTATGTCTTCCCTTGCATATATGTTATCATCTGTTACTTTTAATGTGGCATTGTGGAATGCGTGGTGATAGTCGTAAAGATTCTTATGGAACTGAAATGTTGGTACAATTTTGGTGGTGGTGGTGGTGGTAGTGGTGGTTGTTATTTGGCCAGTAGACTAAAACGACTAAAGTACGCATAAATGTTAAATTTCACAAACAAAGACATCACAATCGAAAATTATTAGGATAGGCTTTATCATTATATCCGGATGAGAGTCTATCATTATATTAGGATAAGATTTTATCATGAAATGAAAAATCCTATATGGAGTGGGCTTAGGAGACTTGGTAACTTATGTGCCAAGCTAGGTTTTAGCGGGAGGTTGATCACCAAATGTGTATAAATATTGGCGATGCAAAACCAGAGAGGGTAGTGAGGCAATGTATTAACACTCACGAATTGAGCAATGAAAAATTAAAGATTATCATGGTATCAGAGCACCTAAGGCCTTGATTGAGAGACTAAAGTCGAAGCCCAAAATCAATCACGACGAACAAAAAGTTTATCATAGAATGTCACTTCCCATATTTCTTACACCCATCTAAGGGACCTGGCGCATTAATCATGGTCATGATCTTTGACGGAAAAAATTATGATCTCTAGAAGAAGGCAGTGAGGACCTCTCTCAAATCCAAAAATAAAATAAGATTTATAGAAGGGAAACTAATAAAACCAACACCAGAAGAAGGAGAAGACACCACCGAACTGCAAGCCTGGGAGATGGCTAATTCAATGATTTGCTCCTGGATGATTAATGTTATTGACCCAAAGCTTCGAACTAGTATTGTCTACGTTGACACCACAGAGCACAAGTGGCAAAATTTAAAGAAACGCTATGTGGTGTCCAACGCACCTAAGATCCACCAACTTAAAACAAAACTTGCCGAGTGCAAGCAAGGTGGGTCGGAGGTTGTGGAATTCTACTCGAAGCTTATGGGGCTCTGGAGCAAATTAGAAAACCAAGTTCGTCTCCCCCGTTACAGATGTAGGAAGTGTGAGTGTAAGATAGGTGATAAACTTATGAAGATGGTAGAAGAGGACAAAGCCCATCAATTTTTGATGGGGCTGAATGATGAACTTTATGCCAATATTAGGGGGCAAATTCTTGCTATCGACCCCTTACCCACACTCGACAAAATATTCAACATGGTGCATCAAGAGGAGAGTCACAGGCACTTGATGATTAACAGAGATGATTGACTTGAGACTGCAGCAGCCTTCTCTGTCAGTTGCACCAACCGAACTCCCGTGAGTGTAAAAGGAACTTGCAACCATTACGGAAAGTACGGGCATGAGGAGACAGGCTGTTTTGAGATAATCGGGTATCCAACTAGTTGGTGCTCACGTGGACGCGGATGAGGAGGATGTAGCAACAGAGGTGGTCATGGAGGACAGAA
The DNA here is from genome assembly GCA_029747015.1 of Carnegiea gigantea. NCBI lineage: Eukaryota > Viridiplantae > Streptophyta > Magnoliopsida > Caryophyllales > Cactaceae > Carnegiea > Carnegiea gigantea. The sequence goes on along the minus strand of JAKOGI010000266.1, from coordinate 346,045 downwards.
TAGCAGCTATCGGGGCCGAGGAGGAGGTCGTGAAGGCGCCCATGCTGTGGGAGTCACTCTGTCACCTACAGCTGAAGTCAACACCCCGTAATAGACAGCCATACCTGGGCTCACAGCTGAGCAAATACAGTGACTAATGTGCTTGATTGAACCTTCGAAAGGTGGAAACGAAAAGTTCACAGGTAAGGCTTTGTGGATGCTTGACAGTGGGGCTTCAACACACATGACTGGAGATCTCCTTCTGCTCTCACGCATTCAAACAGTGCCGCCTGTTGCCATTGATTCACCCAATGGAACTCAAACTCTTTCTACCAAGCAAGGATTGGTGGCTCTCCAAGATGGAACAAAAATAAATAATGTGTTATTGGTCCCCCAAACTTAGTTGCAATCTGATTTCAGTTGCTAGAATAACAAAAGACTTGAATTGTAGTGTGACTTTCTTTAACGATCATTGTGTTTTACAAGACCATATTTCGAGGACGCCGATTGGAGTGGGTGAGCAAAGAGACAGGGTTTACTACTACCATGGAGTACCATCCAAAGGACAAAGTAATGCAATCAGGGCCGAAGATTTATGGCACAGGAGGATGGGCCATCCATCGAAAGAAATTATGAAGAATTTTTCCAAAATTTAGGTCTTTCATTTTCTATTAATGATAATAGTGGCATATGTGATGCTTGTTTTCGTGCCAAGCAAACTCAAACGCAATTTCATGTTAGTGAAAATAAAGCCGACGAGCTATTTGACATAATTCATTGTGATGTATGGGGGCCATATCGCGTGCCCTCCACATGTGGAGCACACTATTTTTTGACTCTAGTTGATGATTTCAGTCGTGGAGTTTGGTTGTACCTCATGAAAGCGAAGAGTGAAGCAAGACCTCTCTTGCAAAACTTTATCACCATGGTTCAAACCCAATTCAACAAACGAGTCAAGGTAATGGGGACTGACAATGGCACCGAATTTACATCCGGGCCCACGAACGTCTTCTGTCAAGATGAAGGGATCATACACCAAACAAGCTGCGTGGACACTCCTCAACAAAATGGGAGAGTTGCACGCAAGCATCGCCATGTGCTAAATGTGGCTCACTTCGTTTCCAAGCATCACTTCCTGTGAAATTCTGGGGTGAATGTGCACTCACAGTAGCATATTTAATCAATAGAATCCCAGTAAATTATTGGATGGCAAAACACCGTACGAGATTCTCTTCCATAGGAAACCCTCCTATAATCAAACTAAAGTGTTTGGTAGCTTATGTTATGCTAGAAACCACATGAAAGGAAGTGACAAGTTTGCTTACCGAAGTAGATGATGCATGTTCATGGGCTATACTTATGGAAAGAAAGCTTAAAAACTACGTGATCTAGACACACATGAGTTTTTTGATAGCCGAGACATTGTATTTCACGAAAGCTCGTTTCTATTCAAAGAATCCTAGGAAGTGACAGAAAATACACAAGGCATTGAGGACAATTTGGGCCCATCCTTTATGGATTCTGTATGACGAGCAGCATTCGGTCCACAACATAGAGGATAGCAGCACTCCAGTCCGGGGAATTGATCCTATGCGGCAGTCCACAGCCTAGACTGTCGATGACAGTAGCTTCCCACTTGGGCCTGCAACGACACCGGGCCCAAGCCGAACTCCTAGCCTCACGCCCAAAACTGAAGACTTCGCCCAAGATAACACCGACGCTGGGCCTGCAACAAGGGGGAGTGAATTGCAAGGAACAGACATCACTCCTGAATTGGGCTCCGAGTCCAGTTCACGCTCCTTACTGCAACCCATCAACGTCACTAGTGAGCCTAGACAAGGTCATCGGATCCACAAGACTCCGGCCTACTTCGACTAATACCTTTGCTACAATACTCACACTAACAACCCCGTCTCCACTGCTACACTTCTTCAACCGGAATCCTCAGGTACGCAATATCCTATACACAACTATGTCACATGTGCAAATTTTTGTAAGTCTCACAAGCAATTTTTAGCTGCCATAACTAAGATTGCAGAACCTAGATTTTATAATGAAGCTATGAAAGACGCAAATTGGTGGAAAGCTGTGGCCGAAGAAATCAGTGCCTTGGAAAAAAATGCGACTTGGACCATTGAGACTCTTCCACCAAGCAAGAAATCAATTAGTTGCAAGTGGATTTATCAGGTAAAATACAAATCTGGTGGTTCTATTGAACGTCATAAAGCACGATTAGTTATTCGTGGGGATCATCAGAATGAAGATTTTGACTACAACAAGACTTTTGCACCAATTGCAAAAATGACTAGTGTGCGCTGTTTCTTAGCGGCGCTGTAGCAAAAGGATGGTAATTGCACCAACTGGACATGAATAATGCTTTCTTACATGGGGACCTCGACGAGGAAGTCTACATAAAACTCCCTCCAATTTTTAAAAGCACTGGCGAAAATAAAGTTTGTCGCCTTCAAAAGTCTCTCTATGGATTGCGACAGGCGCCACGACAATAGTTTGCCAAGCTATCTTCTAAATTGTGCGCATATGGATTTGTGCGTTCCTATGCGGATTACTCACTATTTACATATCGAAAACGTGATATCTTTATGAGTGTCTTAGTTTATGTTGATGACATTGTCCTTGCAGGAAATGATAATATTGCAGGAACTAGTATCAGAGTGGTTGCTCGATCTTGAGTTGCCACCCTCCCCATTTGATTAAAATTGTGTGCATGTGTTAGGCCTTATTAGTAGCCCACACGTGAGGGGGCGTGTTGGAATATGAAAGTGGGTATTGTCCCACATTGATAAAAAGAAAGGGTTTGAACATGTATATAACCTTGTGAGTTACTCCACCTATTGCCAATTGATTTTAGTTTAGAATCTTATTTGAGCTTATATACATGACTCTTTGCTGAAGACCCAATTGATATAAGAATTTAACAAAAATAAACTTTTTGGCTTAAACAAGATTGCAGCTATGGTGTCAGTTAGGTTTACCCCACACTAATTTTACCATATCCAAGTCGCAGGCCACGGATGTCTTTATTGACAGATAGGGTTAAGTCCTGTATAAGCCAAAAAGTTGATCCTCTGGCAGCTTAGGTAGAACATGGTGTCTTCCCTGTCTGCTCCGTACATAAAGAGCTGTATGAGTTATAACATGACAGTGTTATTTACTTCACCAATCTCTGTTTTCGCACAATTTCATTATCCGCACTGTCCCTGTTAAATTTTGTGTGATATTTTTAGGCAAAATTGGTGTTGTTCAGAATGTGAAAAGGAATTCATGCCATTTTTCTTGGTTAAAAGTTGAGCATACATCTTGAGAGGGACCTATTCCAATCCCACGTCATTGGGATTCACTCCCAAATTCTTCCTGCTGAGAGCAGCAACCATGCTTCCACTATCAACATGAAGATCACAGACGAAAGTTAAACAAAAGGCACATGAATAACAGCAAAAGCAATCATTACCTGATCCCATCCACAATCTTAACACGACTGCTCGTTAGGGATCCTTCATCCATCCATCATTCAATTTGCTCTGTTTTGCCAACGAGATCGGAAACTCAAGCAAATACTCACTTTACTAGTAACTAGAAAGACTGGCACATAAATAAGGCGCTTGAGCCAAAAAGCCTCACGCAATGCCACCTAGTTCTATTTTTTGCAAGATCACCTTTTTTGAACTTACAAAATCCTAATATCCTATCCTGTAAAAAATTTACATAAGATCCACACTCTATAAGCAATACCTTTTTCTTTGTCAACTAGTTTCCTCTCCCTTCCCAATCTTCCTTTCGATCTCTCTTCTTTGTCAACCAAAGTTACATTTTCTTTCCTTTACTTCCAAATGCACCACTACCTTCTGTCCTTTTCTGGTTTGACGGTTTGAGTGACTTTACATTCTCTTCTTCTAACACTTTTTAATTTAATTTAATATATTGAAATAGCTAATATGAAAGATGTTTGACATTGAAAAGATGTTTGACATTGCATTTACAAGTGGAGGAAAAAAAAAACTAAGGTTGGAAAGAAAAAATTGTGGAAATATTAAATGAAAATGTATAATGTCATTTATCCTATTATATTCAGATTTAACCCGATCCAAATTGAATTTAGCATCCGATCCAAGATAGTTGAATTTGGACGGATTTTAAAATGTGATTATTAATTAGATCAAATCTAGATATCTAAACATATGATCCGAATTCGACCTATTGTCATCTCTGTTCACGAACCAGACTGCCTATATGGCCCACCTATGTGCATGACATTGATGCTAGTGATTTGGTTCAATTCAGACAGAATAGAGGTCCCACTTCTAGCAAAACGAGAACGGTTGGAATATGAACAATAACACACTACGACTAGTACCACTTGGGCCACTAGAAGAGCAACACATTTTGGAGATCAATAATAGCCACTTCATACAAGCCAGCTCACATACCTTTGAGCCACTTTCACCATCCTCTGTTTATCACCCTATCTAGACATTGCTTTCATCTTTGTTATAAACCCTATCTAAGACATTTTCGACCAAAACGACGTACAGAGACAAAGGAAAGCCAGGACGCTGAAGAGGCTGCCAGGCTCACTGATACAAAAACCTGAAAACTGCTCCGTAGCCCGTCACCATCCTTCCATAAGCAGAGATGGTTTTCATGCTCATCCGGGATGTGCAAAACCAGTTTGCCGCCGAATGTGCTCAGGTATCAGATGGTTGATCAGTTCGGGTGAAATTCCAGCCAAGTGCTGCAATAGATAACATGGAAATTACAATTCGTCATCAACATTAATGAAATGCAGATTGAAGTGAAATCCAAGAAATGAGTTCCTCCACTCGTGATCTTTTTTGCAAGATTGCTAAGTTCAACAGCCTATCCATTTCCTGACAGTAAAGAAGTCAATTTTGGGAACTACAAATTATAACTAGAGTCGGGCTATGTCCATTGCATGGTTCTCTTCCTCTCCCCCCCCCCCCCCTCACTGATATTATATCCCAAAACTTATATCTTTAGAGCTACTACTAAAAATTTCTTTTTTTTTTGGGGGGGGGGGTTCTATCAATCACATGCTTACAGACAAATAAACAATGTGCTTATCTTTTGGGTTAATGAAGCAAATGCTTTCAATCCATTAGCTTATAAAAAATTCTTGTATTTAATTATGGTTATGCATGGAATTGGCCATTGCAAAGCCCGTTGTACTTCATACGACAGTAATTACTTAGGTTCAATGAATGCACACTGATTAAGCAAAAGGGAAGAAAAGGCTCTTATGCAATGAGTGACCTCCATGGATCAACACATGTACATCGGTCAATTGTAGTATTGTATATATTATTCATATAGATTAATATAGATGGACTTAAGCATATTGCCTTACCAAGCTGTCCTCTTTTGATGTGTAGCAGACAGTCAACACTTCTTGAATTTAAGGGCTACCTAAAATAGGCATAGTTAAGGGTAAAACTCTGCACATTTGACCCCTTTCTTTCAAACCTTGCCTAGGCAAGCCTTCCGGGTATTGGTATGGTTACGTTTACCAAACTTCATGAAAGTGGCATATGCATGGCCACCATATTATCATGTTTTATGCGTTACTTTTCTTTCTACACATGAAACACGGGCAAGGAAAACCCTGCATCATTTTTAGAGAGATTGTTCATCTGGTAGCCTACATGCAGAACATACTCTAAAACCAGAAAGTAAGACAATGGGACAAACATATTGTGCAGCATTTGATGCTGAAGACACACTTCCTGCTCAAAGTTGAAAAGGGGTGAAAATGGGCGACCATTTGGGAGACGTGCATTGGATTCCTGAAGCTCATTGAAGAATGGATGAGCACATGCTTCCAGCTGCAGCGCAAGAGGGGCAAGACTCAGTCAACACAACGGGAAAAAGGAGAGGAAAACCAGCTCAAGTCGAAAGTCAATACATGTAAAGTCCATTAAAAAGGGATGAAAGCTTCCAAGGCATTCTTTTTTTCATTTTTCCTTTTTAAAAGGGGGGGGGTGTAAGTGATGTAGTCACACTAGGAAGGAGAGGGAATGAAAGGAAAGCTTAAGTGTTTAGTGACAGAAGAGAAGATGGCATGGGAAAGCAAGGGAAATGGCGTGGAGAAAGAAGGAGAAAAGAGTGCCTTGAACAAGGTTTAATGGCTTGAAACTGAAAGATCGATAAAACTGAAACGTTTTTTAGATACAGATTTTACCACTAAGAACTGTTTCAGGGCCCTTAATCCTATATTAGATACAGATTTTACTACCTAATCAAGATTAAGACTCACGTGAATACAACTCTAATTGGCCGAATTAGAGATAAGCAAGTAGAGAATTTAAAGTAATACACAGAGGAGTTTATAACTCAACTTCGGATTTCAATTTCTCAACAACCTTTACAAAAGGGACGTCCACCGTACTTATAAGGCACGTCCAGCCCCTTTCTTAGTCATTAGGTAATCCTTAATAGATTACTTAATGCTTAGGAAAGTCAGTAAGTGCATTTAACTAGCTGAACATACAGTTTAGTACATAACTTAAGCTAATTAACTTAAGCTAATCCTTGATGATCGTAGGCTGCAAGAGTCATGTTTCCTCCCTTGGAAGGAAAGAACACACGGCTGCCATCTCAAAAGTAGGAGAGGAATGCATGCTTGATACCTCGTGCTGAAGTGGACAAATGAATGCTTGCAAAATGAGGGAATCTTCCGCTTCCACATAGCACTCGTTGCTTTCGTAAGTCACGTACGGACTAAGATCAAGCTTCCAACCAAGCACACTCGCACCTTGAAGGAGAAAACCCACCTAAGAGCAAAACTCCTAGGCTAAGCAACCGGGCTGCCTGGATGGTGCATGCTGGCTGAACTTCAATGCTATTGGGCCACTGCATTTTGATGACTAATCTGGGGTTTCCTTAAGGGAGGAAACCTCAAGATGTCTAGAAACTCTCCGTTTTGAAAATCTTGATTTGGATGTTATTAAGTGCCTTAATCACCAAGATCTTTTTAACCGTGCAAATTCTAATGCCTGCTAGGCAGCTGTGACAAATCAACTGAATTGACCCTTTTAACGTGCTCTTCTGCCTTTGTGCTTAACATAAGAAATAAACTAGACATCCTAACAGAATTAACAAAAAAGAATTACATGATTTGTATGTCTCTTGGACTATGAAATGATAAAAACAAAACTGGGTACGTGCAAGGCGGTGAACCCGGGTACCATCTCCTTTTGGACTTGCAGAATGGAACTTGTTCCATGGACTTGGACTTGTGTAACTAGACTACCTTGACTTGGGAAATTTAACTGGGATGTGTCTGATTGAATTACATCATCCTCCCCTTGTTTGAAATGATTGACCTCAAATCGTACAGGTAATCATCTTCTTCGTATGGACTCAAATCGGCTACGTTGAATGTAGCTGAAACTCCATAGTCCCCAGGGAGATGTACCTTGTAAGCATTGTCGTTGATGCGTTCTAGGATCTCAAATGGACCATTTGCTCTTGGCATAAGCTTGTTCTTGCGTCTTGCTGAAAAACGCTCTTTTCTAAGATAGATCCAAATCAAATCTCCTGGTTGGAATGTCTTCTGCTTCTTTTTCCTGTTTCCATGACCAGAATAGGATATGTTAGATTGCTCAATTTTATTTCTAACCTGCTCGTGCAGTTTTTGAATTTCCTTGACTTTTAAATCTGCATCTGCACTGGGCTTTTGATCCAGGGGGCGTGGTGCCAGATCTAAGGGAGTTATGGGATCAGTCCCATATACTACCTTGAAAGATGACATGCTAGTTGCTCGACTTAGGGCTCTATTGTAGGCGAATTCTGCATGTGGTAACAGAAGATCCCAATCGTTCTTGGACTGGGGCGAAATCAAAGCCCTGAGGAGTGTTCCCAGGGTTCGATTTGTTACCTCTATTTGACCGTCGGTCTGGGGATGAAAGGTTGTGCTATATTTCAATTTTGTCCCAACTTCTTCCATAAAGTGACCCAGAAATGACTTAAAAACTTAGTATCCCGATCTGAAGCAATAGATCATGGAATACCATGTAATCTAGTAACTTCTTTGAAATACAATTCTGCAATATTAGTAGCATCGTTAGTCTTATTACAGTGAATAAAATGGGCCATCTTCGAAAACGGTCTACCATCACAAAGATTGAATCTTTGCCTCACTGCGTTCTAAGCAAGCCTAGAATGAAATCTATATTCACGTCTACCCAAGGTTGGGTTGGAATAGGAAGTGGCGTGTATAACCCTTGCGGCAGTAAGTGACTTTTAGCCACTTGACATGTTGCACATCACTTCAGTAAATCTTGTACATCTTTATGTATCCCGGGCCAACAATAATGTTCTTTCAAAATGGTAAGAGTTTTAGTCTCACCATAATGACCTGCTAATGATCCTCCATGAACTTCTCGAATCAGAAGTTCCCAAGTGCTGCATTTAGGCACACACAGGCGTGTACCCTTAAACAAAAATCCTTCTTGAATCAAATAATCATCTTTGGGGTGTTTTTGACATGCACCATAAAGTTCCCCAAAGTCTTCATCTCTAGAATATAATAATTTTAGATGGTCGAAACCCAGAACACAAACATCTAACTGGAACAGTAATAGGTATCTTCTGGATAAGGCATCAGCGCCTTTATTCAACTTCCCTGATTTATGCCGTATAGTAAAATGAAATAATTAGAGAAACTCCACCCACTTAGCATTCCGGGAGTTTAATTTATGCTGGCCTTGAATATACTTTAAAGCTTCATGATCAGCATGAAAAATAAACTCGCCGATTATAAGATAACTCCAGTGCTCCAAACATCGAACTATGGAATAAAATTCTTTATCGTAAGTGAAATATTTTCGTCTTGAGTCACACAGTTTCTCACTAAAAAAGGCTAATGGTATGTCCACTTGAGTAAGAACACTGCTAATACCAACGCTATATGCTTCGCATTCCACTTCGAACACTTTGTCAAAACAGGGAAGGGCTAACACTGGTGCTTACGTTAGTTTAACCTTCACTTCTTCAAAGGTCGTTTGTGCCTTAGGGGACCATCTAAAAGATGTGTCCTTAAGCACCTCGGTCATTAGCGCAGTAATATTGCTGAAATTTCGAATAAAACGCCGGTAGAACGAAGCAAGTCCGTGAAAACTACAGACATCATATATGCTCTTCGGCGTAGGCCAACTCTGAATAGCCTCAATCTTGGTTTCATCAGCTTCAATTCCTTCAGCAGTCACGATATATACCAAAAAAGTGACCTCAGAAGTAAAAAAGGAACACTTTTTGAGATTCCCGTACAATTGTTCACATTCAAGCACTCTCATAATCTCAGTCAAATGATTTTGGTGCTCTTTCTCATCTTTGCTGAAGATAAGGATATCATCAAAATAAACAACAATGAACTTGCCAATGTAAGGTTTGAATACTTGATTGATTAACCTCATAAATGTGCTCGGAGCATTTGATAAACCGAACGACATCACCAACCATTCGAATAGATCACCCTTTGTTTTGAAAGCGGTTTTCCACTCGTCACCTTCTCTAATTTGAATATGATAATAACCGCTTCGCAAATCAATCTTTGAATATACCCTTGAACCATGCAACTCGTCAAGCATATCTTCAAGTCTCCGCATTGGATACCGGTACTTGATAGTAATCTTGTTAATAGCTCGACTATCGACACACATACGCATACTCCCGTCTTTCTTGGGTACTAGGAGTGCAGGAACGACACAAGGACTTAAGGATTCTTGAACTAATTTTTTAATCATCAATTCTTCCACCTACTTCTGAATTTCAAAAGTGTCTTTTGGGTTTATTCTGTAGGCAGGTTTGTTTGGAAAGGTTGAGCCAGGAATAAGGTCGGTATGATGCTGGATATCCCTTTTCAGGGGTAATCCAGAGGGTATCTCTTCTGGAAATACATGATTAAACCATTTGAGCAAAGATTTAGCTATTGGATGATCTGGTAAAGGTAATTCAGATTCTTCTTGAGTGGCTAAAATCCACTCGCTGAAAGCTCTAAACTCATGGTAGATGCTTTCAGTAAAGGCTCACTGCAAGCAAATAACATATCCGATCTTTCAGGGCTTTTTTGTAGTTTATGTTTGGAAAGTTCGGATGGGGATAACCGTGTCAAGGTGATTTTCTTTCCTTCTCTGGAGAAGGAATAGTTATTCAGAAATCCATTGTGCATCACCTTACGAGCATATATCCATGGTCGCCCCAAAAGAATATGGCACACATCCATTGGGATCACATCGCACCACAACTCGTCTTGATAATTCTTCTCAATTAATAATGAAATCAAATATCGGGAATTAACTTGAAGTCCTTTACTCTGATTGAGCCATTGGATATTGTATAGGTGGGGATGTGCCAAAGCCTGGAGGCCCAACTTCTCAATCATACTCAATGATACGACGTTAGCACAACTGCCTCCGTCAATTATCAATGAGTACACTTTGTCTTCAATGGTGCAACGGGAATGAAAAATGTTTTCCTGTTGTTCATCTTTAACTCCACGTTGATTGCTTAGTATCCTTCGAAGTACTAGCATTTCTCCTTCATCTGCAGCTTCAACTACTTCCTCCTGTTCATCCTCCTGTTCTTCTTCTTCGTCCTCTTTCTGTTTCTCCTCTTTATCCTCTTCTCTAATTGCATCCCATTTAGCAAGAGTAATAATTCTCCGATTTGGGCAATCAGAAGCAATATGACCAAGTCCCTAACACTTGAAACAGCGTCGATTACTCATTGAAAATAGAATGGGACGTTCTGGACCAGGCTGAAACCGTGGCTGGGGTACGGTGACCGTGCTTGAGGTTGGGTTCTTTGAGGAGTTTGGGTTCTTTGTGGCAAGGGGAAGACAGATTTTGTGGGTATGATCTTAGAGGAAAATTCAGACTCCCCTTGTTAAAAGGCGAAGTACGAATTGGAGGTTTCGGGAAATCCCGTTTGATTGGTTTATTTCTTCGTTGTTGCTCAACTTCGTGTGCTAACACACAAACTTCATCAAACATAGTATATTGCTACAACTCAACAGCATTAGAATACTTAGGATCAAGGCCACCCAAGTATCTAATAATTGCTTGCTCTTCAGGCTCCTGAATATCACATTTAATTAGGAGCTTTTCGAACTCTCTTGTTTATTCCTCAACAGTTAAATTCCCTTGAGTCAGATTATGCAATTAGGAATAATTATCTTGGAGATACGTTTCTGGAAGAAATCGTGACTTCAACTTGGACTTCATTTTCTCCTAGGTTTTGATCTTGCCTTTTCTGTTTCCGGTTCTCTTAGCATAAAGGTTTGTCCACCAAAGGGGCGCATACCTTCGAAGGCTAACTGCAACCAGCTTTACTTTCTTGTCATCTAGAATGTCTTTGTAATCAAAAACTCGTTCCACAGTGTATAACCATTCCAGAAACTCATCAGGATCCAATTTACCCTCAAACTTAGGAATTTCAACTTTGAAATCATATGAGTTTTGGGGCATTCTTCTAGCACCTCTAACCCTTCTTCGAGGTTCTTCATCACTTGAAGAGCTATTCAAGTTACTTGCTTCATCTTCATCATGAACAGATGCACTTGGACTTTCAAAAGCCTTTTGCTTCTGTTTCATGTCATTTCCCAGTTGCTTTCGCAAGTACTCATTTTGTCTCTCCAATTCTGCCTTTGACGAAGACACAACTTGATAAATCTTCATGAGAGCTTCAAATTTTTCTTCAAAGGTCGTTTAACTGGTACTAGCCATGTTGAAACTCAAGAACACGAACCAAGGCAGGAACAAATTCTTGTGTTTTGAAATTTGCGGCGTGACTGAGGAGAGAAACATGTGGGGGTTTGGTTTCAGGCCAAGATGAAACTTGCTCTGATACCAAAATTGATGTAGTCACACTAGAAAGGAGAGGGAATGAAAGGAAAGCTTAAGTGTTTAGTGAGAGAAGAGAAGATGGTGTGGGAAAGCAAGGGAAATGGCGTGGAGAAAGAAGGAGAAAAGAGTGCCTTGAACAAGGTTCAATGGCTTGAAACTGAAAGATCGATAAAACTGAAACATTTCTTAGATACAGATTTCACCACTAAGAACTATTTCAGGGCTCCTAATCTTAGATTAGGATGCAGATTTCACCACCTAATCAAGATTAAGACTCACTTGAACACCACTCTAATTGGCCGAATTAGAGATAAGCAAGTAAAGAATTCAAAGTAACACACAGAGGAGTTTATAACTCAACTTCTGATTTCAATTTCTCAACAACCTTTACAAAAGGGACGTCCACCCTACTAATGAGGCACGTCCAGCCCCTTTCTTAGTCATTAGGTAATCCTTAATAGATTACTTAATGCTTAGGAAAGTCACTAAGTACATTTAACTAGTTGAACATACAGTTTAGTACATAACTGAACTAAAACAAGCACAAATGAATATAATGGCTTAAAACTAATTAACTTAAGCTAGTCCTTGATGATTGTAGGCTACATGAGTGATGTTTCCTCCCTTGGAAGGAAAGAACACACGGCTGCCATCTCAAAAGTAGGAGAGGAATGCATGCTTGACACCTCGTCCTGAAGTGGACGAATGAATGCTTGCAAAATGGGTGAATCTTATCCTTCCATGTGGCAGTTACGGCTTTTATGAGTCACCTAGTGACTAAGCTCAAGCTTCCAACTAAGCACACTCACAACTTGAAGGAGAAAACCCACCTAAGAGGAAAAACTCCTAGGCTAAGCAACCGGGCTGCCTGGGTGGTGCATGCTAGCTGAACTTCAATACTATTGGGCCACTGCATTTTGATGACTAATTTGGGGTTTCCTTCAAGGGGGAAATCTCAAGATGTCTAAAAACCCTCCTTTTTTGAAAATCTTGATTTGGACGTCATTAAGTGCCTTAATCACCAAGATCTTTTCAACCGTGTAAATTCTGACGCCTGCTGAGTAGCTTTGACAAATCGACTGAATTGATGCCTTTAACGTGCTCTTCTGCCTTTGTACTTAACATAAGAAATAAACTAGACATCCTAACGGAATTAACAAGAAAAGAATTACATGATTTGGATGTCGTTTGGACTATGAAATAATAAAAACAAAACCGGGTATGTGCAAGGGGGTGAACCCGGGTACCATCTCCTTTTGGACTTGCAAAACGGAACTTGTTCCATGGACTTGGACTTGTATAACTGGACTATCTTGACTTGGGAAATTTAACTGGGATGTGTCTGATTGAATTACATCAGTAAGGGTGTTGAGCATTTACTATTTGCTACAGTACAGAAAACTGGGAATCAGAAGAGGGCAGTGAATAGTTGCTTACTGCAGCCCAGTGAAGACTCAGAGAATAGTGAAGCAGCGGTGAAGTCAGACAATGGCCTCAGCAGGCATTCGTTTATGGAAAACCTGCAATAGAGAGCATATTTATGCACAAATGATTGCAGACAAGGGGGAAAGAGAATGCAACTACACGAAGATTTTCTCCAATGGATAGCATGCGTTCCTAGAACCAGAGAGCACATTCAAAACCGTTGAGGCAGGAATAATGGTATATGACAAGACCCGTACTATGCTAACACCATCCTCCTTTCCTTAGGAGATGTTTTCAGTATTAGAAACAGGCTTCACAAAAAAGTTAAAAGAAAATGTCCCGCTCTAATACTAATGAAGTCAAGGATGAAAGCCTGAAAAGCTATCTGAGAATTACATTTGTACATTGCTCACTAAGTAAATGGGAAGTACATTATCTCCGTCATCTTTCGAGAATGTTATCCATCTCAAAATGCTGGTATAATTTAATTTACCAAGAAACAGTAGCAGCCTTTATTTCAAAAATTCATGTGACACAAGCAGAAACTAGATTCATCATAATATATTTAGATAAGATTGAGGCAAAACGCTAGTACATGAAACCGAACAAATACCTTATGCCAGGGGTGAGCTTTAATCTGCGGGAACCTAAAATCAGTATAATCGGGATTCATACATCGGATTTCCTCTCTAGTTGGAGTGCCCAGAACCTGAAGAAGATTTATATATACACTTTATTACAGATAAACAACTCATTTGTGTACTTTTGCAGCAACTTCAACACAATTGTGAGGTTCAGACTATAGACCTCAATAATCTCCACCAGCTTGTCTAGTGCATTTTCTCCAGGAAACAACGGCTGTCAAGCTGAAGGGAGAGAAGAGTAAGGACCAAAATGAATATAATCACTGCAGGCCTAGCGCCTAGCACGAGGCAACATGGCCAGCATATTCTTCACAGATCATGATAAGCACAGTAAAATAAACACCAACCTGGCCGAGAAGTATTTCTGCAAGGACACAACCCGCTGACCAGATATCAATTGAAGTTGTGTATTCCGTTGTTCCAAATATTAGTTCAGGTGCCCGGTAGTACCGTGAACGTAAGCAATGTTTGGTTCCCCTCTGACCTAGAATCCAGAAGAAAGAAATTTCACAACAGATGAGTTACACCTAGCTAGAGAATATGAGCTAGGCACATTATATCATTGACATCAAATAGGAGTACCAGAATGCTTGACATTAGACACAACCGATATTGACTATGTTTAAATTTTAGCAGTGTACCAGCTTGCTTTCTGGAGGCACATCACAGATATCTTCCTATCTGGAGAATGATTCGAAGCCACTTGAGAAATATTCCCATGGAATGCATAGTACGAATCACAGTTACTAGGATCGGGGATCACTCTACATCGAGGAATGAGTTCGGGATCACAATACATAATTTTGCCAGGATTCCAAATCGTGGGTTTAGATTAATTCGGAATGCTATTTTTGAATCATAATTCATCTTTTAAATTTGTTTGGATTGCATAATAAGGGTTTTTTTGGGTACCAAAAACCTAAAATATGCATCTTTCTTTAATTAAAAGAAGAATTAATTAAAATTTAATTACATTCAACACCGAAAGAAAGAAATAAATTTACATATGCCTTTACTACCTGGACTTTACCCAAGCAAAAGCAGAATCCTAACCATTGTTTGAGATAGCAAAATAACATGCTGAGGGCAGAACTAAAGCCCAAGTTCAACTTAAGCCGGCGAATTGCGCAGAGATCAGAGATCATTGCCTTGACTATAATTGATATTACTCAAACCCCTGTTTCAAACTTCACTGCTCCAAGACGCCGCAAGTAGGTAGAGACAGGGGAGAGAAAACAACAAGAGAGAGAAAATGAAGGCTATTGCAACCAGTGAGGGAGAGGAGAGAGAAAAGAGAGAGCAATGGGTGTGAATTCATCTTCATCGGTGCTGTTTGCCTTGTCTATCCACTGTGTGCTTAGCTTTAGATCTACTGCTTCACTTCAACTTTGTGTCACGTCCCCAGCAGAGATGAAAGGTAAACAACAGTATCTTCTCCCCTCTCATCCTCCCTTCCTTCTACAAAATCAACAAAGGGCAATGGGTGGTTGCCATATCTGAAAGATAGTCCGGTTAATTTCTAGAATTTTCTAGTTGTCTTAGTCTTTTGGAATCGTTAAGTTAGTTTTTGCATACCGGATCGCAGACGAACTACATTCTGGAACAAGGATCCCAGACCGTGGATCTTGCGGACCGAATTGGCTAATAAGGTATGAAAGGAACATAATTCAGCACAGCAAGGCATACAAACTCGTAAAGGCAATGAATTACTATAGGAAGATGACCTATGTGACTCTGCAAAATCAGTGTATGTGCTAAGGAAAGACAGCAACAAGAATGATCATGAGCCCTGAACTCAGAAGAACTACCTAAGAAAATCAAACTTCGCCAAACCAAGGTCCAAAATGCAGACGCTTCCTACATCAATGGCAAGCACGAATAGATTAATAAGTGACTGAACAAGGAGAAAGTCCTAGCTCTTAATGATTAACCATCCTTAGAAGAATTACAGAAGTGAAAAACAAATGAAGAAGTACCAGGGTTCTCATATTACTCCATGGCCTCAACTTGAATTGATCTGCCCAAACCACTTCGAACAAATTTTTCCATGGCCAGCATTGATTGCTTTTCTCAACAACCTAATCAGGCAAATCAGCAGCAAACCCAAAATTGACTCGATGCTAACCTAATGCTGCTAAAGGTTCCAGCAATACAGAATTAACTGAACCTGCCCTCAGTTGCCAGGCCTCCAAGGTGATTTTCTTTTCAATCAAGATAACCCACAAACAGTAATTGTCAAAAAACTAAACTCTAACCTCAATTCAACTGCCACAAAAATATGGATAAGTTGAGTAAATGAAAGCACATACAAGAAACTTGATACAAGAAGTTCCACTTTCATATGTAAGATCCAAGAGCCTATACAACACATGATAGAAACGAGACATAATATGTCTAAAATGAGAATCATTAAAAATTTTACAATATGGCAAAATAATGGAATTACTGACATGAAATTAAAAATCTAAAAAGATCACTTTCATCAGAAGGGCAGAGAACGTAGAGGCCTGTGTTTTGGAACTGAATGTGCAGTTATAAGCTTTAACCAATGGAAGTTGAGCCCAAATTGCACAGTTACCAAAACTTTGGCACTTCCAAAGTCACAAACTTTAAGCTGATGTGTAAGGGGGTCAACCTGGAAAGCACACAGTGAGAATAGAGAAATGAAGCAAATGCACTTGTCTAACTTATCAGAAACAACATAGCGAGACAAATGGAAACCAACATACCAGGAGATTTTGAGGTTTGATATCTCTACGAGAAACACCATGAACATTATGGATGTATGCCAATCCACGGAAAATCTGCAAAATATTTTCCACTTTTTCGTCAAAGTTACAAAATGATGTAAGCCCAAAAAATAGGCAATCAACATCACAGGTAGCAAGGAGTCGCATACAACAAAGAGTTGACATGGTTTTCATCTACCAGCATGCAAAACAATCCCATCCCAAAAGAAAAAAAGGCAGCTCTTCAGACACCAGCAGAATTAGTGGAAATAGTTAGAAAACAAAAAGAAAACAAATTGTCCAATAGCAACAGAGCAATGGGCTATGCCGCTATGGAGCTCTCATCTTCCTTACAATCTGCAAGGTGAACACGAACAGAAAAATTTTACCGCATTCAAGCTAAGCATACAAGGTCTCACCAAGTCACCATTGCTAACCAGCCAAATGAGCTCCCTTTTTTTTGAAAAAAAAAAAAGGTAATATATTCATATTAACAAGAGAAACCTACAATAAAGGATGCCGAAAAAGCATCCCACAAATACAACCCAAGAATATATTATCTACAAAATTGACAACATCAATCGAGGAGGAATAAAAAAACCTCCTCCTCCTACGAGAATAAAGTCTTGGGCCACTTGTCCCTTCACCGCTCCATCAAGATTTTACACCCATCAAAAACCTCTCCTACTTGTCTCCATCCACAACAGCAAAATGATAACGTGGCGAATGGCTTGAACAACTTTAAATTTCACGCTTCTCCAAAAAACCCAGACACAACCCCCCCCCCCCCAAAAAAAAAAAAAAAAAAAAAACTGATGTCTCACAGGACTTAGCATCACCCAGTGAAGGCCCAAACAACTTAAAGCTAACACCCACATATTTCAAGCAATTGGCCAGTGAAGAAGTAGACGGTTTGTAGCTTCCAAACCATCTTTGCTCATGAAACACTATTGACCAAATTTTACCCTCTTTTGTAAGTTATTGCAATTTAAGATCTTGCCTTGAGAAGCTTCCTGCACAAAAAAAGAACACTTTCAATAGGGCCGGAGACTCCAAATAATATTCCAGGGAAATCCACAATTTGACAAATAACATGTATTGAAAAAAAAAAAAAAAACAAACCTCTAGGAATAAGATTTAACAGAGAATTTCCCAGTACCAGCGAGGCTCCATCTTTCCATGTCAAGGGAAGAATCCTTCACAGCATCAAGCATGCTGAAGAACTGGGCGATACTATCATCCTCTAGGAACGCTTGACAAACAAAGGCAGAAGACCAAACAACCAAAGAATAATCAGAGATACAAGCATCACTATCAGCTAAAGCAAAGACAGAAGGGAAGCGGTCCCTCCAATAGAGCTCTGAATAATGAATCATTTTATACATCACTCAATTTCTATATCAATCTTCATCCAGCAAAACATTCCTCGCTCCCCGGCACTCCCATCCCTATTTAATTTCTTCCAACAATGCCCCAGCTGCCAACAGAATGCATACTCCTAGAACAAATTCTGACAAAAGATGTTAAAAAAATAATAATAAAAAACATCACCCACTTTTCAAGGTAGAATAATCTAGAAACAATATATATAAAAATTCTACGAATGTAATATCTAGATTTATATTTAAGGTATTCTACACCTTTGCAAAGATATCTAAGATATTTACTTAGATAATTTTAGGTCTTAGGAAAATCTAAGATATTGTATTAGTTATAGAAAAATCCTAGGAAAAATCTACGAAAAATAATAATAAATCTTGTAAGATTTTGCCACTTGTCCCAAATCTCCACAACTTAAGCAAGTGGCGCTAGTATAAATAGGGGGTGTGGTCTCCTTGTGTAGGCAATCAATACACAAAGGAGAGATATCACACATAATAGACTTAGAGAGGAGTCCTTCAAGAGTAAGAGAGAGGTCTCCCACATAGACTTGAGAGAGTACTAGATCTTCCTCACTCTTTGTACATTTCTTTTGAAAGTGTAATAAAAGTATTGCTTTTAGCATACCACTTTGACCTCTTCATTCTCAACAAGTGGTATCAGAGCAAGGTTTTGGGAACCTTGTTTGAGCTAGTTCTCATTTGACATTTTCTGTCAAGGACCGAAGTATAGGGGAGATTCTGCCGGCACAGTCAGGGACTGTGAGATTTATTGGTCTAGGACTACCACTTCTTGGTTAAGTGTTAGGTGCTTATCAAGTCATTACGGCAGATCTTTTGACCCTAGCTAGCTCACTTGAGAAGCTCAATTGGAGCAAATATAGCACTTGGCGCACACCTATCAAGTACTATTTGAAAGGGCAAGATTTGTGTGATATCATTGGTGGTGATGAGAAAACTGCGCCTGCAGATCCAAAAGAGAAAAAGAAGTTGGAGATCAAGGATTGTAAAACACTAAAGGATACTTGGGGTATTTTAGAAACATTCTCCACAAAGAAAAATGAAGCCAAGCTACAACAACTGGAATGAGTGATGCAGGACAAGAATAAAAGAGAATTAAGAAGATATGGATATATCTTAATATTGACATATGTGAAGTATTTTTATAATCTATTATCTTCGTAGGTTATCTTTTAGGATAAAATCTTATCTTTTTTATTTGTTAGATTATTTCAGTTATTGTAATCTTCAGATATATTTTCTATTCCTTTTTCCAATTATATTAATTTCTATATAACCCCCATCATGCATTGGGGAAAGGCACGCTTGAATGAATTGAAATATAGAGTTTTGAAAGTTCTTGTGTGAATTTTCTCGGTGTGAGAATTACTCTTAGAGCGTCCTACATTAATTATTCCTCTTTGTAGGAATTGCTCTTAGCGCATCCTACATCAATTAGGTATCAGACCCGTTAGATCTAAACCGCTGCAATCTTCTTCCTTGCATCCCGAATCACCAAAAAAAAAAACGAAAAACAAAAAAAAACCCAAAAAAGCAAAAAGAAAAAAACCAAACCAGAAAACCCTAAACCTTTGCTGCCAATCGTCGACGCCACCCCTCCCGTCGGCCACCACTACCTCCAACCACCACCCCGAGCTCGCCACCTCCGCCCGACCACCACCAGACTTCTACTGTCATCGGCCGTTCGTCGGAAGCCTCAATTCCCCAATTCGGCAAACCCTAACCCTACCTGCGCACCACCAGCACTCGATTCCGCCACCTAGCCCCGTCGCCCACCACTACCCCTTGCTCGGAACCTTTGGTCAACCACCACCGCATCCACACCACCCGCCATTGCTTGCCGGAACCCTAATTTCCAAAAACCGCAAAGCCTAGGTGCAATTTTGGCCCAAATTGTCCACCCTGACACCCCAAATTCATGTCTAATCCCTCACATTCATCCCAACTCGATTTCATTCCGACATTACCCACTAAATTTCGTCCAAAACCCCCAAAACAATTGAGGTAAATCGCATCAAACCTTGCTTCAATTGATTGGCCATCACACCGTAAACCCTAAGTCGCGAACTGCCTTGTACTTGCGAATTGAAGGCTTCTGGACTTTTAAAAATTGACAGAGGACCGAAACCATCTTGGCTGTGCCGTCCCATCGCGGTCAACCCATCCTCTCGTCGGGAAACGCCTTTGCAGGCCGTCTCGCAGTCGTGGGTTATGAGTTCTTCTTCTCGCTACTGCTGTTCGACCTTTGTTTCAATTCCGGTGCTGCTGTTCACTCCTCTTAGTGCTGCTGTTCGCTGCTGTTATTAGAATCCCCTTATTGCTATTTTTGCAACCATGACTTGGTGTGGAAAACATCATCGGGTCTTGTTTGTGATGATTCATGATAAAGCACTTCCGGTTCCGACAAATGTCCTATACCAAGTTTTCTCTCTTTATGGATATGTAGAAAAGATTGCTAGATTTTAGACAATGAGCGATTTTCATGCTTGAGTGAATTTCTGCTCATACCGGGATGCTGTCCATGCTTTTTGTGAACTTCAAGGTTGCCAAATTTACGACGGTTGTTGTGAGTTAGATCTTTACTTTGCTAGTGAATTCATTTGTGGTTGTAAGCACTATATTCCTCAGTATATGTGGAATCATGAACTTCCTAGAGCTCCTTTGATTCCTTCGAAGCTTCTCATTGGAGATTATAGGGTTTCATCTCTAAGATCTTCTAGGAAAAAACCCACTTCTTATTTGCATGAGACATATCCAACCTCTTATGATGCATATGATAGGGGGTTTATCATTGAAGACAAGAAAGAGACTCTAGAATATGAGAATATAGAATCAGATGTCCAAGTCATAGAGTATTGTCAACTTCCACGTATCAAGTCAAATGATGTTAACATCAGCCTCCTTGATTCTATAAACCAAGAACTTCAACTTAGGGACTGCCAATCATATGCAAATGAAGTACATAATGAGGGAATGTTCATTCTAGATAGCAATGTGAATGTGGATGCTTCTATTGAAACATCTAATGAAGATGATGTCCAACCACCAATAAAAGTGAATGAAGAGTCAAAGATCATAGTCAACTGATGTTAACATCAACCTCCTTGATTCTATAAACCAAGAAGTTCAAGTTAGGGACTTCCAATCATATACAAATGAAGTACATAATGGGGGAATATTCATTCTAGATAGCAATGTGCATGTGGATGCTTCTACTGAGACACCTAATGAAGAGGATGCCCAACCATCAATACAAGTGAATGAAGAGTCAAAGATAATAGCAAATAACTCTGCCATTATCCCTCATGAATATTCGTTAGACATTCAAAAATCTAACCACATGTAAAGAAAATTTGAGATGGGCCAGGTAGTCAGTACACATGCTGAATTTATAATCCTTGCTCATGTTTGCATGGACAATACTCTACATCCGATGGCAAGACTTAAAAGTGAGCATGTTGATTCATTTATCTCTAATGAACTCCTAGCTAACAAGAAGTTGCATCCGCTGATTACATTGCTTCTTTTCTTAGAGAAGCTGACAGCCCTACAGTTTTTCCAATTGCAGAGAGTCGCGAAGTTATTTCTTTGCTTGGATTCCTTCTTTCTATCTCTGTACAATATTCGACGACGAGTTTTTTCCAACCAGGGGAGAATGATGCAGGACAAGAATAAAGGAGAATTAAGAAGATATAGATATATCTTAATATTGACATATGTGAAGCATTTTTATAATCTATCATCTTCGTAGGTTATCTTTTAGGATAAAATCTTATCTTTTTATTTCTTAGATTATTTTTAGTTATCCATAATCTTATCGTAATCTTCGGATATATTTTCTATTCCTTTTTCCAGTTGTATTGATTTCTATATAGACTCCATCGTGCATTGAGGAAAGGTATGCTTGAATGAATTGAAATATGGAGTTTTGAAATTTCTTGTGTGAATTTTCTCGGTGTAAGAATTGCTCTTAAAGCATCCTACATCAATTATTCCTCTTTGTAGGAATTGCTCTTTGGGCGTTCTACATCAATGAGCTCATGTCCATCAGACACGAGGACATGACGATAAGTCAATATTTTACAAAAGTTAAACCCTTGTGTGATGAAATTTAGAAGATAGATGCTAAAAGTGCCATTAATGAGGCTAAAATGGGTCGAATTACTATTAGAGGCTTGGACCCCAAATACAATGGCCTTGTCACAGCAACTCGGGGTTAGGCAATTTAATTCTCTTTAGCAGAATTAGAAAGTATCTTAGCTAACCAAAAAGACCTAGACAAAGAAATGTCTAAGGTCTCGATAAAGGATGAAGAAAAGGCTCTCTTCACAAAAAAAAGAGTACCTCAAGGCCAAGATAAGGGTGTAAGAAGGTACAATGGCATTGGAGAATCAAGGAGAAGAACGCAACCAAGGTGGCAACAAGGATAGCATGGATCAAGTCCCTCTTGAGAGGGAGCACATCAAACTCGAGGAGAATGGGAAGAAAGAAGATATCACCATCAAGATGCTACAAATGTGGCAAGAAAGGGCACTTTGCTCGAGATTGCAAATCTTCTCAAGTGAAAGGTGATGTAGTCACTTTCATAAACAATAATAGTGAAGAAGAATAGGACTTCCAGGCATCTTTTGCAATATAAGAAAGTAATCAGGCAAATGATGTAGAAGTAACTGCATTACATGTCGAACAGCTAAATCAAGAAAGCGCTCTTATCATGACGAGCAACAAACCCGCCAATTATCAAGATGATTGGATTGTGGATTTGGGGTGCTCGAATCACATAACAGGAGATACGAACAAGCTTCAAAGCATGACTGAATATAAAGGAGATTGGGTCGTATTGATGGCAAACGACTCCAAAATGCCGAGCACCCATATAGGCAACACTTTAATTGCTCACCGATTCAGCCTGTATCGAGTGCAACTACAGAATTTCTACCATATGCCTGGAATGAAGAAGAATATATTGTCAGCGTCCCAACTTACATCCTCAGGAACTATGTGGTCCTTGGACCTAAGGATGTGAATGTGTACCATAGCTTCAAACCCACATCTCCCCCACTTATGGAAGGATGGAAGGAAGAAATTTGGAGTTTGTGTATGTGATGCCAGCCAAGATGCATATGTAGATAAAATAAGGAAGAACAAGACAACAAATTTATGGGATGCAGGACTTGGCCACGTAAGCTACCACAAATTGAAGGTGATAATGCAAAAATCTATGGTGAAGGGTCTTTCATAACTTGAGATTCAGGATAACACAATTTGTGCGGGATGCCAATACGGAAAGGCACATCAACTTCCATACGAGGAGCCCACATTCAAAGCTAAGAAGCCACTCGAGCTCGTGCAGTCTGATATCTTTAATAAAGTGAAGCAACCATCTATCATGGGATAGAGGTACACGATTACCTTTATTGATGTTGTTTTCTGGATATGTTTGGGTAGATTTCATGAAAGAAAAATTAGAGGCACTTGATAAGTTTAAGAAGTTCAAAAATAAGGTTAAAAGCAAAGTTGGACATAAAGTGAGGTGCCTACGTACAGATAATGGGGGAGAGTATACTTCAGATGAATTCTTTGAATACTTATGAGCACATAGAATGCGACGTCAGCTTCCCTATCCTAGCACGCCTCAGCAAAATAGAGTGACAGAAAGAAAGCATCGACATCTCGTAGAGATATGTAGAAGCATGCTACATCCTAAGAATGTGTCATCGCATTTCTGGGCCGAGTATATGAAGACTGCAGTGTATGACACAAATAGACTGCCATAAGCTAGGTTCATTTCTCCACATCGAAAGTTATGGAATGTCAAGTCCACGGATGCAAGTTCGATAAAAAGGTGATTCGTTGCATCTTTGTGGGCTATGACCATAAAAGAAAGGGATGGAGATGTTGTGACCCAACAACAGGACATTGTTATACCGCAAGAAACATGGTGTTCAATGAAGCATCTTCATGGCGGTCCTCGCAAGCAGTGGTACTTCCCGACTCAAAGGAGATCGAGGAAAAGTTGGAGCACCAACTTAGGAGCACTCCAAGGGTGATGAAAAAGAATCAAGTGATAAGGGAATACCACAAGAAGAATCTATAGAAAGAGAAGGAGATAAAGTTGACACACCAATTAGGCAGAAGAATCCATGACAAACAGGTATACATCATGCATCTCTAGAAAAAGAAAGGCCAAGTCAACTTGAAGACATAGTGGAAGAAGAAACCTCGGGCCCACAATTAAGAAGGTCTAAGAGGACACAAAAACTGAATCCTAAACATGCAAATCCAGTATTAGTTGAAGGATCAAACATTACGGAACCAAGCACCTATGAAAAAGCATGCCAAAAGGAGTGGCAAAAGGCAATAGAGGAAGAAATGTAAGCTTTGGTTCAAAATAAGACTTAGGAGTTAGTGCCCAAACCCAAGGATGCAAAGCCCATTTCTTGTAAATGTGTATACAAGTTAAAGGTGCGACCTGAAGGTGATTGAAGGTATAAAGCACGAGTAGTGGCTTGAGATTTCTCACAAACCTATAATATAAATTATAAAGAAACATTCAGTCCAGTAGCAAAAATCAGTACGGTACGTGTTCTATTAGGGCTGGCCTCCATCAATTCGTAGAGACTATGGTAAATGGATGTGAAGAATATCTTCCTACATGGAGAACTTGATCATGAGACATAAATGGACCAACCCAAGGGGTTCAAGAGCAAAAGTCATCCAGACTATGAGTGCAAGTTAAAGAAGGCGTTGTATAGACTTAAGCAAGCCCAGGAGCATGGTACAGCAAAATAGCTGAGTTCTTAGTCAGAATGGCTCCTCTATGACACTAGCAAACCCCAGCTGTTTGTGAAGGCTCGAGAAGGGAGGATTGCTATATTATTGATGTATGTGGATGACTTTATCATCACCGATGACAATGAAACAGAAATTCAGCAAACAAAGACTAACCTCTCCATACGCTTCCAAATGAAAGATCTTAGTGCGTTAAAACACTTTCTTGGTCTTGAAGTTGAAAGAACTAAGAATGGGTTGTTCTTATGCCAACATAAGTATGCTCAAGACCTTCTTGGAAAGTATGACACGCTTGAATGCAAGCCAATCTCAACTCTCATGGAAGCGAATGCTAAAATTTGTTCATGTGAAGGGAAAGGTCTTGAAGAACCATCAATGTACCAACAATTAGAGGGAAGTTTATCTCACGCTGACGAGGCTAGATATTACTTATGCCGTCAAATATTACTTATGCCGTCAGCGTAGTGAGTTGATACATCCAAAACCCAAAGAAGCCTCACTGGAAGCAGTATGGTGAATATTGAGTTGCATAAAAGGAACACTAGATTATGTTCTATACTATAAGAAGGATGACAAGTTTGAATTACTTAGTTATTGTGATGCTGATTAGGTTGGTGATCATGATACTCGTCGATCTACTATGGGCTACATATTTAGCCTAGGATCCGCTGCCGTATCATGGTTCAAAAAAAGCAACCAACAATGTCATTATCAAGCACAGAGGCAGAGTAAGCACAAGAATGTACATGGTTGGTCCAACTACTTAAAGATCTCCATCAACCTACCAATGATCCAGTTATGCTAAGATGTGACAATCCCTATCCCATACGACTAGTGGAGAATCCAATGTTCCATGCTAGGACCAAGCGTGTGGAAGTACATTATCATTTCATATAGTAGAACGTATATCATTTCATACACGAGAACTTATTACGAGGGGAGATCAAAATTGACTACACAAAGACCGAAGACCTGTGATACCCGAACTCTCCATTTTGCCACGCCGTATCCATGTCGGACACGACATTCCGCGGATAAGACATGGGATACGTGTCGAACCCTTATCCAAAATCTAAAGCAATAGGGGTAAAAAATTTAGCAACATACGGTCTTTTTCCTTCTTCGTTCATTATTATTTTAATGGATCTTTAATGTTCAACCATTTGATAAGTTGACAACCTTGTAACTAATGAAATATTCTTGAAAGATTAACTTGAAATTGCAACTTCGACATGTAGAATTATAAGTTCTCATATCCGTGTCTAAATTTGGGACAATGTCCCCGTGTCCTAAATCTAGAGTTTTGATGAGTCGAACACTCAGATCTGTATTCGTTTCTGACACCCCCTACCCGAGTCCATGTAACATAGCTGAAGACCAAGTAGCCGGTATCTTCACGAAGGAGCTCAGTTCTGCAAAGTTCGATGAATTTCAAACAAGTCTCGAAATGATCTCAGAAACAACATTGAGGAAAAGTGGGTGTTGAGGGGGAGTCCGACAACCCCTACCTGAGTCCATGCAACATAGCCGAAGACCAAGTAGTCGATATCTTCACGAAGGCGCTCAGTTGTGCCAAGTATGATGAATTTCGAACAAGTCTCAAACTGATCCCAAAAACAACATTGAGGAAAAGTGAGTGCTGCGGGGGAGTGTTAAAAAATAATAATAAAAAAAAAACATCACCTACTTTTTAAGGGAGAATGATCTATAAACAATGTATATAAAAATCCTAGAAATGTAATATTTAGATTTTTGCCTGAGATATTTTAGACCTTTGTAAAGATATCCAAGATATTTACTTAGATAATTCTAGGTCTTAGAAAAATCTAAGATATTGTATTACTTTCTAGAAAAACCCTAGGAAAATTCTAAGATATAAAATAGTAAGCTTTATAAGATTTTGCCCCTTGTTCCAAATCTCCACCACACCTTAAGGAGGTGGAGTTAATATAAATAGGGAGTGACGTCTCCTTGTGTAGGCAATCAACATACAAAAGAGAGATATCACACATAAGAGAGTTAGAAAGGAGTCCTTCAAGAGTGAAAGAGAGGTCTCCTACATAGACTTGAGAGAGTACTAAGTTTTACTCACTTTTTGTACATTCTCTTTGAAAGTAAAATAAAAGTATTGCTTTCAGCAGACTACTTGGGCCTCCTCATTCTCGACAAAAGAATGGGGCAGAAGGTGATCCAAACAATACCATCGTAAAGGGAAATATATAAGAGGGATCATGAATGATCTATACGGACTCCACTAAGGATTGGTTACAATGAAAAGACACTTGAAGGCAGATGGAAGGCAATTGAACGCAAATCACACCTGATACGTGTATAGGTTTACATAAATTAGCCGCATCCTCTGGTTCATGCTGCTGTAGTGCTTAAGAACACGGTGTAGAGATTCCGGTACGTACTCCATAACCAGGTTGAGGAAAAGCTCACCGTTACTGGTTGTTGTAAAGAAATAGTGTTTGAGGGAGATCAAATTTGGGCGGTCAAATAAGCGCATCAACTGCAGCTCACGGTTTTTATAACGCTTATCTTGCAGCACTTTCTTGATCGCTACAGTCTCACCAGTCTCCAAGCATTTTGCCTGTCAAAATCCACACCGTCAATAGCATCCACACAGATACATATAGCATGAGTGAAAAATAAGAATTCATAGACAGAAGTATAAATGCATGCCTGAAAGACAATCCCGAATGATCCAGTACCAAGAACGCACTCTGCCATGTAACTAATAGTCTGTTGATCAAGTCATAAGCTAAGCATCAGTTCCCATGAAAGGCAACAATTGACGGCTGACCATACAAGGGTAATTTTTACAAATTACTCTTACCCGTTTTTATTCACCATTCTTGCCGCCAATAGTTGTGGAAATAATGTGGCCCGTAACTTGATCATTCCCTTGTGTCACAGCAGGAGACATTTCCGGCAAGAGATCACCAGCATTTGGCAAACCAGACACAAAACACACCACATAAACAGACAATGAAAGGACAAAAATTACATCAAGTATGCAGACCATCATGACGAATACACATCAATTAAGAAAGCACACTTGATGGAGTTACCATTTTACAAGTCTGCATCACATAAGGAAACATCAAATGAAATAGAGAGCGGAAGGTCGCAGCATTTAAACAGAGACACCCTTGAAGTTGCACAGAAGAATCTAAGGATAATGACCCATTGAAGCAAACAATAACGAACTAAAGAAACAGACTTAAGAACATACTAAAAGAGTATCACAAAATAAAGGGAAATAATATACCATACCTTCCCAAGCACCAGATAAAAGGAAAATGATGGCAGGAAACCCAGCCAAAAAAAAAAAAAAAAATTAAGTTTTTGAGAGAAGAAGAAGATATACAGAGAG